>VWZK01019956.1:277601-480832 GCA_013396935.1 Baryphthengus martii
AGGAAGGAAGGAAGGAGAAGGGAGGAAGGGAGGAAGGAGAAGGGAGGAAGGAAGGAAGGAAGGAAGGAGAAGGGAGAAAGGGAGGAAGGAGAAGGGAGGAAGGAAGGGAGGAAGGAGAAGGGAGGAAGGGAGGAAGGAAGGAAGGAGAAGGGAGGAAGGGAGGAAGGAGAAGGGAGGAAGGAAGGAAGGAAGGAAGGAGAAGGGAGGAAGGGAGGAAGGAGAAGGGAGGAAGGAAAATAGAGGAAGAGAAACAAAGAAGAAACAAAGAAACAAAAAGTGAGAAAGAGCAGACAAGCCTGAAGCAACGGGAGATAGAAAGCTAAACTCAGAGGCAGACCGTTAAACTTATTTAGCAGCCAAAGAATCCAAAGATACCAGCTCTCTGTTATCAATGCAAGCTGTGCTTAAGGCAAAATTTCTTTGGCGCATTATTGACCTTTAAAATTACATCCTACTCCCAAATATTGTTCCATGCTGCTAGCTTTTATTACATTTGGCTTTCTTACAGCAATTGTTTATCAGTCTGCTCTTCTGTGTTTACCTTAAGCCTTTCAGAAGCAATTACACAGAGGATGGACATAACCCAAAATAACAGGTATAGCACAAAGCAGAAGAGAGATGAACAGAGCTCAGGATGAAGGGAAAAAATAGGTAAGGGACTAGAGCTGAAAGAAGAAAAAGGTAATATAAATAATATAGAAGAATTCTTTTTCTTCTCATTTACTTACAAGCAATTTAGGGTTTGACAATACTGCAGCATAAAGATGCAGAAATGGCCATCCCTCATCAGACCAGATATCAGGCGCATGACCTGTGAGTAATGTAATACTAAGAAATGCTGGTTCCACAGGACCGGAAATGACCTTTTACTAGACTGAGATCTTTGAGTTAGCGTCAACCACAGTTTCACCAGCGGAAACTACCTAAATGTTGTCTTAAGTGCAAAACAGGTGGGATGCAGGATGGTACAAGGAATCATCCTACTGGAGCCAAGCAGACTTTCCATGTGATTTCGGACACCACCGAGATACCGAGTGTGGCTCAATCTTCCATGTCTGCTGTGTTTTGCCTTAAATATTACAGTAGATACAAACAGAATATAATTTCCTCCTAAATGTGACATTCTTCAAAGGATTTTCACCCAACTATCCAGATAAAGCTTCATTGTTCCTGCTCCTGTTAACTTTAGGTTACAGATTTTCCTGATCTTCAATCAGAGAGAGAAAAACAATTCTTTCTCTCTATATGAACCGTTCAAGCAACAGACTTATAAGTAGGCCCAAGAAGGAGAGAGCCCTATGCTGATTTCCAGGGCCCTTTGCACTGCCTCAGGAGGTAGGAAAATAAAATAAAATGTAAAAAATAAAATGTAAAAAGATAAAATAAAATGAAGAAAAATTGAAAGGCTTAAAGAAATGGAAGTCTGTCCTTGAATCTTCTTTTGTGTGGTATTGACAACTTGTTGATTTATCAAGACTGATTTTGCTGTCTCATTGCACAGGCATGGCGCACGGACAACATGTTTTCAGCAGGCTCACACCAACCAGTGGAGAGATGCTGCGCATGTGACAGAGAGATCTTCCTTTATTCCTTGTTGTTAATATAAAATACATTTTATAATTATGAAAAACGTCAGATTGACAGCTAAGCAAGTGCTGAGCAGAGTCATCTGGATAAAATGGGCAGTTTCTCCATACATTGTGGCCATGATGTCTCTGATTGCCAATCAGTCTTCAGTCTCTGGGAGGTTCTTTTAAGAAACATGATGACCACCGGTGAACTCCATACAGCTCTATAGATGACAAAACCCAAGCAAAAAGTTGCAAAAGATGACATCTGAGTCCCACCTATCTCCTACACGTTTTCCAATTTGTATTATAAACAACTCATCCTTTAGTGTGCTGGAGTTTCTCTCTCATGTACAGGAAAAACTAGCTACAAGCTATTGAAAAGTTAGATGCTGTATGGTTGAATACAAGAGCCCTTTACAGAGCTGTCCCTAGGTCTGTGGATAACTAATTGCATGACTTATCGTCTCCATCTGTAAAACAGGATGAAATAGCTCATCACTGTCTCACAAAAGTGTTATGCAGATAAACACATTATAAAAATTACAAGGTGCTTGGAGACCAAGAAGGTAAAAGCATTATTAGAAGATTATGATGTAGGATTTGCACTGAGAACCTTGCGCTCATTTTCCTGTAGACCCAATAATTATTTGTCAACAGCTAATGACTTTTCCCCTTCATCTGCAGAGATTAAATTCAAAGTCATGATGTAGAGTTCATTTGCCAGTATATCAGAGTCAGATCCACTCAACTTATTCCAGCCTTGACATTCTGTTTTCCCAATGCCTGTGTTCAAGCAGGGTGGATTCAGATAGCACAAATAATCAGACAAATAGCATTTTCTGCTTTCAGGCTGATGGACTTTGAGCTGTGGTATTTTTTCATCTAATACAGAGACATAATTTTTGAGATGACAAGGCACTTCTGCTATGTTGCTGAGACATGGTTATGAATAATCTAGCTTTGGGAGGGAGAATATTTATTTCTTGCAAACCTGTAATCAGATTTTCTCATGAATCAGCAGGACTGCCACTGAATAGAATAGAAACACTCACATAGACTTCAACAGGCTTTGTGTTGGATCCATAGCTTTGTGAGACAACATAGTATATTATTACTTCTTCATCTAATGATCCCACACAGAGATGGCCTTACACAGATTACATTGCTTTACAAGGATAAAATTAGCTATTTGATCATTTGAGCCTCCACGCTAAATCATTCTGTCAATTAGTCTGCAAATTTTTCTTCTCCTCATGATGACTATCACCACAAGCACCATTTCCATTTATTTTCAAATATCTGTGTGGATTGTCTGAAGTACACAAATCCTCTTTATCATATCAGACCACAATGGAAAATATGTATGGGTTGAAGTTTTTGTCTTTGTGTATTTATCAGTTGTGTGTTTATCAGTAATTTAACTCATTTTGCTCTGATATCATCATGTAGGTCTCTTGGTTTAGGATTCAGAGAGCTGCATTTTTCCACAGTTTCATTAATCAGGTCAGACCTTCAGTTAAATTTAATTGGAAGTGCGAGTCTGAAGAAATTCATTTTGTGGCTATTATCATTAGGCAGAATGGTTAGTGGTTTAATATCGCCCTGTAGAGGAAACCCACAGAGCAAAACATGAGAATGTTAATAGCTATTGCTTTCTCATTTTGAAGCAGGAATTACTCATCAGCTGATTTTTCTGCTTTAAGCATTTTTTTTCTTAGTTATCCATGCAAAGGAATTCTAAATTTGGGGAACGGGTATCTAAATAATCCTTCCCCATGTGAAGCACTGGACACAGCATTTTACTCTGATCCTAACTGAGTACAGTTGCATGATGGAAATATAATTTAGGCCAATGGATAGTCTTTTAGTTTACCCTCTGGCCTGAATGGTGAAAATGCTGAAAAGTAATTAGGAGATTCATACAGAAGTTAGATGTGAAATAGCTACTGGTACTCATGCTCTTCCAGTCCATCGAAAATAATACATTTATGAGCACAATAGAGAATTAGATACTTGGAGAATTTTCAGATAAACCCCCATAAATGTCTGTGGATTTGGGGTGTACCAATTTGTGACAGCAGATGAATGGGAGTTTGATTCTAATTCCCTAAATCATACAATCCTTAATTTATTGTACTTTCCTGTTTTGCCCTATATGTGTCTGTTCGTTACAGACTAAAATTTTCTGAAAGGCTCACATATGCACTGAAAATGGTAACTGAATCACACAACTTGTTATTTCTCCATCTTTACCTTAATAAAAAGCCACTTTCCACCAGAAGGCATTTACATGCCAAATTTCAAACGTTGACTGTGACTTTTAATTAAAAAAAAAAAAAAAAATGCATATAGAATTTCTTTTTGAAATGAGAACGTAACAAACAGAGCAAGGAGCAAAAGGGCCTCAAGTATTACAACTGGGCTGTAGCTGAATTTGGAAATGTAGGGAAACGTCTTAGAGAAAGTATTAGAAGTCTGAAGACAATATTGTCCAATATAAACAGCTTTTTCCAGTGCACATAATCCTCATTAACATGCTCTGGAACTTTATTCTTCCCTTGTGGAAGGTTTGCAGACGGAGGTTGACAATTTGCTGCTGCTTCTGGTGAACCGACTCAATTCCCTGTCTAAAGCCCATTGAAGTCAATGAAAAAAAAGACTCTTATTGAGTTTGGTGGACCTTGGCTCAATCTCTGGCATTTAGCTGAGGTAGCTGAAACTCGTCCCCCCAGAACCTTCCAAACATTTTGTTAAACTGAACTTTCTCTCACAGTACGAGGTATAACAAGCTGTAGTTGACCACATTAGTGAAAAGGAAGGCCAGAAATGTTGCTTCTCTATTAGCAGTGCTGTATAAGACCAGAAATCTTTTAAATACTGTAGAAGACTTTGAGACAAAAGTCACAAAGTAATGAGAAAAGTGTATATGTGGAAGCCAAGAAGCAATTTGAAACACTTTACCTGTTTTCTTTGTGATCAAAGAAGATAAAAATAGAAGGAAAAAAAGACCAAAAAAAAGGGCAAAGATTTGCTTCTGTCTTGCTGTAAACATCTAGTGTAGCAAAATAACATGGATGCAGAGTAAGATGCACTGTAGTAGATCAGCACCTGGCCTGACAGAGCAGCATTCGAGGCTCCGACAAACTGGCCATGTGGTTTGCTGTGTGTTACACATGCCAGAGAATGTGTCTCAGAAAGGGATTCCTAAAACACCGTGTCCTGAGATAAAAGCCATCACATTCAGTCTGCTCTGCAAGGAGGGAAAGGCAGAAGTCAACAGTTTATCTAGATTTCCCCCCATCCCTCTGAGTACATTATTTATAGGGAAATCCTCCCTATTTAGGACTGATAAATGTTAACTCTTCTGAAAGTAGGAGCTGAGGTGCTTTCTTTACACATCTTGGCAGAGTTTTATTCCAGTATTTCACTGCTCAGCAGGTTATTTCCACTATAAATTTACAAAGTAGCTCTGTTATCAGAGCACTTGGGGGAAACAGAGCAGATCAGAGTGCTAGTCTCTTCTCACCAGCTGGATTCAACCCCTTGTTCAAGGACAGTGTAGTATGCCACAAGGTAAAAGAACGGCTCCCCATCCATTGTACAGATATGAATTGAATGTATATTATCCAGAAAAGGTGCAAAAAGGAGATAATTTTGTTGTGAAGCCGTTAGGATGTTCTCTAAGAGTGGGTAAGGGTTTGAGTTCCTCTTCAAGGACTAGATGCATATTATAGATAAATTTGTAATTGTATAACCTGAAAAAAAACAACTTCAAGAGCAAGGATGCTCACTTTTCACATGATAGCACTAACTACTGCATTAGGTGATTTTGCTTTTCTTCCTCCCTCTGGTCCCATACTTCTCTGAAGCCAAAAAGCCAAAGCTTCAAACCTCTCTTCCTCCTTTCTTCTTTTCACCCAACCTATGTGATTTGGGTTTGAGACTATGCAAGGTAGGATAGGACACTAAACTCTGTTCTTCTAGATCCTTGGTTAGTGCTCCAGACCTGGTACAGGAAGGGAAGGGTGCACAGCACCCTTCTCCATCACCACCTAAGGTAGCATGGAAAGCCTTTCTATCCCTTTGTGCTACGTGGACCCTGATCCAGCCAGCCATGCTCTGTGTGGCCTTACCATTCCAACTCCCTTGGGCAACTGGACAGAGACATGGATAATTCATAGGCTTGGCAGGGTTTAGGGCTGAGTGAAGCTTCAGAGCTGAGCCATTGTGGGACTGAAAGCTGAATAAACAGTCTGCCAGCCTGGTGAGAGGGCTGTGATGCTCTGTGTTTGCACGCAGTGATTTTTAATTCAAAGGATTGACTTTTTGATTTATTTATTTTAATTTTTTTTCGGTACTTCAGCAATGTGAAGATAAAATCATTCTTTATGAATATTGAAATAGAAGAAAGCAACATTAAGTTTGAAATCCCAATTTTCATTTTATCACCTCAGTTTAAGCTACATGGCATGATCTTCACTTTTATAACATGCCATGCACGAAACAAAGAGGCTGGAAGCATAACGGAGCTGGTGTGATGTTTTGCACAAACCTGGCAAACCCTCACTATCAGCTGAACAATTGCAGAAGGTGTTATTCTCACACATCCAGGCAACTTACGATTTCTCCCCTCTACCCTTGAAGCACAGAAAGAGCAATTATAAAGGTGATTATTCCAGAGAAGAAGCTAGTTGGGCAAAGCCTTGCTAAAGAAAAGCATCATGAACACATTATGGCTAATTTGTTTATGAAACTCTAATCAGATTGTTGAGACAGAGACTATCTCTCAAAATCCTTTCACTCTTTTGGATTTTAACGTGCTGAGTCCATGTCACCAGTTTGCCCATGCGCTCCACCACTGTAAACATTAGTAACTGAGCCAATTCTGTGTTTTGATGTTTTCCTGAATGTCTGTAGGTCTAGACCATGGAAACTAGATAATATATATCCTGTAAGAACAAGATCATCCCCTTTCTGAATTGCTTATGGATGAGCATCCTGACAAATCAGAGGCTTAACAAACCTTTTTTTTGACAGTTTTGTGATGTTTTGAGATATGTAGCAGTAGAGAAATACGGGAGCAAAAGAAGATCTGTTTTAATTACAAAGCTCACAAGTGACAAGACAGAGGATATTGGGGGAGCAATATCATTTCCAAAGGCTTAGAAGATGGGAAAGTGAGTGACAGGCTGGAGGACCAAGTTGTTACACTCTGTTACTTTGTCCAGTTGGGCAGGAATGTAAAACTGTAGGAGTTAGAGACACAAAGATGGAGCCACTGAAACAAAGTGCAAGTCTGAAAAAAAGGATACATCTAGTCTAGCAAGGCATAAGGTCACAGATAACCAAAGAGAGGACACTTGCCAAAGTGTACCGAGATTTACCCCTGCAATACATTCAAACACAATCCATACTGTGCTACATTGTTGGAACACACTCGTAGCCTTTTAATCTGTTTGTGAGCCAAACACTGCTACTTAAGACCTCAGCTGTGCCTGCGTTAATTTCTTTGCATTATTTTGATATTGTAGAGGTAGAGATACATAACCCCTGCTGTATCCAGTCTAATTCTAAATATGTTGAGCAATGGGATTTCTATCAGTTTCCTCATGAGGCTATTCTGCAGTCTAACAGATCTCACTGTGTAGGAACATCTTTCTTGATATCTACTTCTCTAAGTTCATCCCATCACTCATGAAAATCTGCACGGAGCTTTTCATCATGAGAATGATTGTTCCCAGGATAAATTTTCGTGTTCTGCTCCTGAATAAGACTAAAGAGTTTTATCTGTGCAACAGGGAATTTCACAGTTCTCGAGTCAACATTTTTCATATTATCTGGTGCTATTTATGGGCCCCTATTCTCTGGCACTTTTCCTTAAAGGTTTCTTAAATTCTTCTTAGCCTGCTAGAGATTTACAACAAGTTCACGCATCTTCTAACTTTATTTCCTTTATATATTCAGACATCAAGACCTCACTGACATAAGAGAAAGTGGATTAGGAAAATAGCTGCAGAAAGCTTATTTGGTGGGTGTTTGTAAGTTCTATTTTATTCTGATTTGGCAATCTACTCTGAAAGGGTCTCCTTAACAGAAATTTGCTGTGTGTAAATTGGTGACAAACGACAGTCAATTAAGAATGCTTGGAAAGTCTCCCTTTATTGACTAACAGCCTGCAGAATTGCACATTCTTTCTTCCTTAGCTGCAAGACTCTTCAGCATGATTAATTACTTTCAAAGCACCATAACAGCAAGATATAAGATATCTGCTGTAAATCTGCAAAGGAAGTATTTATTAGAGAAAATAAGAAGAGGAACATTTTAGCTGTTCTACTGAAGCCACAAGCACACACGAGGCTATCTGGTTCAGCTTCTCTGAGGACCAAATTAAACCTACTTTTTTTTCAAACCCTTTGAAAAAACATGTATTCCTTTTTTTTTTTTTTTTTTCTCCCTGGAATATTCCATAGTAGATCTGTTGAAAAAAGGTTATTATCTCACACCATTCTTCTGCATCTCCATGCTCTGTCTGGAGCACAGGCTTGAAATAGTATGTCAAATTTAGACATCTGCTATTCACGAAGCATGAAGACAAGCTGAAAAGGATTTGGAAAGGAGCTAAAAGAGAAAAATCTGATAAAAAGCATAACTAAAAAAATACATGATACATTTTCAAAACTCATGCAGACAAACCTAACTACAAAAGTAGCAAGTTTATATCTTGAATGTTGCTGACAACAAAGTGTTCTGTCGTGCAGAAACACTGACAAAGTCAAATTGTATCTAGCAGTGAATTTTGAGAAATAATGTTTCTATTTAATAATTAACACTTGGAACACTTAACTTTTGTCGAAGGGGTTCCCTTTAAATTGGAGCCTTTCAGTCATGAGTAGATCATTTTGGAGTGTATAGCAACTAGCTCAGTATAACTAGCAAGTTACTGCTATCTTTTCTATCTCTGTCAAAACGCATGATGGATGATCCTCTTTCCACCTTTTAACTAGCTGACGTCTCTCCAGTGTCCTTCAGTTACCTATAGGCAAGGAGGTCCTTGGCTTCTTGTGTTTGGACACAACTTCTCTTGTGATTCTCAACATTAACCTACAAGCTACACCTTGCTTGATACAACTCATGCTGCACCTGGGGAACACGTGGGACTCAAGCTGCCGCCTTCTACTGCCAGCAATGGGCAAGCTAGAGGTTGTATGGAATCAATGAAAATGGTAAGTTTGCACACAATAGTAGCAGCTTCCAAGGAAAAGTCTCTGTCACTAGGAGAATGAGTATATATTTTGAAGAAAAAAGGAACAAAGGGCCAACATTCATGAAGCAAGGAAGACTATTACCTATGAATTTGGACCTATTAGTCCAATATTTCATATAATCATAGAAAGATTTGGGTTGGAAGGGACTTTAAAGATCATCTAGTTCCAACCCTCCTGTCATGGGCAGAAACACCTTCTACTAGTCCAGGTAGCTCAAAGCCTGATAAAGATGTAAATGGCCCTTACTACTTTTCACTGAATAAGTTCTGAATGAGAGAGGAAGTGTCCATCATCATGTCTACAAAGACAGAAAAAAGAAGTAACATAAAAGTGTTGAAAAAAGGATAGATTCAGGTCAAGGACGATCTTGCAATTAAAGGTAGACAATTTGAGGGAAGGGTAAGGTCATGATTGTGGTGATGCTGCAACAATTTAATCATTGGGAAGTTGTTGTGCAATAGTATATTTTGAAGCTGATCACTGTGTTCAGTGGGGAGACAGGTGAACAATTATCATTTATCCCTTTACCTTCAGTCCCCAATAGTTACGAAGCAAGGATCACTGTTATTCCTAATGAGGAAGATCTGTTCTACAAGCCTATCAGGAAAATCCCAGCTTCAGAAAACTGTCTTGACAAAAAGACAAAAAAAAAAAAAAAAAAAGAAGAGAGAAGTAGAAAAAGAGATTGATTATTTAAGTATCAAAATCAATAGCAATGAAGATCACCAACTGGTTTCCTGATAGAACGAAACAGCTAGGTGTTTACAGAAGGTGAAGCGTTTTACATTCAGGGCCATGCCATCAAGAAGGTCTGCATGAAGAGAAGCATCTTTGAATCCAGGCTTCACAAAGCAGACCTTCAGTTTCAGTAAGAGAAACCAGCCAGAGCTTGTGGTTTTTCCCTGGTGAACAACCTATCCGGTTATTGAAAATTAAAAAATTGTCAGGGTTGTAACTGCACACCCTTGTGCCAGGTTCAAACTCCAATTTGTAGACAAGGAAATAACAATAGCATTTGAAGCTCTGTGCAAAGGGCCACTGCAACACTGGAGATGGATGGACTTTGTGGCTATCAGATTTGCGCTTGCATAGCCAGCAGGTTGGGGGATTTGACTCTGATCTGGAAAAGCTGAGTGAGGTGGAAGTTTGCATTTTTGGCTTTTCTTCATGCCCACTGTTTAGCTAGAAGTAGGAAAATCCTGAGGGAAGGAGGTGAAGATGAGCAATGGTAAATTATTAGATTTACAGGATTAAGGGAAGAAACTAGAACATGGGATGAATGGAAGAGGTGAAGCAACAGAGAAGGATGTTAAAATGAAGACCAGAAATATAACATCACACAAATCTTGACATTTGTACTCTGAATTGGCTTTTATCAATTCACTTTTTATTTAATATTACATAACAATGTCAAAGCTTTGGGGAATAAGTTCTTCGTAGACAATGCGAAACAGCTATGTCCGGTATTGCATTTCTGTTCCTAAACAAAGAAATATTTTCTGATTCCTATTAGAAGTAAACATTCTGCTGCATTTATTCAGGACCACAGCAGTGGCTTTTACTAGTTCGTTCCTGTTAATTGCAGGATATCTACTTTCTCAGTAGGTATTGACCAAATCTAGAAATGATGAGAAACATTTGCCTCTGTGTAAATGGCAAGTCATTATGCGTTATCTAGGCTGGTAGTTTTGTAAAATATTAAATCCACATTATGTCAAAACAGAAGAGATGGAGTTGTAATCACACTGAGGCGTGACACACAATTAAGAATGTTTGTAAATTTGCATTTATGAATAAAATTCAGATTTAAATGGATATTCAACAGACACTAATGAGGTTTTAAGGACCCAGCTAAGGTATGTTCACACAATATAAATCAATGGAGCGTGTGTGCTGAACAGAAATGTGCATGTGGATAACACATTTCTTAATGAAAAAGTCAGAAAAATACTGGCGGGTTTAGCGTTTTCATCATCAGCCTTCATGTGCTTTTGAAAGGACTAAATCCTGGCAGCAGGACTAGGTGCTGGATCACCTTGAGAGACAGTAAATATTGCTCTGCTCAGATGAATTATGAAGACGTGCACAGGTTTCTCATAACTCTTCCCATGCCAGATTCTCCCCAGCATGCAATCCTTAACCATCCCTCACTGTTTACCAAATCAATTTGCTTTGAGATTGTGGATGAAGGAGGGTATTAGAGCACAGCTGACATTTGAATGTGCTGGAAAATGTTGGTAGCTTTTCTCTTTCTCTTCGCTTTTTCTAATTTGGTCACCCTCCAGTGTTTTTCCTTGCAATATTTCATATGGACAGGTTTGGCTTTATTACAGCCTCAGGCATCTACACACACAGATGTTCGTAAGTAATATTTGGAAGTACCAAGTATGTGTATTAAGTTTTTGCCTTAGGCTAATTTGATGAATATTTGAGTTGAGCAAGAACAGGTATTTTAGTGAACACAGTAATGTAAGATATTCAGAAACTGTGAACTATTAAATGATGCTGAAGAAACCAGAATGCATTCTTTTCCAATCCATGCCTACAAATGAGCTCCCTACAATGTTTCTAGGAAAGCAGAAGGGCTAGAAAGACCTTTACCAGCTTGAAATGTGTTCCAAGGAGATTGGTGAAGCAAAGAAACCTGAGCCAAAAATGCTAATTGTAGGGAAAAAAAGAGCAAAACCCAGTTATCTAAGAAAGGTAGCCATTGTCACTGCCTTACAATTTAACACAGCATTCACTTCTCGGCAGCTCCTGCCTAGGCACACGTTGATAAATCATAGATAAATTGAACAAGAAAAAGTATTGGTAGAAAGAGAAGATCAGAAGAACTAATTAGACAGAGCTTGGCTAAAGGAGAGCTCAGGAAAGGGGGATGTCTGTAAGGTGAATACCGTCAATACCAAAGATAGGATTGTTTAAATAGGATCATAGCACAACTGAGTCATCTGGGGGAAAGAATGGGGAAAACAGTTCAGTCATATATAGAAAAACATACGTAGAAAATGTATGTTGAGAGTGGAAAAGAAGACCCTTGTTAATTTTGGTTGAATCTGTTCTATATCTGCCTCCCTGCTCCAAGCCATTGTATTTTAAATATTTAATTTCACTGCTATTAAATGCCATGCTTTGACTTCATCACATTTTAAATGATGCTTTAAGGTTGTGTATAGTTATACTTCACTGTTGACAACAATTAGAAAAAAGGAAAATTAACTAAACCACTTTGGTTTAAATGAGAAGAACTATTTTATTCAACCTGAAAAATGCCAGGGAGGGGGGCTTTTTTATGCTGAGAAAATCCAAATGTTTTTCATTTCCAATCAACCTTGAATAATTCCCTTCCCCCTAGTTTGGCAGCGAAATCAGAATTAAAAAAAATAATAATTAAAAAAAAAAAAATCAATTATTCACAGAGCTCTACTCCTGGGGGCACAATTAAGAATAATTGGAAGAAATTAAGCAAGAGAGAATGTGGGCTTCAATAGCAGGACTAGCTCTTCTCCTAGTGAGAAATACAGCCTTGATCCTACAAGACTTTTCTGAGATGCTCAGTCTTGTTACAGCATCCCTTGGGAGATGCCAGCACCATTGGGCCATTTCATACTATTAAATGTCCTGAGAGCACTGTTCAAAATGTCACTAATCATAAGGCTTAGAAATACTTGTTGGACCTTCAGATATTAGGGTTCATTCTCATAGTGTCCAAAAATGGAGATGTCATCCCCAAAGTATCTCACTTTCTGCCTTTATCTTGTACCACTCTGTAGAGTAGCAGCTGGCTTAACACTGTATATGCAGGGCTAAAAAAAAAAATATTTTTTTTTTCAGGATCTTTACTGTAAAAGTCAAGTAGAATTTCTGGAGTTCCTTGCTGGGTGCTAAAGAATATCTATATTTGTGGAACAGAAGGTTAAGGGGGGCGTGCAGGGGGACTGTAGGTCACACTGTAATGAAGCCATATACTCTGACCTCCACACATCAGAGTCACCTGTGTTTTACTGCTGTAATCAGCACAGCAACCTGTACTTGTATCAACGATATTTTTAATTTTTTTTTCCTCACAGTTGTGATTTCCTCATAGGCAAAACGTGCCAGTAAGGTGACAGGATGTATTGATATGTCATGCTTTTTGTTGGCAAGTTCTGCAATACGAAGGTCAGTGCTTTAGGAAAGTCTGTTAAATTTATCAGTGGTTTTTCCAACCAAACCAGTAATGTCCTTAAAGAATTAAATCAGATTTGACAAGGCTCATTTTCCAGAGACAGTTTTGATTGGCATTAATTATATTCACAGTCTTTACCAAGTGACTCTCAAATAAGCTTTTCTATTACTTCTCTTGGGAGCAATAGATGTCAAGTCTACCATCTTCTTCTATGCCTTACACAGTATCATTTCCCATATAGTCTTTCCAACTTTTGGTATTTCATCAGGATGAAAAGATTTATTAATATTCACAGCAATACATCAACCATCTCCTCTGCCAACATTGTCAGATTCTTCTGAAAGTTGTCTGAACTGGCTGAACGTGAAAAGTGGTGGTTTTGGTAGATTTGATTATTTATTCCTTGATTTACCAAAACACTTGTAAACAGAGCTCTCATCACCAAAAATATTTTAATAATCTATTGTCATTTTTCAGGATGGAAGTGTTTAGGGAGTTTTTCTTGATATTCTGTGATATTGTTCGTAATTGTTACCTGTATCTCTAGCAAAGGCAAATAAGAATTCTTTTGCTCTTAATATATTTTAAATTTTCTGTAACATTGTTTTCTATTTCTTTCACCCTTACGTCGTCAGCTTCTCTTACCAATTATATTATTCTTGTAATTTCTTGGTGATAACAGTTGCCATTTATTTTAAATTCTTATAGGTGTAGGTTTGGGTCATTTTTGGTTTGGTTTGGTTTTTTTTGTTTGGATTTTTTTTTTTTTTCAGTTCTGCTTTTCTTTTTGTTGCCAAAGTGAGAATGTTACCTTTGGCAACCAATTCCTTTTTATTTGATCTTCATTTTGTAGGTAGTTTGGACTTTGATTCTATTTGTTAAAGAAAATCTGATTTTTCTATCCCTATTTTGGTCACTTTTTGTTGTTGTTGTTCGTTTTGTTTTGTTTGTTTTTTTTTGTTTTTCAATTCTGTTTTCTTTTTATTATCAAAATGAGAATGTTACTTTTGGCAATGGGTTTCATCTTATTTGACCTTGACTTGGTGGGTACTTTGGACTTTGATTCTATTTGTTAAAGAAAATCTGATTTTTCTATCCCTATTTTTATTCCCACCTTCCTTGGCTCATAATTTTCCTCATCATTGGGAAATCACCCTTTTGAACCACTAAGAGAAAATATTACTGCTTAGGACTGTCCTTTGTTTATCCTGCATATAATCAGGTCATGACCACTAGTGCCTTAGCAACCATCATTATCTAGTCCAATGATTAATTCATTTTTAGTTATCATATCCAGAGTCCAAATAGAGGTCTCTTGCATTCTGTATACTAACTTTTCATTGAAAATTAAAACTAGTCTAGTGGAAGCAGCCTGGAGGATGTTAAGCTAACAACAAAGGTGAAGGCACTAAAGAGGAAACTCAGTGTATCATTCAATCAGCAGTCCACAAAAGAAAAATAAGAATGTGGAAAAATGGAGAGTTTTGAAGCTGTTAGAGAGGGTGTTGAGATTGGAGGCCAAGCAACCCAGCAGAAATGCAGCAAAAAGAAATCAAATCGTCTTCTCAATCGGCCCACACATCACTTCAGGAAGGTAGAGGAAAATACTGTAGCAAATGAGGCATGGGTAATAAAAATGGTCCCAAAGCATCTGGAAAGCCCTATCATTTGAGCAAGCTGTTGGGAGGTGAATGTATATTTATTTGGTCTGCCTCTAAGTACTTCCAAAGAGCAAATGTTTGAGTCCATTTTAAGACAAAATCGGTCTGTTTCTCCAACAGTTTTAAGAAACAGTTTATTTTGTCTAAAATTAACTTGTCTGACACACTGTCATGCTTGGTTACCAGAGCAACAGTGGCAACAGCTATGCCACGTGACATTCATTTTGTCTGAATTTAAACACCTTACTTTTTACTTATATATCTGTTTATGAATGTGTACATAATTCACAGGTCTGCATCAGCCAAAAATACCCTGTTTAGCTCAGAAGGTTTAATAACAATGCCCAAAAAAATACTTCTATCCAGAGATTTAGTTTTTGATCTTGACACAACTAGCAGTTTTCTTAGTTCTCTATAAGTGAAATACATCAAGCTCTTGCCTGTTGAACCTCACCTTTCACTCAGATATACACCTTGGTCCTGACATCCCCAGAACACTTCAAGCCAAGACCATTGGGCTGAGAAGGTGGAAAAGCATTTGTATGTCACCACAGCTATGTAAGACACACAGGTTGAAAATAAGGATATTTTTTTTGCCTGTGTTTTCCAAATGCATTCACCCACTTTTCCCACCAGAAAATTTCAAAATTGATCCAATTCTAATAGGTCCTAATATTACTGATTCGTAACAGGAGGTCAGTGGCTTCATCATTAAAACATCACGATTATAACAGTGCAGTGAAACCATGGATTTCAACAATCTGCCTTAAAAATATGTGTGAGACCTTTCCTTGTCCTCAGTGCCCTCTGTAATTTTACCATCTGCCTTTCACATTCGCATCAAAGCAAACACAGACTGGCCATCTTCCTGGTCATTTTATAGGACTGGAGACTTCAGTGCAGGCAAAGCAGGGGAAAAATAAAAATCTACTATCATATTCAAAGCCTTGTAAAGGTAAGCTTAGAATTTCATTTAATATGACAGAGAAGAAAAGGATATGTTTGTCTTTGGCCTTTCAAAACTGTCAGTCTGTTGGATGGCCCTAGAAAGCCTCAACCTGTGAATACGTGAAGCTAGAAGGAAAAATCAATAAGAAATTATGCTGGCAGTATCAGAATCGATAATTGTTTGAAGGATCACTTCCTTGCCCAGGAAAAGTGCAAACCAGAGAAAGAGGAGGACTTAGGCAACTTGCCCACCACAGAAGAGATGAGGAGAACTGGAAAAGCTCTTTAGATTCCATGTGCCATCCATCACAGGTCGGAAAGCCTTTCAGTTAAATGCCAGGCAAAGTGGCCATGAATTTAATTCCTTGTGCATAAATTACAAAATAATGTTAAATAAATGCTTTTATTGCTTGCATAGTCTAGTGCAAGTTCCTTCCTAAGTCATATATGCTTTTGTGACTCAAATCAATTATACCAAAGGCTATAATCTTAATGAATGCTACCAAAAAAACCCCCAACAAACCAAAATCTAACCAAAAAAACCCACAAAACAAAAAAATAAATTTGTTCTACTAACTGATCAAACCTTTACCTACTACAAAATTACTGAGAATTCCCATTCACACAAATGGCTTATCCTCTTCTCCAGACCTTTGTGCTCTACCAGTGAGGGCCAGGAAGAAGATCGATGTTAGATACCAACGGGGACATCCTCAAAAGGCGGAACAAGTTAAATAAATCATGCATTTGTAGAGAACAAACACAAGAGGGTGCAATAAGCACATCCACAAACCCTTTAGCTGTCATGGAAACGTCTTGTGCTCAGAAGCTGCAGCTCTAATGTATATCCATTGATTTGTATCTGTTATTTAGAGGGCATCTGCGTCAGAGGCACTGCAGAGTTATTCATCAGCATTCCAGGTAGAAGATTAGGACCTGTGAATCTGAATTCACGAAGCACATGCAAAGTAGTGTCGTTCTGCAAAGAAAGGATAGTGTTCTGTCTGTCTGGGGACCAGAGAGAGCAAACCAAACTGTGCTAATAAATTTTAAAAAAAATAAAAAATCACAGACAAGTTATTACAGAAGGATTGATCACATGTAGAAATTCACTGTTTTCCTTAAGGTGAGGGCTGCCCACTTCCAGTCAGGGACTAGTTAGCAAGGATGCTTCATAGTATGCTCACCTATCACAGAATGACAACTTGGGTGCTTTCTGTCATGGAAGCTGAGAAAACGCAGGCTTTTTGCTTCATGATATTCAGTTAGCCCCCTACCGAAACCAGATTGGACCAAGAGTTCAGAAGTCCCAGGTCATCCAGCTAGCCAGTATTACAGCTGGATCTCCCAAATGTCTGTCTTCTGATCTAGAGGCCACAGAGAGCTTGCTTTTTATTAATGTCTGTCTCAGCTACGTCCCAGATGTACTGACAGCCTTGGAGCCAGACTTTGAACTGTTGTCTGATTTCCCTTGAAATCATTAGGCCTTTAAGATTGTCCTTTGAAATCTCAGTTGTGGCCACAAGACTTTTCTGGTGATGCAAATGATGGGTCCTTTATGTCAGTAAGATAATTCTTGGATGTCCCAAAGGATATCACGTTGCCACTGGAGACAGAAACAACACTGAGTCATTCCAAATAGTATGGGACCTTTTTAGAACAGACAAGCCTGAGGTCCAGTGCTGTGACTGAAGTCTGTAGCTAGTATTGGTTTTCTAAAAGCACAAATTCTGCTTTTATCTATTTGACGGAAGGGTGGGACCCCAGCTGGCATGAGCGAATGCAATCCCACCACTGTTAGCTGACCTCACCTGTCCTACGCAGCCAGGGATCCAGCCCATTAGCCTTTCCTGCATGCAAAATAAGATAAAAGTTTAAAAATGCAGTTGTAATTTTCTACTTGAGAACTTTCTTCATCCGGGCGCCTGGCTCAGTGGTTTTCTGTTCTTGACTTCAGCAGTACAAGAACTGCAAATCGATTTTATCAGGATTTAATTAAATTTGTGCTATGGCCTGCGATGTGGTGCAATTTACACAAATGAAATCTCTGATTGCAGTGAGGCTGAGCAGGGACATAAGACTTAGTTATTCGGACTCTCTTGCAACCAATAAGGCCCAGCACAAATATTTCTATTTATCTGTTTATCCAGTAAAGTCCTGGGCAAATGCAAAGCTGCACCCTGTCCAATTCAACCTGACTATGTGAGGCAGATTACATAATATATCCAGAAACTCAGATCATCAGACTTGGATTTCTGAAGGGACGTTATTCAGCAGCAGGACAAATACCAACACTGCCATTCTCCATGGCTGTATCCACTTCCCATGTGTAAAACCCAGTGAGAAGTCAATGGACTATTGGCAAATCACCTGATGTGAATCCTCTGGAACTGAGATTTTGATTTTGCAATGCAAGCCATTAACTCCTGGCCATATGGAATAGCAATTATTTTAATTACCACCACTGTATCATTAAAAAGGTACTTCAAATGCTTTTTTTTTTTTTTTTTTGACTGAATGGTATGTTATGGATGCATGCAGACATGATAAGCATTCAGTACAATTTACCTTGATGTGCAAGCAACTATAAGTCTGAATTCATATTCAAGAGTCATTGAATTCATGTTCTTCTGACTTTCTTTCCCTTACTTTTCAAAACTCACTCCACTATACAAATGTTTATGCTCTCTGTTGGAGGAAGCTTCATTTCCAGAGGGGAAGCAATGTTTCTAATCACTGAGCTCACCCTGGAGTGCAGAGGATATTTCCAATTACCTGAGCCACTGAAGACACTTGGCAACTTGAAAAACAGTTCTGGTGCCCTCAGGCTGATTCAATATTCTGTGGAAAGCCAGGAGCAGGTTCAGCATGGTGGTATTCCTGAAACGTGTTAAGCACTGATATACTGTACTCTCACTGTCAAGCAGTGAAACCATGAGTGTGCAGGACTCAGCTAGCTCTGGCTATCCAAAGGTCACTAAAAATTCTATCAAAGGCTGATGTTACTACAGACTTTAGTGCCAAAGTGGACACGGGGAGCTCTCCTAAGCATTTCCCCAGTGCTATGGCACATTAGCAGGGACAAGACTTTGGATACAGACACTTCAGTGAAATATAAGTTAGCATGGCTTTGTGCCTTTTTTTGGTTTGGTTTGGTTTGGTTTTGTAAGGAACTTTCAATTTTGATAAAATTCAGCCTCAAAACTGTATTGCAGATAAAGGTAATTGTCTGGTTAACCATTCATGAGGTTACTGACAGGGAAATGGTTGTCTCATCCCAAAGCAATTGTCACCTTTAGAGATGCCTACTCCTTTCCATCAGCTATAGGAGGGAACCTATATTAGGTAACTGTATAATATACTTTACTAGGACCAACCAAAGAAATAAAAATAAGAATGAAAATCATTACTGATGAGCATTAATGCATCTCTTGATTGAGTTCACAAATCAATGATTTATTGGACTTGGTGGTTCTAGGTTAACAGCTGGACTTGATCTTAAAGGAGTTTTCCAACCTAAATGGTTCCATGATTCTAATATTCCTAAATATTTCAGAAAAAAACTAGTACACACTGTCTTGTGTGGATCATGATGATTGTTTTCACGCTAAAGCTTACGAAACATACACAGTATTCAAATGGAAAAATATAGTATTGGAAAATTGAAAGATATTTTCCATCAGAGCTTTTACTCCTAGTCCTTGATGTCCAAAGGAAATCTGTGCTGGAAGGCTGTGTATAAACTGTGAATAAGGAATCTGGTTTATAGGGTACCTAAAGCCAGAATGTTTGAATTTCAATGCTGAATTATCTACTTCAATATGGATTTCACTGACCAATTTCAGGCAATTCCCTTTGAAAGCATTAGCTGAAATCTAGGAAACCCAATCCCAAGAATGGTTAATCAAGAACAAAAAGTTCCACTGAATAATTCACAAGCATTTTATGTACTGAATAAGGAAAAACACTTTGTGCAGATCTAAGTTAAAAAAAAATGTTTAAGAAGTCTTGCCTGAGAAGTCAATAAAAAGCTCGATATCTACCCATATGCTTTTCATTTGATAGGCTTTATGATCAAAAGAAACCATCATATTGTTCTGTACATAAAGGCAGCCAGAAATTAAAATTATGCTGGTACAAAACCCCTTATCCTGATATTGGGGTATTTGTTATCTATTTTCAGCTTGTCTCAAAATTTTGGCTGATGTTTAATGCTTTAATATCTCTAGCTATAAAATCAAAATAATATTATTTCTGACTTATTTGAAAATTCATTTATTGTTAGTTTCAAAGGATTTGGGGATCTCAACACAGAAAAGCTAAGTATTATCACAGTCATTGTGGAACAGTCAAACCACATCCTTCACTTTTCTACCTGCTTTTACCAAGCACAGTTGTATGTTTCTTGAACAAAAAACCAACCAAACAAAAGATTCCTGCCATTACTTGGTTTAACTTTGAGGGAGAATCTCATCTTCTTATTGTGCTTACTTTGGGCTGTTGCATTTCTTTAGCAGCAGACGTGCTAATGTTAATACTCCTCTTCACAGGAACTTCATCCTGTGGGTGATGGATCTTCATCACAAACTTCTGTTTCTCATTCATTTATTAAACAAGAGCTGAATAGTCTTGACCATAACAGTTTTAAAGGTATTAATACTCGATGGCATTAAACTGCTGAGACAGAGTTTAGACAGAGGACATAATGAACATTAACTCAGCAAATTCTTTCTTGTCTTGCTCCCATATAATTCTAAGCCAGTGTTTTCTGTGATGATTGCCTTTTATTTGGCGCTTGTGAGACTGCATCTGGAGCACTGTGCCCACTTTGGGGCTCTCTGGTACAAGGGAGAGAGGTGAAGGTGGTGGAGAACAGAAAATTCAAGAGGAGGCGGAGAGAATGTGGTGTTCTTAGCTTTAAAAATAGGAGCAGGGGATGGAAAACTTGAGATAGAGAGACCTCACTCAATCCAATCCATTCTGTGATTTTATTCACTATGAAAAGGAGAAAACAAACAAAAAAAAGGCCTGGGTTTAACTTTGTCAGATAGATGAAGAGCTACATGTTTTCATACAACTTCAGCTTTATCTGTGACAATAAGACAACCTACTGTATGTCCCAATTTCAACAACTTCAGTTTTCAAGGGACCCAATCAGTGTTTATATTGACATGCCTCAGGGGTCTCCTTCCACCTGGCAGCTGCTGAAGGATCACCACTAAAATTTGGTGAAGTAATCAGAGAAGAATGAAGTAAAAGCTATGTACATGTATCGTGATTGGGATTATGCTACTTTCATAATATTAAAACTGGCTTTGCCAAATGTAACCACCTAGCCTCTGGTTTTCAGAGTAGCTCCAAGCATCATCACACTTCCTGCATGTTTGATCCTTTCTAGCCCAAATAGCCTCATCTCCAGGTTCAATAGCCGTCTATTTATTACTTCCAGCCCCTACACACCCACAAAAATCCCCTGGGGAGCTGCTTTCCTTTGTCCTGCCCTGCTCTTCAAAAGCTACCTAAGCCCGGTTACTGCTGGAAGGGGAAATGCAGTTGCAGACGTCACAGTTCATCAAGTCCACCTCAACTTCACTCAATAAATTATTGCACAGATTAGAAGGGGGGGATCAGGAAATAAAAGCAAATCTTGCCTCATCAAATGGCTTCTCATTCCTCTTTGAAAAGCATATGCCAGCATTAACCTCACTGGTTAGCAGTGGCACTCCAGAGAGGATTTTTGGTGGGTGAATTAGAGGGTAAGAGAGAAGAAAAGTGGAAAGGTAAAAATGGGAAATTTCTCTGCCAGGATACAGCTTCCTTCCTACCTCTTAGCTTGAGAATAGGAGATACAGAAATACCTAAGGCAGTCTTTGTATGTTAGCTGCAGCAGCAGCAGTAAATAAGTTTATTACACTACAATCGGCGTGAAAAGCTCTTTAAGAGTAACCAGGCAAACTAGCTCAGGCAGACCGCCTTACTGACATGCCTATTCTCTCATTATCCTCATATCTCTGTACTAGCTACTGAACAGATATACTCAGATGTACTCTATGGTAATGGTTTCAATTTGATCCAAAGGTGCCAAACCCAGCACCGTGACCTGATTTCAAGACAGTTCTTTTTTTCTCCACGCATGTTGTTTTTAAAGCGATGGTGGGTTATCACAAAAAGGATTTTTTTTGAAAACTCCATTTCCAAACAAAGCTCTTGAAGGAAGTGGACTGACACCAAAACCTCAGATCAATGAGGAATTCTATAGAGCATAATGGATAGGAAGAAGAAATTTATCTCTGTTCTGATGCAGGTCAAGTGTGTAAGGTATTGATTTTTCCTATATGACCTAAGAGTGAACAGTATTAGGTTACAGAGCAGAGCGGCTGGGATCTCGCTTTGCATAGTATGTATTTTCCAGCAGACTATGGAATCTGAGTAGAAAAGTGGATAATGACTACTAAAAAAGTAATTAAATTAAAATACAGTATCAATAGAAACAGGTCTGATGACAAATGCCACTTCTCTGGGATGTCAATCAGCCATCTGAGCAGCATCCCCTTCCAGAACTAATCCCGCAATTACATGAATGTTTGCTTAATGAGACACAAAATACCTTTCTGCTGAATTGAGTGGAGCAGAGGATTCCTGGACTTCTACATTCAGCAAACAGAAAGTGAAGTAACTTGGCCAAGCGCAGTAATCTTTTGATGGATACATTCAGAAAACAATAGGCTTCTGCATAGCATTTACCGTCAGCCTCAGGGGTACATGCTCTACAGGGCTGAGGCTTCAGGCTGCATCATTAAGACAAAATAAACTCAGCTGCAGCTTCTTACAACCACTACCTTCCTTAATGTTTAAATACTAAGAGGAGCAGATAAACTACTAAGAAGCGGCTGCCTCTTTGAAGCCTTTCTAACGCCAAGAGGTCCCAAAAGACTGCAGAAGAAAAGATCTGCAGGTGGGGAAAAAAAGAAGTAGGTAATTCAACCCATGAGGTGACAGATCACAGAGAAGCAGCTAACACGTGATGACAGAAAGAAACCACTTTTTTTTTTTTCATGACAACCGCTATTGTATTTAAAATAATTTTTATAAAGATAGGTTTAATTTTTTTTTTCAATATAAAGGAATAATCCTCCTCAATTGTTTTCTTTGTTATGCAAAACCCAGTTCTGATATAATTTTGAAACGTCCATCCCATTTCTCCCCAAGGTTTGTGGCATGTGATTTTCATTTTTTTGTTAAAAAACATGGAAAAAATTCTACACAAAATGTACAGATTTGCATTTATAACATGTCTCTTGAAGTGTTACTAGTTGTAAAACAGGTGCAAACATCTGTTGTATGAAACAGGGAAAAGAAAAGAAAAAACCCAACCTACATGAGTGCTCTGTTCCTTTTGGTTTCTGGAATTCCCATGGGAAGATGACATAGTCTGTGGACAGACACTCTCAAAACAGGAGACAAATATTTTCTCTTGGATAGGACTCCCTATCCAGAGTTTTAACACCACATCTCCTTGATTTCTTTCTAGATGTAGATACTTGGCTTCATTATGTTCAGGCAGAAAGGTTTCACTTTGTCTTTTGTCTGCTCTTTGAGGCATCTCCTGAGTACATCAGATCTCAAGCTAAGGCAGAGATTGTTTCTTGTGTCTGAGTAAGTATCATTCAGGAACTCTCCACCTTGGACATGGTACACTTGCCCTCCATTGGTGAGCACCTCAGTGCTTGCTGAGAGATCTGTATTACATTTTCCGGGCTTCTGCCTCCTTTGATATTTCACTGTCAGTATCTCCTATCGTGGGCAGGGGGACAAAGGGCTCTTCCATCTTGAATGTTCATGATCTGTTGCTACTCTTTCACTCACTTGATCTTTAAACCACTCCTCAGATAGTTGCTACAGCCATCCATGGTTAACAATTTTTAAACAAATGAGACTGGCATATAAAGTGAAATATCAAGATTGTATAAGGCCCTTACTCTGTATTAGCATACCAGAAATACTCATTGTTGGATCCACTCAGAAGCAGGTTGTAGAAGTTTTGCAGAGTGGCGGAAAAGATCAGAAAGATCCTTAAGTGGTCTTTGACTCAAGGACAGTCTATATAAAATTCTGATTAACTCGAAATTGGGAATTTTTAATCCTATAGGTCTGACATATGGACCTAATTCCAATTCAGTGAGAATTACTGAGAAGGGAAGAAGTCCTCTTTCATTAGCAGCTCCTGCATTAACTACCTCTCTAAATATAGTGACATGCTACGTTACTCAACCTCAAGCAATTTTAGGAAGTCAGTTGTTCTACAAAGAACGTTTCAATCTAGTATATATTAGAAATGTTAGAGTTAAGTCCTATCCATCATGTGAAGTTCTGATATAGTTATTATATCAGTTACTTTCCACATATTTTTCCTTTCTGTAGCTGTAAGCTACAATAAATGCAAGGATTCATGAACTTCTTTCTTCAGATATATGAGAGGAAGCTCAGAATTGTGAGTTATGAACATGAAATTCCCTATACACTAATAAGAAAACCATTCTGGTGAATTTTCCCCATGTGAGAAATAGTAAGAAGACATCTTTCTTTTTCACACTTATTATTGGATGGGGCTTTGAGCAACCTGGTCTAGTGGGAGATGTCCTTGCTCATGGCAGGGGGGTTGGAACTAGATGGTATTTAAGGTCCCTTCCAACTCAAACTGTTCTATAATTCTGTGAATACTGTCTGAATAGATTCGAGATAATTTCTGAAATAAGCATGTTCAAAGAGTCTCAAAGACTTTTTTTTAAAAAAGGCAAAACTGTGTTTTGGTTGGATATTTGTGAATGAATGTCCAGCGTTCAATCACTACAGAGCTTAGATTATTCCATTTCACTCCCTCCCTAAACTAGCTAAGATAACTAAATCCAAGAGTCCACAACACATTTATTTCTTCTTCACCGAGGCCCACAAAACTGCTTTTATTTTCTTTTTTCAGATTGATAAACAGAAGATCTGACAGTTCTGGAAAGTTTGACGCAAAGAGGCTGTTAGGAAAGACAGCTAAAATGCCACTTGTCTATAAGTAGGCCTGCTGGGACAAAAGGAGTGTTCTCAGATGGTATGTACATATGGAAGCCTCACCATTATTAGTGTGGATGTTTTCCAGAACTGCTCCTGTAGCGGTTAAGGCCATACATAAGGTGAAGGAGTGAAAATTTGGGGTAAGAATATTAAACTTTGTTGAACAAAAAAAATAGTTTCCCATCTTCTATGGCCTGGGCATAGAAATTTACCCTTTCTTCAATCAAAATCTGTTCTGGAGTTTTAAACTCTGTTTAATATCTAGATTCAGCCAGAAAAGCCTAATTTTGATTTCTAGTGGATTAGAGGCTAGTGGTCCTCAAATTTCAGTCAAAAAAATGGGCAGGTGCACTGCCTTTGTGGAAGAAAGTCCACACTGCACCTGAGTTTTTTGAGGCTGTTTATCTTTTTCATTCCCCAACTGTAAAAAACTGTCAGGTGAACTTGACCTCAAGTTTAAGTGCCACTCATAGACACAACACGTACATTGCTTTTTATCGCAGTTTAAGGTGCTTGGATATTAAATTCTTTTGGAAATCTGAGACACACCTCATAAAAAGTCACAAAGTACCTTTTATACTTAAGTGTCACTTCATATCTAATTATCTAATATGACAGTTTCTTCCCAAAGGGGTTATGCAAGGAAAAGAACCATGGAGACAGGAAATGTTCTTTAACAAACAAGCAATATTTTGTTTAAATGTGACTTGTTATTAATGTTGTTTAATTTTTCCTAAACTAAGCTACTAGTGATAATACAGTCTTTTTAAGTCATCTTAGTAACTGTGGAGTCTATTTCCCACAATATTAATAATTCTGTTAACAAGGATGTCTTTTTAATTTCTATGGTGCTTGTAATATTTTCTTTTATAAATTCCTACAACTCAATGACTTATTCCAGATCTCCATATAAATTATACTACTCAGTTTTTGCTAAATCAGAAAATTTTATCAGAAAATTGCTCTGATTTTTAGTATACTATTTCCACCTCTTTGGTCTTTGCAACATCAGAAAGCAGAAACTCTATTTGATATAGGGATCAGTTAATTATCTGAACTTACCTCACCTCACATATTTTCTCAGTGTTAAAGAAGCCCTCATATCTCTTTTCTCAGCCTTTTGTTACCCAAATGAATCTCAAGACGGAGGTTTGCAGCAGTTTCAAGTAGGTAGCTGGGACATCTAAAGAAAACACGTGAAGAAAGTAATGATGTATGGGAGCTGTACATATTTAATCATATTTAACTTCACCTCTAAGACTGAAGTTTTACAGGCGCATCTGGGTCCTATTTGGTGTTCCAGAATTAGGCCAGTATGCTCTTTCAGCACATCCTTCAGATCAACCCTCACACAAATCTCTGTTTTTCATTCCTCCAGCTGAAGCTCAATGTGAGCAAGACATAACTTTAAAGAGGAGAAAAGCATTTTGAAATTCTAGGAGCCTGTTTTTAGCTGGTTCATCTGTGACTTCTCAGCGATAAACTGCTTCCAGAAGTTTAGACACTGCTCTGCATGAGCACCATGTGCTACCAATTTGCTGCAATTCTCTCCACTTTTAAGGACTGATACAGCTGGCTGGTTCGATCCAAATGGCAAAGATTAAGATCCTGAAGTCAATGAATCTTTTTTTCCATTGATTTCAACAGACCTTGGACCAGGTCTTGATGGTTCCTGAACAAAGTGAGGAACATAATGAAAACAGCTTTGTGCAAAGATTCTAGGGCAGGAGGAGAAGGGGAGTGAAGACAGAGAAAGAGAGCTGAGGCAAACATTTTATTTAGTAGGGTTAAAAGATGAACGTTTGAAACATTCATGACTTTTCTGAGTTGTTAGAATCCTTTAAGGTATGTGCTTGGATATGTTGCAGCTGAAACTTGTCTATGAAAGAGTCATCGCAGTAATCATCTGAGTCACCTCAAAAGTTATCCCACTCATCTTCAGTTCTACCATGTTCCTTGACTAATTTCGTGATATTGTGAGTTTCATTCTTCATGTGTAAAAATGTTGCTTCCTACTAGAAAAAGGTTCAGAAGAAAGGTCTGAAGAAAAATGCTCAATGCAAATGTTCTTAGCACTGTGGGCAATGCTGAATACTGGCATTTCAAGAACTGTTCTCACTAAAATTCAAGACAAAGGTGGATAAAATTGTAACTGATGGGAGAACCCTAAAAAAAAGTGGAGAGTAACTTCTGTAGGGGTCTTCCATCCAGAATAGCTTGTTCCCCATATACCTGTTCCCCACTAGTGACACCAGCAGCCAGTCAGGTTTTTCAAGGCACTGGAGTATCCAAAGCTGATAGATATATGCTCCCCATTACGAAGCTGTTTTCTTTGATTACAACTAGAACCAACCCTGTGAAATAATAACTCATAGCTTAACTCTGATCTCTTAAGAGCAGAAACGTTCACAGAGTTGACCGGGTTTTGAGCTCACTTTATTTCACATAGCAGTGGGGTAATGCTACAAATTATCATTCCCAGTGGTGGAAGATACCAGACTGACAAACAAGTCTTTAATCCTGCTTTTCCTTGAATTGCTCCAGTAGTGATTTTACAACTGTTACAGGGAATTGTTTTCTCTTATCATTTTCAGCAGAAATGACAGGCTGGTCTTTTTCCACATCATTCATATAATTCTCGCCCATGGCAGTATGTGCTGTGCAAAATGAAACTTTCATTAGTCTGGAGTTGGAGGACACACAATTTCTCACATTTTATCCAACAGGAGTGAGGCTAGGTTTTATCCAAACCCATTCGTAATGTCCTGTGTTCTTTGTCACAATGTGGCTTCATTGATCTATTTCCAACTGCAGCTATCACAGCTCTCCATTTCTAGTACATTCTGCACAACCACATCTAACATTGACAGGGGGATTTCACTGAGAAATGTGAGAGTGACACAGGCACCTCACATCCCTATTCTAGTTTTTACACTTTGCATATGTCATGAATATTTGCAGGACGGTTTGTGGGGGTTTTTTAAATTGTAGTTGAATCTACGACGTGTGCGTGAATCGAGGATTCCGTTGGCTTGCTGGCAATGCTGAAAATTAATTGAGTCCTATTAGAATCATGTAGGTCCTTCGTTCTAAAAATCAAATAAAAAATGTTTAAAGCAAAGCACAAGGTCATGTTGAATTTAAAAACCGACACAGTTCCTCTTTAAGTAAAATCAAAACTAATTTTCAAGTTTATATTTTGGGTTGATTTTAATTTATTATGGTTCTTCTAATTTAAACAGTGACAAAACCAAAGTCTTACTACCTTTTAATTTATAAGTTAATTATCTGGTGAAATTGAGATTGCTTTGAACAATGTTTGTGTACAAGTAAGACTGTACTATTACTTAAAGTCAGTTATCTTCATGACATACTATTTTACTATTCTGTTTTAATGATCCTGTCATGCTGAGTTCTGAGAACTCACAAAGTGTGCTGCCATCCTTCTTCTTGGACATCAGGGTTTAAACAGGAAGACTTAGTCTACAATTCTTTAACTATTGAGGGACTGAAATGGAGAAATTGAGAAACTCTTCAATAAAAAAAAAATCTTAGATGCTGTAAATTTGATGCTGCTACACATATATTTCAGAATAATGGTCTGCAAAATGGATCCTAGAAGTGAGGTGTGTTAGGTACCTATGATTCCCGCAGCATATGGGAAAAATTAAATCCTCCAGAATGAGGCCCAAAACAAGAGACCTGATCAGTTCAGAGAAGCTTAAAATAGAAGCAGCTGATAAGCAAGATAAAGATCTCTTAGATCCCTCAGGCAATTGAATGAGGACCTCCAGGAGGTATCTCTACTCACTTGGAGATATCCTCCTTGAGTCTTGAGATGAAAGTGTTCATAGCTACACCTATAGTACAAAGACCTGAACAAGCACCAAATAATCAAATATTACCTGAAGCGTAAAAGCCATCAGGCAAAGAATCCTTCTCTGGCAGGTTCCTAAGAGGTTGATGTGTAGACCCACAGTGAATATTTGAGGAGCCGAGAGTAAAATGAGCAATCTGGGTTGCAGTCCCAAAAGGACAGAGTGGGAACTGAGTCCCAGTTAGGAAGGAATATGGCAATCAGATGTTTTCTGGAAATGATGTGAACACAGATTTCAAAAGAAAGTGTAAATATCTGTATACTTTAACAAATGTTAGGTTATGTGAATGCACTGGTCATGCTCCAAGACCACTTTTGTTTTGATTGTCCCTCCAAAGATTTTTGTAAAGAAATGCCAAATATTGGGATGTTTGGTAGCAAGAAGATCACTAAGGAGCCAAAACACTTTATGCGGTCCAGGTTTCTTTCCTTTTCCCTCCTTTTTTTGTGATCTTTCTTTCTGTCTTTATTTCTTTTCTTGTGGCTCAAGCCTTTCGTAATTTATGCAAGCTTAGTGTAAGCCACGACATTTATCTCAGATGGCTTATTTTATGTTGCTTGTTGAGCTTGCCAAGGATTTCTGGTGAGCAGATTTGTGTGTGTCTGTGTGTGCATGTGGAAAAGGAAAGGGAGAGTTTGTCATTGTAGTCAGTGCAAGTAGGACCAAGCCAGAAATCTGATTTGCACAAAAAAAAAATCCCAAAACAAAACAGCATTAACGAGATATCTGATCTTCAAAGTGCAAAAATATAGTGAAAAAAATGAAGACAGCTTCCTTCATTCAAAGCTTGGGACTATGGAAGAGTCTGGAAACTTTTCTTGTGCTCTACTGCTGAGCAAATTTCTAATTGATGTATTCTATTTTATTGTTCAATACATTATCCTATAGTTTCTCTGAAAAATTGTTTTGAGCTACACAGCTATATAGAACCATGCCAGTTAGGATTTCCCAAAAACTTTACAACATTTCCCTAATAGAGAGTTTCATCCCCATTTTCCTAATGAATAAACTGAGGTATAAAGATGCTGGATGACTTGTGCTAGAAAAATGTGGAGGTTAGGAACAGATCAGGGAATAAAGCCCTATGAATGCCATGGCCCATGCAATAACCAATAATTAATATTTAAGATTATGAAGAAAGATAAAATAACTGCTTACTTTATCCCAATACAAAGGCCTGTCTGTGTGCTGTAAATATTTACACCAACATGATGGTCTTTCTGTCAGGATAGGTCTTACTTAGCAGACGGAAGAGAAAAGGATTAATGTTTATACTCACATTCAGTGAAGTAGGCCTTCACCATCTGTGAAGTTAATGTAACAAAATATCATTTTCACATGTCATTTACTTTTAATTTCTTTTCTGTTTTTAAAAATGTTATCTAATTAAAGAAGTGATTGTGAAGGAGAAGAGCAGGAGGTGAAGAAATCTAAATGCAGAGCTTGAAAGCACCATATTGTAATTTGGGATTAGAAGAGGAAGAGATGAATTTGCATGATGATGCCTTTCATATTTATTCAGTAAGAGAAGTGTTTATTGAGTGCTTTAGGCAGAGAAGATTGATTACAGACATTCAGAATTTCAGCCACTCAAAAAACCCAACTAAAATATACTCTTTCCTTCTTAAATGCAATAGATTGAGGTCATAGGTCCCTTTGTACTTTTCTCAAGTCATATGCTAAAGATGGCCCAAGAAGCATCAAATCTGTTTTGTAATCCTTCAAATGTTTCTTTTCCAAAAATACTTCAACATATACCCTTAATTAAATGTACTGAAATTAAAAACGGATTAATATGTGTTGCTAGACCAAAGCGTTTGGTTTCTACAACTTGACAAGGAACACTGAATCATAAAAGGAAAATCAGAAAGGCTGATATACAATATAAGGGGAAAACAGACAGAGGCACAAAAATGTGATCTTGGCAACTGTAAGGTTCATTAGTAACAAGTGAGAATACAAGGAAAGTTTTCATCCTGCTTCAATAGAAATTGGGAGCTGTGAACAGGTGATGCCAAGAGGTCATGATGCTTAAGGTCTTTTTAGCTTCAGCCTTCACCAAAATAATTAGCCTTAGCCAGACACACTAATAAAACTTGCACAGAGCAGACAGGCCAACCCAGTTAATGCAAGAGGTAAATAAGACTAGAAATTGAAAACAGGTGGTGGGAGATACTAAAAGTTTCCACCTAACTTTTTATTGTTTGGTTACCTTCATACAGAGAACTGGTTGAAAATAATTTCTAAATAGCTGGAGATTTTCCTGTAGAAAGAAGCCCCAATGGCTGGAAAAGAAAAAAAAAACAAAACATACAAACACATATCCACTATCTTTTTAAAAGAACTAACCACAGCACTAAGGAATTTTCATCATCCATCTTAATCTCCAGCTACATAGAAGAAAAATAAAAAGCGAGCACAAAGTAAACAATTGGTAGACATAGGAAATCAGGACTTTAGGAGTTAACATGAATCTATCCATTTAAAAAAAAAAAAAAGTTTCAGAGCAATCTATTTTCCTTTCAAGACACAATAATAGTCCTTAGGGAAAAGGCAGTCGATGTTATGTCTCGACTTTAATGAAGATTTTTGTGTTATATTACACAACATCCTTGATGGCAAGTTGTGAAAGCGTTAGCTGAGTATACACAGGGTGCAACCGCTCTGTGAAGGGCTCAAAAAGACCTGAAAAACTGTCCTCTAATTATTAAAGCTGCCAGTTCAGACAGAGCTGTACGACAGATGCTGTACGATCCTTGAGCTTGATGCTATGACATATACTCAGTAATCTTGACCAATATAAAAGTATGATCTTAGCTTTGTAGGCAACCTAAAATTTTGTAGCAAAGAAAGACTGTCAGCATACTGGAGGGGATAAATAGAACTTTGGATATTCTTGATAAACAGGGGAATCATGATACTATTTATTACAGCTAAGTGGAAGTTTCTACATTTAGACAGTGATAATCCTCTTTATAAATGCAGAATAAGAAAAACTGGTTAAACAGTAAATCCACTAAAAAGAAGTTTACTGAACTTCAGGTTGACAACCAGTACAGAAAATTCACAGTGAAAAAAAAAAAATCACATGCCTGGAGAAGGACAAACTTTATACTAGGCTGTATAAACCTGAATGGCATCTGCAAGATACAAGAAGTCAAGCATATATATATTAATCTTTTTTATGATGATATTTGGATTCACTTATCACAGGAAAATTGGTAATATGCAATATAAAAGGAACACTGTGACACTCTATTCTTTTAGGAGTCCACATCGCTTCTTCCAAATGTAAGAGAATTTATTTTAGTAGCTCTTCCAGACCTAACTACTAGTTGGTTGCTTTGGAAATTCTTTCACTTGCCTACTTCTTCAGTTGTGGTGCATTTCTCCAGGGCTTGCAATAAATCCTTAAATGATAGCCATTTGACACTGGGACTCAGTGTTAAATCAGCATGAAACGCAGGGCAGTTTCACAACCAACAGTTTTCATTCCACAGGCATCATACGGCATAAATAATGGCCATTTTATTCCTAGCAATATGTAAGCCAGACTGCAGATGCTCCACTTGTAACTTTAAATGCTTACTCTCATGGGCCAAGGCACTTAGAAATCTGGTACTTTCATGCTAGTAGGATCCAGGCTCCTCAGGAAATCTGACATCATGTTTTGTGACATATCTTGCAGATAGCATTTTCTTTTCAATTGTTCACCCAAATGTTCACTGCCTGTTAGACACAGTACAATTTAATATCACCAGCTGCTTCTATACCCTGCTGTTAAAATGTAATTTGTACTTCTTTGGTTGACGTTCGTTTCTAATGCTTCAATTAAAGAAGAAATTCAGAAGTGAGATTTACAATTAGACTAGGAATTTGATAAACATGTAAGAATTAAAAGCAGCCACTTTTTCAAGCCAAAGATCAAAAGAAATTCTAGAATGCATGTGGGCTTGAATAACATTCCACATTTACAGTGAATGCTACTGAAATGATAAACAAGAGAAGCCTTTAATTTCAGAAGTTTTATTTACAGGTAAAAAAAAAACAAAACCATTTTAGAGTAATTGTGTAAAAGATTTTAATTATGTGGCAAATATTGTCTGCTGTAATCACCATGACAAGAATGGAAAGTAATGAAGTTACAGCCACTACAGTTTAAGAAAAAAAATCACACAAACCAAAACTACTTTCATCATTTGAAAACAAATGAGTGAAGGAAATTTCAAGAGAAACGGAGGTTTAAAAAAAATAAATTAATTGTATCTTGCAAAAAAACTGAGTCAAGAGGAACGATTCATTTAGCTGAAACCAAAGCAGCCCTAATACAAATTTCATATTTGGAATTGTCCTGTTGCCTTTTGTCTTAGCCACAGCAAAGGGACTTTTCTGTGAATTCTCTATACTTTGAACACTAGACATGCAATGAGAAAATAAATGCATGAAACAAAGATTTACTCTTCAGGTGACAAAATTATGCCATTTGATGCCATGTCATTAAGTCCCTTGGGCTTGCAAAATATGCTAAGAGAAGCTGAGCGCAATTCATTAATCTGTAATTTATTACTTGTCCTGATTTTTTGCTGACACTATAGAAGAAGCTACAAAAGACCATTTGAAGTCTGTGAAGTTTTAAGGAATAGTTACTTGAAGCTTTACTTCCCCATTTTGTAGTTGTCCCCTTTCTTTACGGGGAGACTTGCAAGGAAACAAAACTGCAGCTCTAAATTTACAAGGAGGGAATTGTGAGCTGTGGTACCATTCGGTACCTTTATGCTCAGACACTTACGGGTGAGTAGGCAAGTTACTTGTGCTCTTTAAGATAGAGAATAGGCGATGAGCTACCACAACATAGACATCGCAAATCCCTTGTCTGGTGTGCGTTGCACTTATCCTGCTACGGCATAACACTAAGTGAGGCGTAGTGAATAGCTAACAATGCTTCTGTCAAGTTACAAAACCATGTGACTGTTATGGAAGAAAGCTCAAACCCAAATCCACAGAACTTTTCTGTGGATAAGCACGTGTTTGCTAAGCCCATGCCTTTTCTGCAAGGTGATGCTGAACCCAACACTCTCCCCTCCTAGGTCGTAGAATCATAGAATGCTTTGCGTTAGAAGAGACCTTGAAAGGCCATCTAGTCCAACTCCCTTTCAGTGAGCAGGGACATCTGCAACTAGAGCAGGTTGCTCAGAGCCCCGTCCAGCCTGACCTGGAATGATTCCAGGGATGGAGCGTCAACCATCTCCCTGGGCAACCTGGGCCAGGCTCTCACCACCCTCAGCGTAAAAAATTCCTGCCTTATATCAAGTCCAAATCTCCTCTCTTTTGGTTTACACCATTACCCATTGTCTTGTTGCAACAAGCCCTGCAAAAAACTCTGTCCCCATCTATCCTGTAGGTCCCCTTTAAGTACTGAAAGGCCACAGTAAGGTCTCCCCAGAGCCTTCTCTTTTCCAGTCTGAACAACCCCGACTCTCTCAGCCTGGCCTCCCAGAAGAGGGGTTCCAGCCCCCCCATCATTGTTGTGGCCTCCTTTGGCCCTGCTCCAACAGGTTCATAATGATATGGAATATTTATTTCCTTGAACATTTACTTTTGTTGCTTCAGAGTAAAAAAAGCGCTTGTGAACATAGAAAAAAATTCTTGAATGCCAGTGGAGAAGGAGGAAAGGGTCAGGGCATGGTTATCACATGGCCACCTATTTTTCCAGCGTCCTGGTCTTCACAGAGCTTGCCCATCACGTGTCTCAGCACATCAGAGATGACAGAAGCAGGGCTGGTTTTGATGAGAATGAGCTGTGTCACACTGATCATCTGCTCATGATTTCACACGACATACTGCAGAGGTGTGCAAAGAAGCATATTTGGGCCCTGCACTGCCACACAGCCCAGACAATAAACATTGTGTGGACACGGGGCTGTACCTTTGCACTGCCCCCAAGCTACATCCCCTGCAGGATCCAGTACAGCCTCACAGGTCAGCAGTCAGAAGGACCTGTGTTGTCAGAGGGAGCTGTGAATTGTTCCTTTCAATTGAATTAAGCAGTAAATTTATCTTCAACACAAGGATCTCAGTATGGCTTGAAGCAGGAGCATGTTCCCAAGTCTTTCATGTACCCCTAATCGCATTAAGCATTTACTAGGCCAAATCAAGACTGAGATTTGCTCTACCACTCAGCTTCAGGTGTTTCTCCTAGGCAACAGGAGATTCCAGCACAATTCCCCTTGCCAACTAATATTTAATTAGTTCTAGCTTAAACAGGAAAGACCAAAAGATCACCATTTCCCAATACCAGCAGGTATTGTTTCAGAAAGCATCAGAACAAGTTTTCACCTTTTGTTTTTTTTTCAACTAGAGGAGTTCAAAATGAACCCAGCTTTTCACTGGCTTTCAGATTTGAAGTGCTGCCTCTGCAACAAAACCTGGCAAGATGACAGTCTGGGAAATTTTACTGACTTTTTAATACAACTCCTTTGTAGCAGTTTGACACCTGCCACCTTCTCCCCTGGTACTGTGTAGGAAGCTCAGGCACTTAAATCATATCTGTTGAATATATCTAACTGCCCATCAGGCAGCGCTGAGTTTAAATCTTCTTTGTGGATCTTGCAGAAAGTACTTGTCCTCAGAGACTTTTCCTTCAGGAGAGCTCCGGAGTTCTTGCTACTAGTGTTTGTAGCAAAGAGAAGTCTGTAACTTTCCTTAAAAAAAAAAATAAAAATGGTAAGAGTCATCATTTCTGCCACTTATTTCCTGAGACTCCTTCACCCTCTAACCTGGGTATTCTGCTGAATGCATTAATATTACAGTAGTTCTTGGGGTCACAGCCCAAAACCTACTGTACAGAGACATGGAATCAGGATCCTGGTTCCAAGATTTTATCTTTCCAGTAGGAAAGAGATGAAGAGAGTGGTGTTGTGGCATATAAGTATACTACACACACAGAGGATCCATATGTAGCAACACTAGAAAAAAAAAGGAGGGGTGATAACCTATGGTCTCCACAGATTTTTTTCTAAAAAGAATATATTTATGCCTAGAGTATTGATTTGAATTTATACAGTGGAGGATGGGGCACCAGAATAACTAAGCACATGATGGTGTGAGGTTTTTTTAAGATGTAAGTGCAAACCAATCATTTTTTCTAAGATCCTGGGTGTCCAGCATTCTGGATGAATCGTTTCCTCCCTCCACTACAGGGCCACATGTGACCCACAGAAACAAGAACCTACAGTTGGAAATGGGCAAGTTGGGAGACTTGTTTGGGTTTGCAAAACCACTTCAGTGCTTTGGTGGTGAAAGTTCTAGTGTCCATAGCTGCTTCTACAGCTTCTTCAAGAAGCTAGATTGCTGAACAAGCCAACGGACAGAACCTGGTGAAAGGTCCTGATTGCACTGACAATAAGACAAACCAGGAAGACTGATGATTAACTTTTCTTCTTGCCAAAGCACCATGGTATAACTCAATATTGGAAGTTTGTATGTATGTCCCTCAGAGTACACAGAGTCTGAACTTTATTCGTTTTGGGAGGTGAGGATATAGGGAGAAAATTTAAAAGGAAACAGCTGGACCTTTCTGATTTTTTAAAAGTTGCTCAGTACACATTTTCACAGCTAGGAGCAGGAAGCTGATTTTGTAACTATTACAAATGACTCACAGGCAGAGGAAAAACACAGCATTTAGAAGTGAGATTGCAACCTGGCCAGCAGAACATGTGATGAAACTTCAGAGAAAAAGCAATTAACTGGTCATTTATCAGTAAATAAGTTCTTTTTCCACACAACAGTCCTAGTCAAGCTACATGACCAGTGTATTCAATTACTTTCTGGAGTAAAGGTAAGCTATTTTACAAGACTCTTACACAAAAACAAAACAAAAAGGAAGCTTCAACTGAATAGAAAATAGTGCCCTAGCCATTTCGACCTGACTGAGTCTTCTATGCTCCTTTCTTGCGCTTTTCAGTGCTCCTGTCACTGACACTCTAATCTTTCACGCTATGAAATATAAATGGGCATCTGATAATGAGAACAACATGGAAACTGCAGATACTCAGAACTTGTCAATGTTTCATTAACTTGAGAATAGCAGGGATGGCTCCAGTCCCATTTTGCAAATAAAATGTCCCCTACCAAAGGAATTCTCCAGAATCCAAATGAACCGAGGTGACTCACAGTGACCAAGGGTTCCATACCCTTCCTAGCAGATATGACTTTGAGTTTAGCAAGTCTGATCACAGATGAAATATTGAACATTTCTCTAGTGTCTCTAGGAGAAAAACACATGGTACATTTTGAATCAGAAGGTCTAGGGTTTTAGAAAAAGTCCTTTAGTTGGATAGGGCTGCAGTTCTGGGTCAGCCACTTAAGGTAGAATAAAGTGTCCAAATATATTGTTATCCCTTCTGTAAATACACACAGGAAAATAAAAATCACAGAAAGAGAGAATTACTTTTGTTAGACACTTGTTTAGAAAAGAAAAAGAATTGGTACTTTAAATTTAATACCTCAATAGAAGATTTTTGTCATTTCGCACCACTAAGTACTTTAGATCAGGAGAAGCAGACATAATTATTACTATCTGGATCACACCCGAATCTTAGTCTCCCAAAAGCCATGCCTGTGAGGCAAGTTAACAGGAAAAGCCTTTCCAATAGATTAAATTTTTTAGAATATGCCAGAGAGTTTTCAAGGATGGAATTTCCCCAGAAATTTTTAATTTATGAGTCTAGTCTCACTGAAGAGATAAGGAGGAAAAAAAAAAAAAAAAAAAAAAGGAAAAAAAAGATGGAGGGAAGGGAAATATTGAAATTGTGAAATATATTTCCACATTTCATATATCCAAGTATTTGTCAAGGATATGGTTTTGGTGGGGTTCCTCTGAGATTCCCTGAGAGATATTCAGATTTGGATTTTAAAAATAACAAACATGTAAGACAGCAAGACTGAAGAAACTGTTTGTGCCAGAATCTATTTCTTGGCCATCATTAGTAAATGTTAATGTCTTCTGGTAGACACACAAGAAGTTGCTCAGAAATATTAAATTTTCACAGTCATGAAATGGGAAAAGATTCTGGAAACTGATTTGTTTTAATTTATTTGGCTCATCCCTGGAGGGAGCAATGCAATATTGAAAGCATTTCTTCCCCATACTCACAAACACAACTGGTGTTATGCTTGAGCCAAAAGATGAAAAATACAAAGAGATTGTACTATTGCAGCATTTTGGAAAACTCAAAAGTCCAGCTATGGGAGAAAGTGTTGTGGTAGAGATATTAGGAAGTTTCACAAGTAGTACAGCCTGAGTCTGCATGAATTTGGGCTGAGTGGACTTTCTTATATGACCAAAAAGATATTTTAGGCTGGTAGTCCTCTGAGCTGATAAGTTTGCCTCAGGATAGGAGTTTCTCTTCCTTCCCAAGGGATGTTACTCTGAGAATGGCGATGGTGTGAGTATTAAAGCTTGGTGAGTAAATCTCCGTGAAGGGCTTTTTTTCTCAGCTGATATCTGAGATATCTTGTCCCATTTAGACTAAACATGGAGGGCAACGACATGAGCAGAGGGAACAGCTGCAGAATCCTTGACTCATATTTAGTCAAAGCCAATATGTTGGATGGAAATGTCTTTGTGAAAATTTGTTGGATGCAAATCACAGAATCACAGAATCNCTCGACCTACTAACCACACCCCTCCTAATGCACCCCAGGATGCCATTGGCCTTCCTGGCCACAAGGGCACAGTGCTGGCTCATGGTCATCCTGCTGTCCACCAGGACTCCAAGATCCCTTTCCCCTACACTGCTCTCCAACAGGTCTGTCCCCAGTCTACACTGGATGACTAGACTAAAAATAATGCACTTAAAAGCAAGCCCAGTCCAACACAATTTGGCAGACCTAAGGACCTCTACAAGGTCCACTACAGGGTAAAGGCAAATAAAAATCTTATTGGCTAATGGCTGGCCATGGGATAGTTTTAGGCATATGTGAAGGTCTGATTGCCTCATCCCACTCTTAAAATGACCCAGTTCAGGGTACCACATAGAGGATCATCACTAATCAGCACTGGTGAGACCTCATCTTTGTGTCCAGTTCTGGGCTCCTGGGCACAAGAAGCAACAAGAACGTACTGTAGCAAATGCAGTGAAGGGCCCTGAAGGTGATTAAGGGCTTGGAGCATCTGTCACATGAGGAGATGTTGAGACAACTAGAGTTGTTCAGCCTCAAGAAGAGAAGGCTTGGGAGCAGATATTATCAACATGTGTTGGTACCTGATGGGAAGAGTCAGACTTTTCTCAGTGATGCCCATTGAATGAACAAGAAGCAATGGGCCCAAATCGAGATAAAAGAAATTCCATTTAAATACAAGAAAAATTGTTCCTACTATAAGGGTGACTGAACACGAACAGGTTTGCCCTGAGAAGTTGTGGAGTCTCCATCCATAGAGCTATTCAAATCCCAACTGGACATGACTCTGAGCAACCTGCTCTAACTGGTGCTACTTTGAGCAAGAAGGTTGGACAAGATAATCTCTAGGGGTCCCTACCAGCCTCAACACTTCTGTGACTCTGTGATTTTGTGTCCTGCTATCGGTGTAACTATTGAATGCTCAGTTTAAGCTTTTAGACCATAAGGGTCTGAGCACCAGAGGTCAAAAATGGAGGAAGGGGCAAGCACTGGCAGATAACTGGTGCAAGGAGTGGGAAGCAAGGGAGCCCTTTCACCTCTTAAGACTTATCATAAATGCATTAAAACGTAAAATATGACTTTTAGCTCAAGGTGCCACCTTCAGGTGCAGACACATAGTCCCAAGCTTTACCTATGAGTGCACTATAGTAAAAGCAGAAATTCAGATGTGATCTAGTTGGTACCACAGAAAAAAAATGACCCTATTTTACATGCCCCATGCACATCATTTGCTTATTTTGGGAACTGCTTATTACTTTGTCTGGTCTACTGTAAATGTTAATGCATGTAAATGCTAATCAAGATTCTTGCTCTGGTTTCCCACCTCACCTAATTGGATTGCATTAGAGCTTGTTGGGAAGTTTGCATTCAGAATCACAAATGGGATTGGATCACATCTCCCTTGTTTCAGCATGGTGGCAGCTGTGCTGCAGAGAAAGAGTAAAAACTAAGAGTAGCAAAACCAATATCTCAGTGAGGTCAAATCCCTTTTTTATGCAAATAAATATCCTGTGGTGTTACTTGGAAATGGCCACACACCTCACTCCAGAGTGTCTAGCAAAAGAATTTTACTGCAAACCATAGAGGATTTGCAGGATTTAGGTGAATGTGGGGCATACAGGAGTCTGTTTATTGAAATATAGCATATTAAAAATACTGTGACCAGACTTAGGGAGGGTGGGAGGAAGAGAGAGCATGAGGTTCTTCTTCCTGCTATGCGTTTGACTTGGTTGATATAGAAATCTGAGGAAAAAACCCATTAACTACCATTTCATTCTCTGTTCAGTATTTTCGCTTAATTAAAGTAACTACTCCTGAATCATAAGAAAACAAAAGTAAAAATTATCATACAGCTAAATGTCTCCCAGTTTTAGTGTACAACCACTTCTGCCATTAAGGTGGATCTGAACATTTATTAATGTGGTTTCTTCCACTGGCTTAAGTCTGCCTCCCCAAAAACTTTACTTGCATAATGAATTTATGTTTTCTGAAAAGAAAAGCAAAGGAACAAGTCCATTCTAGAAAAGAAGATGCTTCTTTCAACTTGGGTTTTTTTAAGCACTGATGTGATTGAGGGAGGGACTTTTTTATCAGGGAGTGTAATGACAGGATGAGGGGAAACACTTTCAAACCAAAACAGGGTAGATTGAGATTCAATATTAGAAAGAAATTCTTTACAGTGAGGGTGGTGAGACAGTGGCACAGGTTGCCCAGAGAAATAGAGTTTTATATATTTCTAAACAAAATACTAAATTATAAGAATGATTTGTGCTTTCCTATATGGTAGAAGAGCAAATAGGAGCTTAGATGTATTAAGAAATACAGCCTGGAAAGCATTTAAATGCATCTAAAGTATATGGGACTTAGGTGCTTAAATATCACTTCAGATTTGGCCCTCACATGTAATAATCACTTCTTCATTGATTTCTCCAAATATTTAGCTAGCTACCAAAAGCGAAATTTAGCATTTTATGTATGTTAAGGTTACTCAGTGGGGTTCTCTGTAAAAGTGTCCAAGTCAAAATGTTTTTGATTATTTGTAACTTTATTACTGGTGGAGCCCAGGAATGAGAAAGTGCCAGGAGTCCCACATGTGGAGTTGACCCATTTTGCCTTCTAACACTGCAACTTAGTGATATACTCTCTCTCTTTCAACTCACAACTCTGTGCTGCAACACACTGCTGTTAGTTTACGATTTTTTTACATCCTGGACTAGTGGCAGGAAAGAAACCTCAACAGGAGGACAGTAGCTTCTCACTTCCACTCTTCACAAAAAAAAAAAAGAAGGCTGAATGTGTCTTCTTAGTGAGAAATGAACCTGAGGGAGCTCCCCAAAAAGCCAATTTGAACATATTCATGTGCAGAGTTTTCTTGGATGCCAAGATGATCTGGCACTAAATGAAGAAGACTGGGGATGAATGAATTGGGGGGTGGGGAGATAATCTTTCCATTGCATCTACTACATTCAAAGAGAAGGGTGAGCATTAGAGAAAGAAAAAAGAAAAGTACTGAAAGGGAGTTGCTTTGCAAGAAGAAGGTCTAATAACCCCAGTATTATAATTGACATAGTCCTATTGGTTAGTTGTCTCTTAAAATTTTAAATTCAGAGACTGCACAGTAAAATACCCTCTGGCTTTCTTATAAATCAATTCCCCTGTTTATTGTAAACACAACCTGACTTGGAAACCAGCAGTGACAATGATGAAAGCATTACCTCTGCTCCTCTGAGAAGCTTGGCAGCTTTCCCATCATTAATGCTTCCTCTTTGCATCTTCTAACAGTTCAGTTGCTGCCATCTTCATTGTAGGTACTGAATACCCAGTGTCTCTAATACCTTTTGCACGCTTGACATTGAGTAATAGTTTTCTAAAAATGCCTTGAAGGCCATTTTAAATGTGGCAAAATGGTTTGGAACAAAATAGGTAAATGCAGAAACCTCATGGGGTTTATATAAAAAGCCCTTGAAGAAAGGAAGTGAACAAATTGCCGTCTATGTTCAGCTATTGTGTTAAAATACCTTTTGCTCCAACATTTTTCACGGATACAATACTAATACAATTTCCCTGGGGAGATGTAAATTTTCTCACAGAATGTCTATCACCTAGAGGACAAGACATTATTCAGGTCAAGAAAAACTCCAGAAAAGAGCATCACATATGGGAACAGTTTCAGGTACTTTATTATTTTCCTCATGAAAGATACTTCCATGTGTCAAACATCTTTACAGACCAAGATTCTGATTGAAAGCCGTAATTGAATCTCTGGAGAAGGTGGTAAACAATAAAAAGATCAAAGAAAAAAATATTTAATGGTTGCAAATGTTATTGTCTACATAAACCTAACTACAATTTGCATAGATTATAGGTGAAATTTTATCCTACATTTATAAGTGCTTAGTGTTGACAGTGATCTATGTAAGATGAAAGAATAGTTGCTTAAATAACTGTTTTCTCAGTAATTAGTTTTCTGGGACTAGAAAAAAATCCAACAAACCAAAACAAACAGACAAAACCAACAAAAAAACAAGTCCCAAAACCTCAAAACAAAATGAACATAAGAAAAAATGCTTTTAGGATGAATAAACTATTGCATAAACAATCCCTAAAGATTTTATCTTTAGATAACTATCTTTTTCTGTCTCCACTGGAACAGAAGCAAAATTAATAAGCTTCACTAAGACACATTTTGTATGTTGTTGTGACCATTACACACAATCTCTACATGCTATTGAAATGCTTTGTCAAGGTTGAATGAGGATAAGGATACCATTCAAGTTCTTACAACAGAATAGTAGAGAACAGTGTATTACCAACATGTTATGGTAATGAAGAAACAATGAACTTGGCACACCTTGGTAAGAAAAAACATTTATGATCCTGATACATGCTGTAAACTACTCAATGTAGAAGTTGGAAGGACGTTAGTGATGATAGGAAACCTGGTGGCACGCAGGTGAACATAGTGGAAAAACCTTTCATAAGGTGGAAAATAATGTAAGCAACAGTGACTACTGTCACACACAAGAGAATCATCCAGCAGTATATCCATCAGCATTATCCTTGATGCTGCATGTATGGGATCTGCCCAGTTACATCCCACCTCTCTGGGGCTCCTTTGACTCTTGCTGGTTTTGGTGACCCATCAGCCACTATGTACTGCCCATAAATATATAATCCCATCTCTCAGGAGTATGGTCACTGCCCACAGCTCACAAATATGGATGAAAGAAGACATGGGAGTATGGACCACCCTCCCTACCATAGTGAGGAATGCCTTAGAGATGCTGTTAGCAAAGAAAACAAATACAGAATGAAAATCTGGCAACAACCTGGCACCTTTCATTCAAGTGGAACCGCTATTGCAATGTCACATACTTCCTATCTTTTTTTTTCCCAAAGTAGAGACTGCAGGATGTAGCCTGAGGTGTCCAGATCTTCTTTCATAACTTCTACTTTGTATTTCATTTGGCTTAGGTTTATTATTTTCACAGTCTACCAAATTAATTGCAGGGCTAAAACAACCATTTTCAATGTCTTCTGTTTGTCCTTGAGGCAGTTTCCTCCTTCCTGTTGCTAAACTGCTTTGAATAATGTGGTTATTCGAAAAAAAAAAAACAAAACAGAAAACCCCTCTGTGAAATACATCTAAATGTGATCCTTTCTGAAATATTATTTAAATTCTGTACTGCCTCCTTCACTTAGGTGTTTGGGGATATTTTTTTAATCCCTCTGTCTAGTCTTTCAGTCAGAGATGAACTTTCCAGGAATAAAACTTTCAAGAGTCTTATCATGACATGGTGAAATTCTGCGAAGAAACAACACAAACATATCCACTTGCTGGAGTCAGGTTATTTCAAGAAATATATGCTGCTCAAAGTACCATCATGTTCCTCTGCTGTGTGTGTTTCTGCAGTAGTCATGGCTTTCATCATTTTACACTGAAGAAATCTTATGCTGTTTCTCTGTATGCTGTACTACAGCAGAGAGGACCTGTCGGCCTGAATTACTTTCATTCTCAGAGTCATTATCAGTAAAGGCCTAGAAAAAAATCTTCTTCACAAATAACACTCTCTGATTTCCCATGTAACCACCTTTATTACATATTTTAAAAAATGAAAAGCTTTGAAGATATCTAGTCTGAGAGCTTTTCTGAAACTACTAAAGAAAAGGGAGGAGAAAACAGATCTTAATAGTTTCCCAACTGCATCTCCTAAATTTCATAACTGAAAGCTCTAATTTCAAACAAAATTACTACAAAAATAAAATAAAATAGAGGCATAGATCATTCAATGGAAACATACCAGTCTCAAGGAAAAGAAGATTTCAGTTAGCTGACTGCTCCATTTTAATCCTCTTCCTACAGGCTCTCATTTCACTGAGTCCACAACTGTTGAGCACTTCAGACCAAACAACCTTCTCTACAGCCACTTTTAGGAAGTTAGACTTCTGCAGTCTCATGTTTCTAACAGTCTGTTGTGTTGGCAGGGCTGCAGTGCCCAAGCCAACAGGACCTTGCACTCAACCTCCAATGTTGTAATAGTCCAGCAAGTGGGCATCGCAAGGAGATGGCTCTGGCACAGATGAAAAGTTCTGCAGCTCAGCACTGACTTGAAAATACAGCGATGGTCTTGGTTTGGGTAGGAAGAAGATGAGACGCAACAATGAGAGGATAGAAAGCTGTGCTGGAGAAGTGAAAGATGTCTTAAGTGGCCTAACTCTGCATCTCCTCTATTTCACAATTTTACATACCTAACAGCTATAAATATTTTACAGTGGAGGGTTAGGGAATTCATTTCCAACACCTTTTTTAAAAAATAATTAAGCCGGGTTGGAGAAAGCATGCAGAGGTATCAAGAGATGATTCCCAGAAATGTATCAGAGACATGTAGGAACTGAGGAAGCCAATTTTACCTGCTAGAGGAGGGAAGCTGCTGACAGAAAAGATCGTGTACACTGACAGTTTGCATTTCTTTAGCAAACTTCGCTTTCTGGCAACAGTTGCACAGGAAATCTTTTCCACTGACAAAATTGTGTAGATACTGATGGAGAAAATAGTATGTATCCAACTAGAAAGGATTTATCCACCTGCTTCTCACTGCTAACAAATATCTAATTATAATGGGGGTCTAAAAATATACGTAAACTTTCAATTAAATATTCTACTGCACAAGGCACTACACAAGATTTTCTTGAGACTCCTGCTCTACCTTTTTTTTTCCCAAATATAGATAAATACTACTTTTAAAATTTACTAATTGCCAAAATAAAAAGAAAAAAAGAAAAAAAAATAGAGACAAACTCATGAGGTGAAGAAGGTCAACATGAAACTTCACATTGCAATGCGGCTCCAGTATTTAGAGAAGAGTGAGCTGTGAACACGTATTGCTTTTGGCCCACACAGTTAGACTAACTGCTGAACGAGAACGATCCCAGATAATTCAGTCCCAATTTTTAATTGAGCTCTGTGCATTGCTGGGGCAGGGCTCTGGGAATTTAGTCATTTCTCTATGATTAATAGATGCCAAGTTAATGGCCAGAATGGACGAACAGATCAATCAGTCTGACATCTTGCAAAACAAAACTCATAAGATTTCACCCACTTGTCCTGCACTGCTTCCAGAAACACAGAGATGTCTTGATCTCCACATAGCCAAAGATGGAAAATCTGTTGCCTCCTTTGGGAGCCTGTTTCCCTGTTAAAAATACACGTCCTGCTAGCAATTTGAATACCTCTAGTTTTATTTTTCCAGCTCTTTTTTACTCACTAATGCTTTCCTTCCTGAGTTAAAGGGCCGTTTTTTTGTATTTGGGTTTTTTCCTCTCTAAGCTAAGCAATATTAATAATCAAGTTTTCTTTCTCAGATTTCTTTTGGGTGAGAGAGTCCATCAATGTATGGCACTTATTATAGCCCTGAAAATTTTTTGCAGCTCATTTTTTTTTTATTTCTCCAGAATTGTCCCAGCAGACTCCACATAATGTGGAGTCCAGCCAGGTAATGCTCCAAATGTATGTATTAGATAGATCTTGACAAATTTCGGCTTCTTGTTTGAAGGGTTTCTTCATTATCCCAAGACGCAATGATGCTCTTTTCGCATATAATGAGTCTGACACTGAACATTTTGCCGTATCTTATCTTTCTGATTTCATGTGGCTAAATGCTATAGGTCTGGCACTCAAAAGCTTAATAACATTAAATAAAAAATCCTGAATTATTTCAACTCAAGTAGTAATTTAAAGATCTTACGGGGTGCATTTACACATTTGCACCGCGCTTGAGACATTCTACCACATAATTTTTCTAAAGAAAGTCACTTCTGATTTAGACCTCTGCCTTCCACTTTGGCTCTTCAACTCGAATGTGCTGATCACATTATCTTCCTCAAGGATAAGAGGCTGCTTAACAGATGCTGTACTTTCTGATTTAGTTGACTTCTGGCACTGCAATCACAGTTCTCATTGTAAGAGGCAAACCGTAGCTCACAGTCATGCTGATGGTGGATGGAATCACGTTACCTTTTGTGCATACTCACACCAGAGTTGATTTATTCCTTGGCAATGGCTGTGATTGATAGTCTATCCAGAGATGTCCCACAGAGCCTCTTTCTTGGCCTATTCTGATCTTCCTGAAATGGCCTCAATCGCCAGAAGAAAAGCATTGTTCTCACTACTGCTTTGTCATGGTCTGGATAATAATTATGGGTAACATTTTATACAAATGCATTCTGCCTGCCTGTATTTTGTGAAAATTAGGCAATCGGAATCTGATTCTTTACCCCCTGCAATTTTCTCACTGAGTTCATCAAATCCCGTTGTGTCTTCATAGTAGAGGATACTTCTCTTTAAAACACCGTGAGTGCACACCAAAAAGGTGACAGTCAAGTGAGGATCAGAAAGAGCAATACCCACAGGCTTGGTAACTCTCTGTAGGGAGGAAAAAAGTGAACAGAAGTTTCATAATACAAGAGAGAGTTTATCTATAGAAAACTATTTGGGAGACTTAAAATCAACATGAAGTTATTGAAAAGGCCAGGCAGTTATCTCATCCAAGCTCATGTTTTCTTAATTTATTTTTTTTTCCTCCCAGATCCTAGTTTAGACATCCACCTCCAACATGCTAAAATCTTTGACAGCTGCCTCACCTTCTTTAGTGTCTACAGGAAGAGGTAAGCAATTCCAAAGAAAGTCTTATTAGGATGGGTATCTGGGTGGTTTACTTTTGGAAATGAGTATCTCCTTCTAGTAATTAGAGAGGGAGTCAGGGTGACTAGGCTGGACTTACGTGGTAAGTTTTTGGGTGTACAAGGTAGGAAACTTCTTCCGTATCCCATGTTGATTCAGGTCTCTTTTGGATGCAGGCGGGCACATTAGAACTGGATTTGGCTCATTGAATCTCAGTGCCCATAAGATGCCCAGGACCTTGCTATCCTTTGCGACCATCTCCAACTTTCTGGCAGGCCCTGTGTGCGGTCAGAGTCTTATAGGCAGTTTGCAATTGCAGAAAATTGTTGGCTGAAAGAGGATTGGCCAAACCTGTGACTCACATTCTTGCCTAGTTGTTCCACAGATTGTGCTACAGAGAAGACTGACCACGATATGAAATATTTCATCTGCATTTGGTTAGTTTGGAAACTGCATACTCTGTTTGGAAGATTTAGAGAAGAGATTCATTATTTTTTTAATGATTAATTAAAATCAAATTCATAGCATTAAATGCTGATATAGATGCTATAATATTTTGGTTTGTTTTGAAAAAGCAAAACTACAGAAGTTGCTCATTAGAATTTTACCATCCAGAAAGTGTGTATTTAGAATACGCACACAGTAGCCAGAGAAGTTTTATTATTCACATCAGAAAACAACCCAAATACTTATACAGAATTTTCAAGTGATATTTTATTACTTTTCTTTAATACAATCAGTTCTATTACATGCTAATAAAGAAGAACATTCTGTCATGTTTTCTCTTTTTTTCAAATTGTGATTGGTTCCAAATGGATTTTGTTATTGAGAGGTTTTATGGCAAGAATTTCAAGTCATTGTGCACACCTAAATTTATTGCACCCTGAAGTCAGTGACAGGACCTGAAGCTTTCAGTGAGAACACATTATGCTCAATGCAAAGCAGTTTAGATATTGAGCTTTATGTATTTAGTTATGTCACATCTCTATACCTCATTAGTGCTCTTGTTTTCTCACCCTTTTTACCTTAAAACCACTCAAAAGCACTCATGACTCAAAGAATTACTTGCACTAAGCCACATTCGTGCCCATGACATTGTGTCAGTGTCAGACTAAATTAAGGCTTTTGCTGTGAAGCTCCTACCCACAAGAATTCTCTGTATCTGCAGCTTGTTATAGGCTGCACCCTGTCCAAATGCCATGTCCAGCTCACAATTTCACAATCCCTTTGAGTAAGCACAGTGGAAACGGTTATTTTGTAGAATTTTGCTATAAATCTGGAGAAAATTTTGCCTTTGGAAGCTTACTGATCATTTAAACTTAAAAGATTGCTCACCCACGTGAATAAACCAGGAATTGTTTACCTGGAGCTGTCCTGTTGAAACTATCATAATTTTTGCACATTGTTGAGTTTTACCATAAAAATAACTCCAAAGGCAGCTTTTGGACTAGAAAAGAGGTGTGAAGGACAACTTTGAAACTTCACTGGAAGATCACCTTATATAGTAAGTGTCCTGTGGCACAGTTTCAAGAGGGCCTGAGCGTGGTGGTCAGACTTCTAGTCACCCAGCATTGTGCAAATGTGGTTCAGTAGAGGAGACTGGGGAAATGGAATCAGGAAGGATGTCGGGCAAATTCCCCCACCTCCCTCACCCACTGTCTCACAAACACAACTTCCATCAGCCTACTTTTTCAAACTGTTCTGTCCTTGAACCCTTGTTTTGGTTTTGGTGGTTTTTTTTTTTTACATCAATATAAAAATTTGTCTTTAAGTGTGGCCATAACTGCCTCCTAAGTTCACAAAACCTTCTAAGAGGTTGCAGCTGCCAGTTTTTTAAGTTGTAAAAGATTTGTAAATACCAATGTTTGTGGTTTGTGTGGATTTTCTCCCTTTTCCAGTCATTTTTTATTTAACTCTTTGCTGAAGAATGATATTCACATTATCATTATAGAAGGAACAGAAATCTGTATCTAGCCTTGGCAAAGTGAAAAAGGAATGTCCTTCTCTTACGGGATGTTTGTAAAATTCCCATGAATAGAAAGGCTAAAAGATAATAAAAAATTCTACTTAGAGAATATACGTTGTTTGCACATGAGGAGCTTTCTGTTCAATATGGGACACTTCTTGCAGAGGTAGCAAATATCTGTCAGTGGATATCTGATGAGAGAATGATTCATGGTTTCCACAAAAATAAAAGTGGATGGTGGATAGCAAATGGAGAATAAACAAAAATTACTCTCTGTACAAGCTCTATGCTTTTACCTGAGGAGAATGGAGAGATTGGTTCACTCAGAAAGCAGAAGAGCCAAGGACATTCATTATTCAGGAGGAGGATAATGTTGGGATATTTTACATTCTGGTAAACTGATTCTCAGCTTAAAAATTTGCATTAAATCATCCTTGGGGTATCCAGAACAACAAAACAGTTTAACTGGAATTTAGGATGGTCACGGAAAGAATAAAACACTGAAATAGATTAGCTGAGACAGCAGGAACATCTTCAGCCTCAGAGGTTTCTAAGAGCAGACACTGTCTGATAGGATGTCTTTACACAAAGTTAAGTCTGTCCCAAAGCAGAAGAATGGACAAGTTGACCTTCCAAAGTCCCTTCTAGATGTGTTGCCTTTAATGTCATGTTTCTTGTACATAATACAGGAATGGATTTATTAAAATGCACTGAGGGGGTTTCAGCTAGGAGTTGAGAATCACAGATCTCCCAGGCTTGCTGTGAGGCTACTTTCTTATGCTGCACACCATTTTTGGGGTGAAAGGATTTGAGTCTTTAAACAAGAAGCTCTTTTCATGTGCCATGAACTAGCTTGATGATAAGTATGATCTTTAAAGTTTGCAGAAACATGCACCAAAACTAAGGGACAACTGGACGTACTTCTTCCTCCACTACTACAAGGGTTGTGGGATGACGTGAGGGAAAGGTGGATGAACCAAAAAGACATCCTGGTCAAAGGATATGAGAATAACTAATCCAGTCAGCTCCTAGCACTTTATTTCCTCCTTGCTTGAAGAAAATTTGTATTAATGCAATTCTGCTCCCAGGGTCACATTTAAAAATCCCAAAGAGCTGGTTTCATTCGCAGCATAAATTCATTCTCTCAGTGTCAATCTCTTTTCCAATTATTACCCTCTAAATTCTTTTGCAAACAAAATCAGTGCATGCAACTGGCTGTGAGGCTTTTTGGTAACAATGAACAGAATGAGTTCTCGATGAAAAGGTCAGTCCAAATCCAGACATGACATCTTTCTCTCTTTGTTCTGAAGCTGCTGTGAAGGGAGGCAAAGTAAGATAAACTCGAGTGTGAAGTCTGAAGTTCTTTGGGTGATATGGGATGACAGGTAAAGAAAGGGGAAGAAATTCAAACTTCAGCCATTTTTGTGGTGACTTTGTAAATATATATTTGCAAACAGAAAAGTTGATTTTTTTAAATTATTTTTTTTAAGTATGAAACTCAGCAGATTAACAGAAATATCTTTTAGATCTTTTTAATCCTATCTAGTTATAGGACTTTTTTTCTTATAGTGATACTGCCAGTATCCAGATACACTTCATGGGAATCTGAGAGCTTTTAGCAGGATATTTGGAAAGAAGAAAAGCAAAGGTTAAAAAGATTAAACATTTCTGAGAGAAAAGAAAAAAAAAAAAAGACCACTTTCTCTGAGAAAGCATCATTGACAATTTTACTTTAAAAGCGACAAATATCTTCTCCTAGGGAAAAGCTGCTCTTGCCTTCAGGACTCACTTGTGTCTTTCTTGTTATAACTCATATTTTCTTTGCTTGAAAGACAGGGTAAAGATAGACTACTGATGATCCTGCTTCACCAGAAGAAGTCAGTAAAAATTATGGGGATGATCTATGTTGTTTTCAAGAACAGGTTGTCTGTATGAGAATTATTATACTCATTGCTACTTTGTGTAGAGAAGATAGGTCAGGCAGGAAAGTAAGCACTGGCATCATAGTTTGCAGCAAGCCATACTCCTAGAAGACACCACCTGGACTTCATAAAGTGACCAAATTAAGTCTGGAGACTCAGGGTGAAGAATGGAAATATTAGGTGGTTAAAAAGCAGAATCTGGCACATAAAAGGATGCCAAATGAACAGTGCAGCAGGTGAAATTGTGTCAGGGAAGAAGTGGCACATAGGAGAGCCCACGGCCACCTTATTTTTGAAGGGAAACGGTGAGCCTCTGGAAAACCATACCTTTGTAAGCCCTCAGGTGCTTTCACGTTTCATTCTGGAACGTTAAGTTCCTTTACTACATGAATATAGTGTTATGTTGCAAAAGAGGCTACTCTGAGTCAGCACATCTCCTTTTTGGTCACAGCTCCAAACCCTTCTGGAGTTGCTGAAGAAATCACATCCTACAAACTAGGGTGAAGCATTTTAGCAGCATGCCATGAGAAAATCCTTGGATTTGGGCCTGATATGAGAGCAGTGGCAGGGCGCAGTCACCAAAGAGGATGCATTTGAGGCATGCTGAGGAACTAGGGCAGCTCATCCTGGAAGTGCTGGTGCAAGGTAACCATTGAACTCAGGAAAACATAGTAAAGGGTAAGATCTTTTCTGGCTCAGTACTCAATATTATCTTTTGGTGGATTTGTGTCAACAGAGGGTTTAATGTGTGAATATATATACCGCAGCCCCTACCGTGATGTGAGTGGACCCTCTATGGCTCCATTTTCTTGCAGATCTCATTTTATTGTTAATGGATATCACATGATGTGCCCATCTACACAACACAGAAAGACATTGTTGTTGTTGAATGGATCACAGAATTGAAGACAGATGAAATGATAGGTTGGAAGGGCTGCAGTTGAGGATTCAAGTGATTACACTGACATATATTTATATTGAGATATATGGAGATATATTGAGAAGACCTTTTGCCGTCTGATGTCTGTTCAAAGGAGATGTTCACAACAAAAATTTCAATGCCAGTGGGACTGTGAAACCCATTCAAACCAACCCTGGTATTCAAACAGCCCTGGTCAATTCAAAGCACAAGGAACTCTTATGGGAGAAGAATTGCAAGCTCTTCATCACAGCTTATGGAGTGGGGGAATTATATGAAAACTTTCAGTGACCGTGCTCACATTTTTTCCAAAGTTGTAGTTAAATAGGGGTGTTTGATCTCAAAATTTCTATTTCACACCTTTTACTAACAGTAAACTATATTGCTGCAAGGCATGAAGTGACAACTGCAAATATAAAGAAAAGGGACATACGAAGGGCAATTAAGACTGTTTTTACAGGCCTCTTGGAAATGTAATATTTAAACATATTTGTGTTTCTTCTAATGCTCAAGGAGATCTGTACAGAAATAAAGCAGTGCTAATGATTAAAAAAAAATAATGTAATAGAAAAAAATAAAATTATGGAACCCATTGAAAAATGTCAATAAATTTAAGGTGAAAAATGACAACATGGTTTGAGGTTTTTTTTCTAGTTTGTCAAGGTGATGTTGCTGTTTATTTGCAAAATGACATTACATTTTCCATCTCTGTTCAAAACCAGAATTATCTAAGTGGAGATTCAGAGACTAGTAGGAGATGAGGATCTATCTCATTTGCTATTCAAGGACAGTGCCTAAAGGCCAGCATCTTGCTATTCTTACTGAAGATATACCACTGAAACTCTTTCTATAGCAGGCTTGGACACTCACCATGGACCTGTGGCTACACACACTCTCGTGACCTGATTAACTGTATTTTTCCCCAGAGATCTATTCTGAAGCTCCTGGCAATGAGGAAAGCACTGCCAGTTCTCACTATCTGTTTGTTTAGTGGGGTGCTGACTCTACTCCCCAGTGATCCTAAAAGAGGCAAAGGGCAGAAGTCACCAGTTTCCCTGCTGAGCTCAGATCTTGAGGCATCTAAAAAGAAAGCTCCGGAGAGCTTATCACATCTCTTACTGAAGATTTATTAATTGCAGAAACATAAATCCCACTCAAGAATTCTGACTTGGCTCTTCCCATTGCAGATGTTTGCGAGCCGTGTCGGGGAGGGGGAGAACTGTTGACCTAGCAAAGACTACAACTATGAACATCAGGGGAAAGCTATCAGTCAAACTTTCTACAAATGTCATATGGAAAATCCCTTGACCTGTGTTTATGTAACAGCCTGAGTTGTGATTGTCAGTGAGCTCAGACCATTCTTGCATGAACTGAAGAATCTCATCAGTGGCAGCTGCAATAGGTGCACATCCTTTATTCCTGGACACAGTGATGAATGGGAGCTGCTCACTAAACCATTCACTTCTCTGAGGATCCCTAAATGCTGAAATGTCTGCATAGGTTTCTGCTTTCTGCAGAACATCTTAGGTTACTGGCAGCTGAGGGAAGAAAAAAGTAAACAGTTTGAGGTCCTTTTTCCCATTTTTTACATCTATTGCTTCTCTTTCCTTGCATTGCAAAGAAAAGTATTAAACCACAGGATACAGTCTCTGAAATGTGTTTTGGGTAATATCAGAGAGGACAGAGCCAGACAGGGACAAGGTCACAGTGAGATGTTAATTAGTTGTCCGCTTGACCCCACCTGCGACCCAGAGTGAGTTTGTGTATTTAATTTATTTCACAGATGACTTATTCTTACAATCCTTTTCTCACAATGCTGACCAAGCTATAAGGTAACCTTGGGCTCTGCTTCTGACATTCACTGCTGTGCAGTGTGCTGAAGTCAGTACGAGAAACATGTACGTATGCGTACGAGCACAGCAGGTTGTGTTTGGTCAATGGATTTTCAGACAGGAGCTTGCCTTCTTCTAGGTCTATCCCTTTACAAATGAGGCACAACCACCATTCCCTCTATTACCTTTAATCAATGTCCGCAATACTAGAGTCAGTACCACATGCAGCTTAAAAGCTGTTTCACTGAGCATATCCTTTAAATATCGAGGAGTCGTGGGAACCAACACTCAATAAGGATCTTATGTACAAATGCTTGTTCTCATGAACAGTGAGAAAAGCAGTTGAGAGTGAATTGGGGGCCCCTCAGCTGAGAGGCAAGCGGTAGTGTGTAGTGTGGTGCAGCAGTAGGCATTTTCCCTGCTGGGATTTCCTCCAATCCTGGCAGGAAAACCCACAAGTCTCAAATATTAATGATACTGACTAAACATAGAGACTGATGGGCATTAAAACACCTTTCCTGAACTGTAACCTATGTACCTCATGAAACCATCATCCAGGAGATAGAACATAGTACCTTGTAAGTCTCTTGCCACCTTTTTTGCCCTGGTTCCCTTCCAGAGAGAAGTGGACAGTGGTCAGGGAGTACAGAGCACTCTCCCTGACCCACATTCAGGCTTGGACCAGAGTGAGCAACCATGCTGATCCACTCAGACCAGTTTAGAACCTTAGTGAGGAGAGTGGTATGCATGTAAATGCATTCACTGACACCTCAGCATGGACCTGTTGGAGCAGGTTCAGAAGAGGCCATGAAGATGATCCGATGGCTGGAACCCCTCTGCTATGAGAGAGCTGGGTTTGTTCAGCTTGGAGAAGAGAAGGCTCTGGGATGACCTTACAGCAGCCTTTCAATACTTAAAGAGGGTCTACAATAAAGACGGGGACAATCTTTTTTTAGCAGGGCCTGTTGGGACAGGACAAGGGATGACGGTTTTAAACTAAAAGAGGGGAGATTTAAGCTAGATAGAAGGAAGGCATTTTTTACAGTGAGAGTAGTAGTGGGAGGTTGCCCAGAAAGGTGGTAGGTGTCCCATCCCTGTAAACATTCCAGGTCAGATTGGGTGGGACTCTGAGAAACCTCCTCTCGTTAAAAATGTCTCTGCCCTTTGCAGCGGGTTTGGACTAGCTGACCTTTGAAGGTCCCTTCCAACCAAAATCATTGTGTGATTCTATGATTCTGATTCTTTCCAGGCACTTATTTAGCAACAGATTGTATGATGATTTAGTACCCAGGACCAAACATCCACTATTTGCACGACAACAGGAGTAAAATACTGTCACCACACACCACATATCCATGCTTCTGACTTTCACGGCTTTGCAGCTTCTAGCTCTGAGAATAGTCCTACTATGCTGAGCTGTGCAAATACAGAATAAAAAGATTATACATTTTTTCAGTGTTCGTACAGGGCAATAAGCAATAAGCAGGTTAAGAAGGAGAAAACACTGTGACAGTATTGTGCAGCATGAAAGGGAAGACAAACAACTTGTTTCATATTACAGGAGAGGAGAAGGGGCACAAATAAGAAGTGACATGCTCAGATGGTCTTCCTTCAAGTCTAGAGAAGTGTGGGAGGGCAAGATTGCGCACATGTGACAACCTACAACCTTCTCACTTTGTAATAATCAAGACGTGAAATCACAAGGGCTTTAGCTCCCTTGCGGTGATGACAAAGTGATTTAGAGATATTACAACGAAGGCACCAGCAAGTTTCAGATATGACCTGGGTTGACACTGAAGTCCAGCTAGAAGCCCACATGTTTTATCACCTATTACTCTTTTTACAGCATTGCCATGCTGTGAGAAACTGCTGGAAAAGAGTTAACGCAGCACGAGGCTCATCACAGACTAACCCTCAGGTCTTTTGCCTTTTTTTATCCAGTCTGACTGCTCCAGACAGCTGAGCCATCTCCTTTAGAGGTGGTTTGGCTAAGTCTAAAAACTGTACCTGTTGTCAGTTGCCTCTGTACTGCACTCAGTGACTGCTGAGTACATGCCCCCAGGTAACAAACTGAAGTTTCCAAGGGATTAAGGAAAAAAATGACTGAAGCATTCCAAGGGGAAGATTATTCATTGTGTGTTAAACATGTTCAGCATGAACTAATGATTAGACCTATGCAAAGAAAGCCACAGATGATAAGAGTTAATTAAATGAAGTTCTTACAGTATACTGGCTGCTTCTAAATTCTGTATCAAATGAGGCACTTTACACTCTTAACAGACAACTATTTTTCTTCTGCATGCACTGACTGAACCTGACATTAAATACAGAGCACAGACTATTCTGCGGTGAGGAGCCTTAAAACTTTGAACACATGGAGCTCCATGAGCTTCATTTTTGAAACTGATGTATAAATTAATTTACCAAAAAAAAAGGATTAAGACTTAAGCTTCACAAGCTTCAAGGGAAGTAAACAAGCACACTGTTTGCTGTTGGAAATTGTTTGCTTCATGTAACGTGTCTTTTAGCTGGCCATGCCTGCATGGGTAATGACAACAAACTGGATACATCTGATACTGCCATGGATTCTCATCACTCCTTCACAGAACTTTGAACAACAAAAGGCTGATGAGGTCTGTGGGTTTTTGAAGAGGTGAACGTAGAATAAGGACATCCATGAGTAAGAATCAAGGCTGTGTCGTTAATCTGGCTACAGCACACCTTCTTCCCACAGCACAGAAAAGTGTCATGTCTAGGTGAATCTGTTATTCCCAAACCAAGTGATCGAGTGTACATTTTACAGCTGGGATTAATACAACGTGTCTAAAGGAAGCCTGGAGAATGGAATACTTACCATTTACTGTTTCAATTATCTGGACACTTTGCAGCCAAACAGGAAGATGCAGTCCCTACTTGGAAAAGGCCCTTTTCATACCATGGGCTTTTCAGTGGGTCACTCTTTCACCTACATGAAACCTCATGGTCTCTGAATGCAAGAATCTCCAAAGTATAAGTAAGGAAATACAACAGAGTTTACAATGGTATTTTTTCAAAAAGGGAGACAAGTGTTTTTGTGAAAGGATCAAGGCAGCATCAAAAGAGAGAGTGTATATGGCTCTCTAGTGACAGTGACAGTGAGACTGCAGGCACATCTTGTCAGTTGCATTAGGAGGTTGCATTCTTACGATGAATTACCACACTAGTGCCTAAAACCCTTAAATGAGGTACCACTTTGTCATGCAGCATGTAGAGATATAACTAACAGAGAGCAAAAGCACTGGGTCATTTGAAGAGCTATCTGGGACACATTTATGGAGAACGCTGTTTCCTACCCTGCTGAAAACTCATGCTGCATGCTTGATGGAGTGCAATAGGGTGTGAACAACAAACATGTCCTGTTTTAACCCATGGGCCAAACAAGACCTAAGGATCTGTCCCACTACACTCTGTCATTCGTAGCCTCCAAATGAAACAAGAAGTAGCTCTAAGGCATATTCTGGAGCCAGACACTCCCATCGCCATCTATGTCCTTGAAAAAACTCCTCTCAAGTCTCTAATCACATCTTTAATGTAGCAGGATGTGTCTTGTAGACGAATGAAAATTAATTGCACTGAAGTGTTCAGGAAGACATCACTCCCAGACAATGCTGCTTGTCTCTTAAGCGCCTTGCAAACATCAGATGATTAGGAAGGGTTAAGGTTGACCTCTCTGGGCTGGAAAGCTGCTTTAGGAAAGGGTGCTGGAGGATTGTGGTTTCCTGAGCAAATGTGTTTGTGCAGCAGGTGTCAGCACAGTACAGTATTTCACTTCTGCCGGGATCAAGTCTGAATAATATGACTTTGGTTACTCAGTTAATGAATTTCTTCCTGGTGTGTATTTAATGCTGTCTGTAACTGCCCCTTTTTGCTACGATTTTTCTCAGTGCTCCGTTGTGCTTTTCTGTTTGCTGAAATGCTTCCTTGCCTTATTAGACTGTGCAACCACTTGATTATTCTTTTCCATGATTTTCTCACAAAAAATATTAATGTTGCACTAAGAATCAAGTCTGAAAAGGAATTCATGCTGTACCATGTAAGCCCGAGTGACAAATATCTCAAAAACATTCAGAAACATGGTTTACTTCTCAAGAGACTTTCTCTTTAAGTCAAAGATGTCTCAGGAATATGTTTGGGAATGCCTAGAAGATAAGATCTTTTCAGGATTACTGAGATCTTACTGAAGTTTTAGAGCAGCATGAGCAGTTGGATGATCACATATATGCCCACTGGCAGACAGTAGTACCCAGAAAACACTGTCAACAGAAAATTAGGTACTACAGAAATATAAGTTACAAGGATGTCTTGTGGGAAAAGCAGCAGGATTTGGAAATCTTGGCTGCATCTGAATATCAGGCTTCAGCATGAGAAATAGCTGTCAGATATCTCTCTCCCTTTGCTGTACCCATTCAGATCAGGTACAGCTTTTTATTGTGCTTCTATAGACACATTTCATGTCACAGACTGACTTGAAACCCAAATGCTTGTCACTCTGGACCTGGTGACCCAAATCCATGTTTTCAGCATTCTATCTGAACAGTATGCTTGTTAATAGCCAGCCTCGCTGTTCCCATTGCAAGGAGAACTTGATGTTACCTCGAGCTTTTCTTTTGTTGGGAGGCTGCTTTTTCACAGAAAGTGTGCACGTAGTCCTGTCTTTCTCTGCTCAGGAGAAAATTCCTCATCTTTCCTCAATTCCTGAAGAACCACATGCCAGTACTCTTCCCATAAACCTTTTTCAAATTGTCTCACTGATCCCTCTGGAGAAAGTTTAGTAGCTTACAGTTCTGCTAAAAGAAGGATAGCCATGGCCATCGGCTTCAGCCTTTTGCTACCCAAGGCTCAACGTAACAGTAATTGAAATAGAAATAACACCAAGATAAAATCAAAACAGAAAAATTTGCACCTTTGTCTTTCAATGCTGCTTACCACTACCATGCAAGGCATCTAACTTTCTTGGGACAGGCTGAAAAGAGAGAATAACGGAAAGAACTCAATCTTTTTGAATCATTTTCCAAGTTTTAGCAGGAAGGATCTAGAATCATTCTCTTTAGTATGCATTTAGAATGCATTAAATTGCCTGTTTGATCAGTTGGAAATACAATTTGAAACTGAATAGGTCCAAAATCCCTTAAGTCACAGTGGGCATTTTTATAGGTGTCGGTGAACTCTGGGTACAAATTTGATGCAAGTAGAAAACCCAAATGTTTCCAATGAATGTAATTGAATCAGGCGAAGGCAATTCTGCTCATAAATGCCACAGCTGGAACCGCTGTAATAAGGTACTTATGCTGACACTTAGAAACACTAATTTTTTGGTTGTCTTTTTTTGTTTTTTTTTGCAAACCTACCTCTTAATGAGGTTGCAAAAGACTTAACAGTGTTGCCTCAAGTTTTGAAGTGGTTACCTACCCTTAGAAATGTTCTGGTAGATCTTGGCTGACGTCTGGAGCAGCGTTATAGAATCATAGAACCACAGAATCATAGAATCATTCTGGTTGGAAGAAACCTTCAAGATCATTGAGTCCAACCATTAACCCAACATTACATTACCAGGTCACCACTAAACCATATCCCTCAGCACCACATCATCACAACTTTGAAACCCCTTCAGGGATGGAGACTCCACCACTGCCCTGTGCAGCCTGGGACAGGCCTCAACAACCCTTTCAGGAAAGTATTTTTCCTAGTATTCAACCTAAACCTCCCTTCACACAACTTGAAGCCATTTCTTCTTGTCCTATCCCTTGTTACTTGGGAGAGCAGTCTGACAGCCATTTCACTCCAGTCTCCTTTCAGGGAGTTGTAGAGAGTGAGAAAAGATCTCCCCTGAGCCTCCTTTTCTCCAAGCTAAACAACGCTAGGGAACTGTATGTTGTTTTGGTTTTGGTTTGTTTTTTTGTTTTGTTTTTTTTTTGCAACGACAAAGGAATTCAACAGTGCATCTCCTTTGGAGGTTTGTTTTGGTTTTTTTTGACACCATAGGCAATAATAGAGCTCCATTTCTGCACTGTGCTGTTCTGAGATCCTCTGTAACAGTCTAGGAAATCATGCATGCTGTTTCCAGTAAGATACCTTCAGATACTCCTATGTATAATCCTAAACATGCCCAGAGCAGCTGATGTGCTAGGACCATATCCCTATATATTAACTCACTACAGAAGTTACTGGATCTTTGCTGGCACTTACAGACCTTCCAAGCATCAACCTTTCCATCCACTCTTGTGACAATTCTGCTTGGACTGCAGTATTGAAGTGGCAGGGGCTTTCTTTTTGTTATGTATTTCTACACCATCCACTACAGAGGGGCTTTGATCCAGTTTTTTGGCTTCTAGGCTTCACTGAACCCAAACCATTACAAATATAAAGAGGTGACAATATAATGAGCAAAAGAATGAGAACACATATGAAAACTTCTTCAAATCAAGAGTTAGGTGGTAAAGAAGACCCAGAGAAGCCCAAATATCAAGAATACATAAATGACAGGAGTATCCTGGCTTGCTGTGGTCTAGTTTCTACAGACGCAGGCAGTCGTATGATGTAGTTTTGTTTAAAAACACAATAAGCTACATCTTAAGAATAAACAGGGTTTTTTGTACCAGTATTTAAGCTTCCCAATTTAAAAATAAATATTTCTTAAGACCATTTTGCTGTATTTCTAGCAGGTTGTATAGGCATTTTTTGTACCTTGATAATCTTGGGCATTTCAAAATGCTGTGCTAGATCTTACCAGGTTCTGTGAAAGGCAGTGCAGCTGCACAGCTCCAGCACTATGTTTTGTAGACCTATTGAATTCCATAAATTAGAGTTCATACAGGTACAGAAATTACAATCAGGATTTTCTGAAAGGGAAAGTGAGCAGCGGGGCATGGTGAGCAGTGAAAGGAGCTGGCACCTAGCTTAGTGCAACCTTAGTCTCCCTCTTCTGGCTCAGCTTGAAGGAGCGCACTTCATGTGATGCAGTTCATCATTGTCAACACTGTCAGGTGGTGAAGGGGACATTTGTGAAGAGGACATGTCAAGAAGTGATTTTCCAGCACATGGCTGCAGGTATCAGCATGGAGCACAGAGCAGTGGGCATTTTCAGTCTAACTCCCCTATCCTCCTCCCCCTTTTTGTGCATCAGATGAAACTGAGAAAAATCACCAGATTTTAATACACACAGACGGCTGAGGGAGGGATGAAAAAGATTTGGAAATGCAAATGGGTAAATATATACAGGTCATGACTCTAGATGTTCTGATGTAGCTCTTAATGCTCAGCTCCAACTCGCACATTTTATATGCTTGGCAGCACTAAGGGCTTAGAAACTCTAAAACTCAGTTACTAAGTTACTGATCATTAAAATATCCAAAAGGCTTTTCTGCACATTTTTATACTGCTACAAGTTTTGTATCAGAAATAGAGGGTCCAGCAGGACCAGAGCAGTGATCATCACCCTGGACTGCAGATTGGGGAGTCTGCGCCTCGAATCTTGGATTCAGTTTTGGGCCCCTCAATCCCAGAAGGACTTTGAGGGGCTGGAGCATGTCCAGAGAAGGGCAACAGAGCTGGGGGAGGGTCTGGAGCACAAGTCTGGTGAGGAGCGGCTGAGGGACCTGGGCTTGTTCAACCTGGAGAAAACAAGGCTCAGGGGAGACCTTCTCACTCTTGATAACTCCCTGACAGTTTGGAGCCAGGGTGGGTTGGGCTCTTCTCCAAGGAACAAGAGACAGGATGAGAGGAACTGGCCTCAAGTTGCACCAGGGGAGGCTTAGGTTGGAGCTGAGGAAAAATTTCTTCCCCTCCAGGATTGTCCAGGCCTGGCCCAGGCTGCCCAGGACAGAGGTGGAGTCCCCATCCCTGGAGGGGTTTCTAAGCCTTGGAGATGTGGTGCTGAGGGACAGGGGTTAGTGCTGCCTTGGCAGTGCTGGGGTAACTGTTGGAGTCGATGATCTTAAGGTCCTTTCCCACCTAAATAAATCTGTTATTCTATAAGTTATTCTGTCATCAAAATCAGAGGGGAATTTGAGTTTCACCTAACAGGATTTTAACATGAAGAGCACATTTTCTGTTCCTTCCTTTGGTTTTCTGAGCCTTTCTGCCACAAACTGGTCTCTAAGTAGTTTTGTTTCTTTCTTTCTCAAAAAAAAAAAAAAAAGTGAAGGTTACAGCTGTTTACATCTGACTTTAAAAAATGTAATATTCAACTTCTGCGCCTCACCGTATCAAAGTTTTTGTGTTTTGAAGTTTTGAAGTCAGGCATGAAACTGAAAAGCAGCATTGCTCATCTGAATTGGCTTCCTTTTCCTGACACCTGTCTTACAGATATGTGATATTTAGAAGGGAATCTGGCAATAACCCCCCCCCAAAATTAAAAATGTTAGTAAGCTGTGAGACACAGAAAGATAGACAACCAGGGAAATGGTTTGTCTATGTTTTGGGATTTCTGCCTTTGAAGTACAGGGACTTATAATCCACCGTTTGACTGTGGCTGGGGCAAAAGTTCACTTTCTGTAAAAAACAAACATCTTTGGTATCTTTTTACTTGAAATTATATGACACAAACATCTGCTTATATACAACCAAATATTATAGAATAACTATCAGAAAAGCTGTGCATGTTTTTGCTGTGCTGCTTGTTGTTACTTTTTATTTTTTCTTCATTGTGTGTGTCTTTGCTGACGATTTATGTGCAAAAGGAAAACAAGACTTCTGAAGTTTGAAAGTGAGCCTGTTCTGAGTAAGTTGTCATTTGGATTGTCTTTGTTCTTATATGTGCTTTGGGGAGATGTGTGGTACCCAGGGTAAAGGCCTGCAAGAACTGGTGCTTGGCACAATATTTGCTAAACCAGTTAATTTTTATTTTTTTTTAGTAGTATGTTTAGGTTTTTAGAAATAAAACCAATAATAATACTCAGTATAGATAAGGGAAGACAATTCTCAGCTTAAACTTGACAAGGTATGAGCCACCTGTTCCTAAATGCAGATGCACATTGGTACTTTTAGGTACCTAGCTCATCAAGATAGAGGAATTCCTCTTTGCTATAACCCAGATAAAAGTTGGCAAAATTAGAAATGAGGAAATTAGGAAGCAAGACTGGAAATGGGTCCCTCTTTGTTAGAAAATATGGAAATTTCCTTTAAGACAAGATCTCTTTAAGTTAGGGATTTAGGAGCACAGGGATGTAAATTATGCCCTTTACAGAAGCAGATTTCTGAGTAATTGTGCCTGTAGGCAGAGGTCACGGTGTCCAGCCAGCCAGGTGGGATGTGCAGCAGCCTGTGTGCTGGTTCTGGGGATTCTCGGAGGTCTAATCAGAGCAACATTGAGTGCATGAACTAACTCTAGGGGGCTCTCACGACTCAGAAACGCACTGTTCATAGCAAAGAAACAACTGGAGTGTCAGAGAAGAGCCTTTCAGTCCAAGCTGTAAATTTTCTCCTCTGGAAAGGAAACACCTGATATTATTGTGAGTATATCTTTATATTTACCTCTGTGTATTGGGAAGAGGTTTGATGCAACATTTCTCAGTTTGAAATACAGCTAGGAAGTCTTTGGGGGTTTACTGAGCTTTTCTCCGTTCGTTTTGTTTCTTTATCCAGGGAGAGAGTTCTACGAAATAGTAAACAGGGTTTTTGAATACATTTGGAAAATCTGTTGACAATTTCATAGTAAAATATTATATGTTGTTTGATGAGCTTCAATTGTTGAAGGCTTTTGGGACAATTGTAACTGTGAATTGGAAAATGCAGAAGTAATACATCTTCCCTTCATTCAGATGATCTTGATGCTAAAAAAGGCAAATACAGATAAAAGATCTGTGATAAAATACCATTAGGGACATAGACATTGAGAAATAACACATAATGTGTCTATTTGATATGGAATTCTCCAAATGAGAGCATCTAAGTCAACCTTTTTAGGCTTTTTGACACACAAAAGTTGTATGAGTTCAGCGCTAACAACAGAAAATATGATTGGGTCGTATATTTAGCAGGAAGTTTTACAGCTGGCTTATTATTGAGCCAGCGTAACAGTTGTTGATGTTACTTGGAGTACAGCATGTCCTCCTCATTGTGAGGGGCTGTGTCAGCAGATGACACAGCATCCTGTGGCAAGGATCCCAGCATTTATAGGAGCAGATACGTCACTGGATCACAATTGCTCCAAAATTTTGTCGGGAACTGTGGGTCAGACACAGATCTTTGCTGACTTGCATAAAGCTTTTTCAAAAAGGCAACAAGACTTTGTAGTGAAGATAAAGCCTAAAAATGGTATAAGTTTATTGCTTAAAAATAAACTTAGTTGCCGAGGTCATGGCAAAGAAGAATGTTGTGGTTTAAGGGTTAACAGTAGCAGGGACAGGTGATAACCCCAGGAACCTGAGGGTTCAGAGGGCAGTAGTTATTCCCTCCCCTTCCCTGCCATTCTCCATGAAATAAAGAGACAAGAATTTGGGGGGGAGAGGGGCCACTTTTGCTTCCCAGTGACCACCTCTCAGTGTGGCTGGGCCTGTCCCACAGAGCAGGGTTTCTATTTGCCCCCTCCTTCTCCCTTTCCTTCCAGGGTAGGATAAAAAGGGAGATAAGGAAGAAAATGCCTCATTCAAAATTGGAAGTTAGGACTATAACAAATTTAATGAGTAGCAGGAGGTAAATAGGGAAAAGAATTATTAAGGAAAAAAAGAAGTGTAGATGTGGCACTTCCAGACATGGTTTAGGGGTCATAATAATGCTTAGTAGATGGTTGGACTTTGATGATCTTGAAGATTGTTTCCAACCTTAATGATTTTATGATTCTATGATAACAACTATATACAAAACCCGATCTTGGATGGCAATGGATTGTGCAGAGCACATGGAGTCAGATCCAGTCCCTGGACCTTCTTGTCTCCTTGTTTTACTGAGTGTGGTGGGGAAGCATTCTGAGGTTGTCACCTGTCCCCATCCACTCAGTCTGTTAATCATTAAACCACAACAGAGAAAAAGATAATGTAGGACCAACAAGAAGGGTAAGGGTTAAGCTTTAGTGCATCACCTCTGACAGCCCAATAAAACTTGGTGTGCCCCAGACAGATACTTCTCGACTTTTCTGTCTCTCACAAACATATCTTTAAACTAAAAATATTATTGAATACATCCACTCCTTTGAAATTACTGGGCCAAGGTTATGTCCCATTAATCATATTTACCTAATCAATAATATTCTCTTGGCACAGTTTAATGTGCTGGGTAATTTTTCCATATCTGCTGCCTCTATCTGCAATTAAACCCTTGAACTTAAAAGTGCTCTGATTAGGGAAATATCTCTGTAACATTAAGAACACTTCACATTAAGAATTTTCAAGTGACTATTTATACACTCGAGCATAGGAGGTTCCATTTAAACACAAGGAAACACTTTTTCACAGTGAGGGTGACAGAGCCTGGAACAGGCTGCCCAGGGAGGTTGTGGAGTCTCCTTCTCTGGAGACATTCAAAACCCACCTGGACATGTTCCTGCGTGATCTACTCTAGGTGATCCTGCTCTGGCAGCGGCGTTGGGGCTCGAAGATCTTTCAAGGTCTCTTCCAGCCCCTAACATTCTGTGATTCTGTGATTTTAATCCTAATGAAGACATTACGTTCTTTTCCTCCAGAAGAGAAAGCCCTGGTCTCAACACTAAACTAGTTGCAAGATTTTATTTTTCCTGATGTTCTAATTATATATAAAACAAAAACAAGACAGCACTCCTGGCATCTCAGATGGAAATTCTGCTTCGTTTTTTTAATGAAAAGGATGGCAAGAAACTCTTTGCAGCCAACCCAGAAAATCCCACATTATAATTCAGGATTTGACTGTTTGTTTTAGAAAAAAAGCAGGAAGGTATTAATGCTAGACACATTACCTTGTTTCGACTGTATTGGCTGATCAGAAAACGTTAATAATATAATTAAAATATGATTAAAGGTAACTTTGCTCAGGTACTAGTGTACTGAAACCAAATGCAAGTGTAAAACAAAAATAAAGCAATTAAAATAATCCACCAGATGAATAGTTTGTTTGTTTGTTTGTTTAGGGTTGGGGTTTTTTTCAGTAATATGACAAATTCCTCAGGAATAAGAGCTGGTTTATATTTTAGGGCCTGGAGTACAATGCTCATAACTGTTTTGCTTTTTGAAATGTTCACCCTCAGTTACTATTCACAGGCATCAGAAGTTGCATAGCACAGTGTAACGGCAAAGAGGAAAACTTTTTCCTTCTGTGGCAATCTTCTCCCATTAAAAAAACCAAACCCAGTATCACACAGGAAGCAGTAGGAGGAAGCAGCTATTATCATTTCAAAGTTAGCTGAAGTAAAACAGAATAATGCTTTTGCTGCTAGAGGTTAGTGAGTTCAATCTTACTTTGATATTCACTCGGGTATATCACAACAATAAAACAGAATTTCTATTAAACAGAGCATTCCTATAAAACATAAGGATTTAAAGTGAAATAACAGCTGAGATAGGAAAAAACATGCAATCATAGTTTATTCTCCTGAAAAGGAGAAAGGAAATTTCTGAAATCTAAAGGATATTATTTCAAAGCTTAGGAAGGACTGATTGGCAAAAGGAGCTGATTCATACACACTCCTGCAAAAGTTAAGGCTTGAATGCGTACTTCTGAAAACGTTGGTCTCTGCAAATAGCATTCACTATAAAAGAGCAACCAGAATTCTACTAAAAAACTTGCAAGTTGCAGTCTTGTAACTAATTGCTCCTCAACAGCAGAAGAGGCACTGTGGGACACCTAAGTGTTTGGGCATTTATTTTTCCCTTTTTCTTCCATTCCACTACACATTACCTTCCAGTCACCAATCCTGCTGCCTTCCTGCAAGATAAATAAGATGGAAAACACCATCCACTAGTTAAAATGCTGCACCAAAAAGGAATGACCAGTTGCAAAGTAGACTCTTAACTTCTGAACGGTAAAAGTTAAGCTTCCTGTGCAAGTCTTGCTTCGGTCCTGGAGTATTACAGTATTACTCAATTAAATATAAACTCAATTTTTTATTTTTTTTTTTCCCTGAGACTATTAGTGCTTTGACAGCCTGCAATCCAGCTGCAGAGAACATCCTGCTTCTCGTTGTAAGTCCAAAAGGGGTCTAGTAGACACGTGCAGTTAAGTTCAATTATATTTAAAGAGATAGTGAGGAGATACAGGATATTTAGGGCAGGATGCTGTATGTCAGTGCTGGATTCAAACACGTTTCTATTGAACAGCCAAAAAAAAACCAAAAAAAAAAGTGTTCTCAGAAGCTTGGAACAACATGGATTGCAGAAAAATAGCAAAAAAAATCCAATCTGACAGATTTTGAGTCTTTGCTTCAAAGAATGAGATGAGTAACAGTAAAACGATTGAGGCCCTGGTTTTAGTTTTGATCTATTTTTTTAAAATACTCTTTCAGGCTAGGCAAACAGAACAAAATTTAATGTATATATTTTTTATTATTATTATTTAATTTCTCTTGAAGCACATAGAGCACTTTAGAGAAAATTAAAGAAAGAACCAGCTGTTCCCTCCTCATCTTATCTATTTTCTACTCCTATGAAAGCAAAATAGAATAGCTAGAGGCTGCTGGAAAATGCCAGGATGGGGAACTTCAGTCTGAACTAATTATAGTTCTTATTTTAGATGAACATCAGTTTTTGCAAGATACTTTGTGCATCCCTGTGTACTGACTGTATCAATCTCACTGTGTTAATATCTTCCTACCTACACTGATTTAACAGGCTCCCCACAAAGGACCATTGTTGGACAGCAGTGGTATCGCAGAATATAAATGAAATATTAGCAGACTTCTCTTTCTCTGTCTAAATCCAGTTGATCTGTTTGGAAGCTCTATTTTGGTATATAGAGCAGGAGGGTTTTTTGTATTTGTATTCATTGTTAGAGATTTAAAACATTATGAAATTTCAGCCACAGCGGTGATAAATGAGTTCCTGGAACTGGGGTCAACTTTCTTCTTTCCTGCGACGTTTTATAGCTGCACATCCTTTAATTTCATGCAATTGCTCCAAGATGAGGGAGATTACGACTGAGATACTCTGCAAAACTGAATATTTTAGCCTAAAAAACATGATAGATCACATTGTAGGTAAGGAGAGTAACCTTGGGTAAGAACTGAAAAATAAAAAATGCATGGGAAATTTTTGATTATAAGTAATTACTTTTTTTTTTTTTAATTTAATGAAAGAAACGTTTCTTTAAAAATATAGAACAAAAAAATTCCCTATCTTTGCATGTATCTGCTTTAGCGCCGTCAAAACTGGTGGCTTTCTTGACCCATGAGGTCCACAGACTGCAGCAAACCTGGAAGATTCTTTCTGGTCTGCAGACCAAGCTAACATTGAGAAGCAGCTAAGCCCACAGGTTCCAAGGCTCAAACTCCTGGAAAGCCAAACAGATTATTTCTAGTCTAAAGGGAAAAGCAGACAGGGAAGAAGCAGTCACTTGTGCTTAGGACACTGAACTGATGTGTAGAAAACTCTGGTTTCCCACCTTGATTTACACTGAGTGGCCTGTGAACATTGTTGAGTGCTCGAAGTATTACCATGAAAAAAGCCTTGAGATGTCCCATAAAATGGGTTGCACATGATAGGAGGCAGAGAAAAGCCCTGCAAACTGCTCCTGAAGAGGCAACATGAAAGGTTATGATTAGTCCTTTATACCAGTTCTCACCTGAGGCAAAAAAAAACCAAAAATAACACTACTGAGCGTTTTGCTGATCACCTTCATCAGTCCTTGTGTGTGACCGTTTCTCAGCAATAAGTGAAAACAAAATTCCAGCACACTTAGTAAACAGTCTGAGGGTAGACTGTTTTCCTTACCAACAGTCACACAAAGATGGTTATTTTACCTAAAACCTCACCACGTTACTGTTATACAATGTTTGATAAGAAAACTCCTTGGCAAAGACCTCAGATCAATATCACCTCCAATGATCCTGTCACTGTCTTTGTCATCCCTCCTTTGAAATGATTTCTTTTCCTTTATGTATAAATCTGTATTTTATGCTTAATTTTGATTTTATTGCATACAACTCTATAGGTAAGAGTGGGCAAGAACCAGAGGATGCATGCCATAACATGAAGTAGTTATAGAACAATAGCTCAGGCAGCCTTGGAATGGAAATAGAAAATACACATTAAATCAACCAGAAGTGAGTTTGGTAGACAAGAATGAAAAACAAATTACTGAGACCGCATCCAAGATGCCTGTCAATCTCCATTTCTGTGTAACAGTTTTTCACGGCACGCCTTATGGCACAGTCAGAGGCAACACGAAGAGGCCACATGAATTGCAGAGTCACACTAATCAACACCACTTGAATATTTAGCCCAGTGATTGTGTTTGCTGGGGACAAGTCATCAGATTTCAAAGCACTCAATGGAAATGAATTTTAAAGGCTGTTATTTTGGTCCCTTGCAAAGCAGGTTGCTTTTTCTTTTCCCCTCTCTCTCTTTTAGCACAACAACAATCTTTGCCTCTGGGGACCTGTTTTAATTAACAGCATTCCCTGGTTGCACATCAAAGAGCTGGGGGAAGAAAATGAGTCAAAAACTGAGCTTTTGGACTCTAGGAGCTTCTCCTCCCACTGAAATGTCAGGAAATTAAAGTTGTTTATACTTTTTCACTTTGTCCATCAAATATTCTAGAAGGCTTCAGTTGAATCTAGTTTCTTGATTTGGACAGATAATTAACAACTATTTAAAAAAAAAAAAAATTATAAGAAAATGGGCAAATACAAACAACTTTTTCCTGAATATCTTCTGCCATTTTTCAGCAATCCACAATTTAGGAATACCCACGAATATCTGTTTTTCTACAGCTGCTGAGAGCAAGAGTAGGAAGGCAAAAGGACTCAATTTAGTGTTTCTCTGTAGCACAGGAGCTGACACATCTGCCACAATCCTCTCTGGAAATGTCATGTGAATTGCAGTAATTTAATTTCCACTTCTGCAAATCTGAGGTTTTTTATTATTGGGAATAATAATTTATTTTTCTCCAGAATATAATGATTTCTCGATTCTTCCTTCTGCTTTTCCCAGATTTAGACCCTGTAGGTATCCAACACAGCCACCTGCTTCTGCAGAAAGGCCTCTTTGAGGAATCCAACATGTTCTGAAGGTCACAAAGGTGCCAACAGCCTGTGACAGGGTCATAGCCAACTATTTCCTTCTGTGCATTCACTAGTGGAGGGCTTGTAATTTTCAGAAACCTGACTGGGGATATTTGACAAAATTTTAAAAACAGATTTGCTTTTCAGTGATATCTTTACAGCCCCATTCAAGAAACTTGATGTCTTGAAAATTTTTCAGTATGTTCTCTGACAGATGACTTCTTATTTTGGTTTTATCATACTAGCCCTTCAAAAGATGGAGTTTGATGTTAATAAGTCCTGACTCATTCCTGGGAAAGTGGAATTTTACATGATTAGGAACAAGAGAATAAGGAAAATTCCTTCTGGTTCCAAATTCTATGAATATCTGTATTTTCCATGCTCATTTTTTTATAACTTACAAACATTATTACATGCTTGTCAAAGAAAACAGGTCACTGCAGTTTATAAATAGTTTAGAGCATGCAGCAAACACGGCACTGTTACCAAGGCACAGAGAGAAGTCATATTCATCAAAGTAATATTTTGGGGATATTTTTAAGTGGTCACACTTCTAATTTGCACCCTACAGGCATGATTTCTATGAAACAAGGAGGAATTAGAGTCTTACTTTCTTTTTCATACTGTGAAAGCAATTGAAGTTATTTCAGCTAAAATTGTGCAATAAAGTTATTGCTTTACCAGGCTCTTTTTCAAGTAATTCCAAAAAGCCAAAAGCACTTTGTATCACAGAACTTGTCCAGAAATCAGACAGTTAAGCACCTTTTATGCATGGCACAAAATTTGTGCCCTTCACAGCCTGAAAGACCGGGACATCAGTTCTTTAGGGATAATGAATGCCTGCAACCCTCCTACAAATCAATTACTTGTTCACCTGAGTTTAGAGTCTCCAGAGAAACCTTTGTGAAATCTTGCTCCCAGTGTGCTGCAAAATCCAATGGATGATCTTTGACTAGAAATGTTCACAGATGTCAAATTGCTGCACCTCAAGGCAAAGACATTCTTTTCCCCAAAGAGTAGTTTCAGTCTTTTAAATTCTATTTCAGAGCAGACAAACACAATCTCTTTTTTTAGTTAGGATATGGCTACAGTCAACAAAGTTGGTCAACTTTAGCAAGAGGGATAAGGTATGATAAGCTCTTTTATTTTTGCCTTCTACAGTTTCAATAATTTTAGGATGATTTGTCCATATTCTGAGAACTGAACAGCCTGGACCCTTTACTGCTTTGTGTTGCCTCTGCACAAGACATCTGGTCTGAAATATTTGTGAGAATAAATTAATTTAATGAAACTTACTCACCTGTATGTATGCAGACAGACACACTCACACTTGCAAAAATTCCAAAATTAGCTGCAGGTGGGGTGGTGATTGCAGAAGTGCTTTGGATTTAAGTATTCTCAGGGGCTAGCACTGAATCACAAACTTACCAAAGCATAAGATGTCCCTCTTCTTTGTTTAAAAGAACAAGACTATTTATTGTTCGATACATTTTGTGCTGCCAGGTAGATTACAAAGGTCCAACCAATCAGTCATATGTTCCTCTATTACCTGAATAGAGTCCCCCAAAGCCTGAACAAGACATCCTACTGTTAATCTACACATCAGGAGAGTGCCTGCATGAATAACACTGATTGGGAACATTTCTAATGAGAACAAAAGATTCTCATTCCAAGACGAAAATCATCTTTTTTTAGCTCAGTTTCTTTTCAAACCTCTCTCTGAGAATGACCGTTAGATTCTTTTACCATCAATAGTGTTTTCATAGCTCACATCATAACAGCTAGGAAAGACAGCGACATCCAAAGCACTCTATCCCTGCTTCACCTCTAAAGTGTTTGCAGAGTTTTTGCCAAACTAGTTGATGTTCTTTCTGTATTCTGCATGAAACTACATGATTTTATCCTCAATATATAAAAAGCTTTCTCTCATGGATATTTCCAGATCTCCACTTTGTTTCCAAGAAACAAATGAGCTCTTTATATTCCTCCCATCTATACATTTGTGAGCATAGGATAAACATGAATTTCATTCCCAGTTTTTTATAAAGTTGATTTCCCAGTATGTCCCCGGCTTTGGCTCCTGCTGGGTGGTCATCTGTCCTCCACCAAAGTGCAGATAACACTAGTGGCCTGTCTCAAGGATAAAACAGTTATTAATTTTTGCAGCCTGGCCATCGTCAGTGACACTCCATTATTTGCTAAATACTGTTGTTTAGCTTTGGGGGTCGCACTAGATGACCTTTGAAGTTCCCTTTCCACCCAAAACGTTCTATGATTCGATGATTGTTCTCCACAAAGCCAGATCAGAATAGAAGGGTTAGTACTGTAATCTCAGTTTAGTTTGATCAGCTAAATTGCTTCAGTTGTTTGGGTGTTTTTACCAATGGAAGAGTATCCTAGGGTTTACGCATCTTAAGCTGCTGATAATTTGAAAGTCATGAGGAACACACACAATTTCTTGAAAATGTTAGCAAGGTTGAGACAATTTCTGGTCTGTCACTATGATCTCCCACTGTGACACATTGCCTAAGGAAAAGGGATGGTTGCTTATGTGGAAAATGTTATTTTCCTTCCTTCTCTCCCTCTCCCTGCTTTTTCTCATTCCTTTACTACTCAATTCATAAGAGGGTGGATAATAAATCACAGCTGGTCCACTCTTTATGGCTTTAAGATCATGTGTATATATATTAAGACTGTATATTTTCCCTTATACAGACCACTGGCTATATAAATTTATTTCTATGCCATGATCACATGGTCACCAGTCCTGGGCTCCGTATCAGTTCAATATCTCAAATAGATGCACATTCTGTAGAAATAGTCATTCCCTTCTTTCCCCATTATAAATCAGAATTTCTTGTTTTCCTTAACATTTGGGTTGTGTTCTATGCAATTTGAAAGAACAACTGAAATCCTGTGCATTGCAGTGAAAAATCAATTGTAATACATTAATATATGTTGATATTTTTGTAACTTCTCATTTGTAATCCATAGATGACCAAATTTGTCATCAACTAAGCTGTTGTATAAGCTTAATGCTGTGCATGAGTGAAAGAGGATGTGAGTCAATGCCAAATGTGATTCCTTGAGTGCAGTTCATTATAATTATCATGCCTCTAGTAGCTTTGCCAATTCTCGCAGAAGTATTTGATGGTCCATTTTAGAACCTCAGTAACTTTTGGCTATTTATTGAATTATATCCTTGAGAAGGAAGGGAAAGAAAAAAGAAAGAAAAATTTCCTAGCTCAGTCATTGGTATAAAGAGTTTGAGTCCTTCCTGAAAATCCCACTACATCCCAAAGGTTGAGAAGGATCTTTGGGGACTTGTATCCTAGTGACAACAAGAAATGTAATAATAATATATGCAAGTTTCTGAAAATGGAACAAAAAGCCCAGCAAAATCTGTAGAATGTAGTATTTTCTGGAGAGAGACTTTTCCAATTAATATGTCAGTATCAGTCCCGCTGCAGTTGTTATGGCATTTTCTAATGTCAAATAATGTTTATTTCAGGAATTCCACCTCTGCCTTCTGCTGTTGGAAGTCAACCTAATCACAGAAAAATGAACTGATGGTTAAATAAGTACAAAATAGGATTATCTTATGTCCTTTCTCTCTCTTACATCTACCTACTGTATACTGTGGTCTCATCCTCCTTTTAAGAATGAAGTCTTATTTTCATTTTATGATTTTAAGTAATATCTCCTTCCCTTGCAGAACAGCACAACTTTCTTGGGATACAATCATGTTTTCTATGGGTTTTGCCCATCTACTAGAAGCTAAAATGGGATAAATGCAAATGAGGAAAAAAAAGATACATGTTTGATTTGAAAGAACAGTAGTTAATTCCCCATGTGAAGACTGAATGCATTTCTGGAAAATAAACTTCAATGAGAAGTAACGCACAAAAAAATGGGCAAGATTATCCAGGTAATGCTATACCAGTGGTCAAGCAGGATGATTAATTTTTTCCCTTCTACTTCCCCTTGCATTTATGAATTTTCTAAGTCTTACACAATCGTAGTAGTAATCACCATCTACATAATCTTTATCATGTGTTCACCGCTCTGAAAATTTTTAGGGCAGCAGATGGCTTTGTTTCACTGCTTGCAAATGTGTCACTTATAGTATTGTCCGCGTCATCTAAGGTCAGTGGAATTGCATAAATAACCAGTTTGGTGTATATTCTACTACCCATTCATCACCTTGTGGAAATCTGTAGAATCTACGCCTGGTGTCTCCTGCATTGTGTTGAAATGGGGCTTTGGGATAGGAACAGAGTTGGCATAAGCTACGGGAGGAACTTAATGAGAATTTATCTGAAATTTCCAGGGGTGGCACTAAAGAAAACATTCTAAACTTTCATTTCTATTATACCAGCTGTATGCTTTATCAAGGGCACTGTGTGACCTTTCCTTTTGGCAACACTATAAAGTGATCCTCAGAGAGCTGCATCTGAAAAGATTTTATTCCATCTGCGTAGCTGTAGAGTGCACTTGTCTGAGGGCTGGTACAATTAATTAAGCTAAAGGAAATTTGTTTTAGACGTTTGGTTCAATGGTTTCTGCAGCTGAAATGAAGGATAAAATCAGCTTCTTCATGCATTTGTTAGAAAAAAATAAAAATCCTTATTTTTCTTCCTATTAAATTAAATTTCAACTCTAGCTGAATTAAGAAGTGGGTTGCCTTTATGAGCTCCTTTATCCTTACTCTTTCAGGCTTGTATACCAAGGAAAGCTATTTCAAGGTGAAAAAAAAAAAAAAAAAAAAAAATCCCGTTNAGAAAAAAAAAAAAAAAAAAAAAAAAAACAAGGTGAGGTAAATATCACAGTCAGTTCCAAATAATAATTCTCTTTTCCCCATATAACTATTGGCTGGTTTTTTTTCAAAGGCTATGAGCTCATTGAAAAATAAACATGAGGGCATTATATATTTGTCTGGAAAGGCATGAGAGGTCTGATTTTCTACTAAAATTGAAACTTGACTGGGAGACATCCAAAGAAAACTGAAAGGTTTACCAAAAGTGCAGGAAAAAAGCAGAAGGAAGATGTTCTCTTTTTTTGTGAGTTCAGAAATTGTTTATCTAGAAATATTGGCCTCAGAGTTAGAGAATACACTGAATTATCTCTCAGGGTATCTCTCTCAGGTTGCCTTCAATGCTGGTTTTACTGAAGTAGTGTTGCAATATAGCTTGAGGAAGCAGCCGTTCTGAAGATGACACGAGCATTTGAATAACGTGGCATCCACAAAGTATTTCATATTGGTGGTCAGAACAGGATATTTATATAGATGCATTTCTTGACTATATCCAATATGTTTATCATGAAGAAATGGTATGTTACCCTCAACCATGATACCCATGAAGTCACATTTGAGATCTGGATTGTACTTCTCATGCTATATTATGTATTACTAACGTGTTGGACATCATGGTACATATTAATCTCATCTAATTTTAGGCAAATATGTCTAAATATATAGCCAAATACAGGCAAATTGGGATCTAGGTGCGCTAGGTTGCTTCTGTAGTCAACGTATACAAGTGCCAGAGGAACTGCCACATCCTAAGTGGACTGAATAGTCCTGTGTCTGTATCCCAGCTATAGGGAAGCCTGTGACAATTGAACTTTAATGTAATTGTTTCTGCTAACTGCCTAATATTAAAGAAACCTTCTACCTTAGGTTTTGAAATGGTGGGGTTTTGTTTCTCAAACTGCTTATGCTGCTTTCAAGTCATTTTTCTGCATACAGTAGGCCCTCTGCTACTTCCGTCTTCTAGATAAACGATGGTGCCTTTTGATAACTTGTCTGAGATTAATAGCTAATTCTAATAGATGTATGTAAGAGCTTAGAGGCAAAAGACATACAGAAGGTTCTGAGAATTTCTCTCAGTGCTTTGGAAAAGTCTTTTCTTTCAGTCTGCTAAGCTAATAGCAGGTTCTACCAATTTGTAAACCAAGTTTCTGAGAAAAAAAAATAAAATTGGAAAATAAAGTTTGTGCTAATTTCTGTCATTATAAGCCCAGTAGTTTGGTGCTTCAAATTAAAACTCCATGTCTGCAAAAAAAAGTGCTGATTAAATTGTAGTATTTAGCTATTTAAATCAAGATACATTGCTCATCTGCCTTCAAAAGGTATGAAAACATGGGTGACATCTAATGAAATATGCAGTTTTGAGTTTTGCTTATGGTGCAAGGGATGCAAATTTTGTTATCGTATTAACAGTTTCTTTGCTGTTAAGTTTTTGGAGTTTGCAGCTGATTCAATTAGATACTTTGCTATCCCCATGCATCCTCCAAGGGCTAGTGCACAAGATCTTTGATGTGGGTGTAAGATCAGAGTTTGATTTTTTTTATCTGGAGTCTTCAACCTGCTATTTGAGCTAGCAGTTGTCCTCAAACAAGGTTGTGTGACCCAGATTGCTAGCTCCTACTGTGCTTCAACAAGCAATTTTGTTAACATTCAATAATTCATGGAGCACAATTTAAAAACATAAGCTGAGAAATACTCTGCATTTTTACAGCACAGTTTGTCTAAAATGCTCACAGTTTTTTCCTTAAACTAATTTTATATGCTGTATTTAGTGGACTAGACATGAAGCCATTCTGATGAAACATCAGCAAACACTACTCAAAATCAGACTTAAAAAGCATGAGGTTGGTCATCCAGACAGATCCTTCTATCTAGCAGACACAGACATTAAGATTTAATGGCTGGAAAATAAATCCAAGAAATTTCAGACCTATAAATAAGTCTGAATATTTCTTACAATTATTTCAACAACCATGGAACCTTAGTAAGGACTGTGTGAAATTCACTGACAGTTGAAGTCTTCAACTGAAGCTTATGGCTCCAAGAAAATTGCATTTTGATGAAGTGAGACATAGGATAAAGTACTATAGTTTGTGCAATTTAAATATCAGATGGGATGATCTAATTTTATAATCTGAGAAACATACCATCAAAACATTAAAATATAATTGATTTGGTTGAGTCTAATAAATCAATACTGAAAATTTGCCAAAATTACATATCTTCTCCTCCTTAGTCTGAGAGAAAAGCAAAACTCAGACTGTGTAAAACATACTCAGGACAGCATAAAGCATAAAAGCGAGCACATATCATCATGCCTTTAACATCTGTCCTTCTCCACAAACCAATAATTACTCTCTGTGTCAGAAATCTCTTAAAATTACTGGGAACTGCCATTTACCCCATCTAATATCACTACCCAGAAGGCCACATCTTCCTGCTCTGAAACACAAAAAAACCACAAAAAATCCAAGTCATTCTGAGCCTGCTACAATTTCTCCCAGTTAGTTCCAAAATAGCAGAGCAGATTGCAAGGTAAAGACTACGCACTCACCCTCAAGTCACTGCAAGTAGCTGTGGCATAGCACCTCCTGAAACCAAGAGTATTGATTAGCTTCTGTTATCAGCTATTAACTTCCTCATTCATGATTTAAAGGTTTGCAGCTCTGTTAACTTCACCTTTGCTGATCATGTTTTCATGAGTTCAATTAGAAAGCAACTGCAGGAATTCTTTTCATTCTGGTTTTCATCCTACACTCAATGATCATCCTCATTTCAATGATCTTCCTGCTACATAATTTTCCTGACTGTAGACACACCACAGAACATTAGCTTCATTTTATGACGATTTAAAAAAAGAAATTATCAATGATCCTATTAATTGGTTTTGTTAATTCAAGTAGGTCTTCCTCTAGTTGCCATCAGAAGACTGTATTCCAGTGTCTCGCGGTTTAGGGTCAGGGCAGCCCCAAAACCTATAAGAGACGCTCTCTGTTAACCCCCCTTCCTCCCCAAAGAGGAAGAAAAAAGGAATAAGGAAGAAAGACTTATCGATTAGAAAAGGAAACTAGAACAGCTTTAATGAAAATGGAAAATAATAATAATAATAATAAAATGGAATATATACAAATATATATCCAGTATCAAACCCAACCTCCCTGATGGCAAGCACATCACCGTCACCACTGATGTTGTTGAGCAGGCACTGGGAAAGTCCCAGACATGGCCCAGCAGCAGGCGGGAACCGAGTTCAGGAGCTGGATTCTGGTACTGGATTCAGTAACACTCCGAACAGGATCAAAAGGCAGGATGAACAGAGTCCTCTTTGGATTCCAGCCGTTGAAGGAACGAGGAAGAATCTGAGCAAGGACCCAGAGCAAGAGGTCCCAAGACAAAAGCAACTGAGCAAGGGCCCCCAACAGCCCAATATGGTGTCTATGGGATGGAGCACCCTGTGAGTCAGTTTAAGGACATCGATCTGTCCACTCCTCCCTGCAGATGCGGCTTTTACTTTCTGCACCCCCAAGGTGGTACACAGGATCCAGCAGTGGCCTTGGTCTGCACACCAGTCCCTGGTGCTAACTCTCAAACATGGGGCGTTATCACTGCCAGAAGCAGCCACTGCCTGCGAAAACAGGCTGCTCATTTCAGAAAGCGCAGTTAGTTAAAGGAACTGAGCTGAAAAGTAAAAATCACTGAGCAGAATTGCTCTGTTCTAACTCAAACCAGGACACAGTGTCATTGTCCCTTAGTACAGCTGGGTGGGATTATTCCATATGGTCTTCATGAAATCTAAACCAACCACACAGGGTCGTTAAATTGCCATAACAATTGTTTTGCAAATCTTTAAGTGTATCTTTGTATCAAATACAATATATTAGATTTCCTGAAAAATGGGAGATGGGAGATGGGAGATGGGAGGGGGAAGAAAATGAGGAGTGATACACAGTTGATCTCATCTCCGAAAGTGATTAATTATCAATTACAGTGAAGAACACTTCATTTTCATGCCAAGTAGCTGCAAACAAGGTCACTGTGCAAAGAGCTCTTCTAAATTAATAAAAAACATTTTTAAAAGATCCTTTGAAATGTCATTTACCCTCAATAGCACTTGGAAAGACACAGACGAAAAGAGGCTTTAGTAGGAACCCTCTCCAAAAGACACTGTTTGGACATATTTGAGCCATGTCTTGAGTTTCTTGACATGTCAAAAAAAGGAGTCTCACACACTTTGAATCTATGTTTTCTTATTTCTTATACCTTCCTTTCAGTTTTGTTCTGCTAAATGTAGACATAGCCAGAATAAAATCCCAGCTTCCTTGTAAATTGTGTTTACAGAGTGCCCAAGTGACAGACTGTGGGCACATTGCTTTTGAAGAAGGAGCAGATTTAGAGAAAATAATGTTGCAAGATCTATCTTTCACTCAAGAGAATTGGGTACCATGGAGGCTTGGGGACAGTTTCCTGGCAAATTTCAAGAGCTGGCTTGAGGGATGAAACTCTTCCAGGTATATCTTGGTTAACATACCACTAGCATGGGTGAAAAGGCAGCCCAGCAATGAGCAGCAGCAGGGGAAGCCCACATTGTCAAAGAACCTGCTCAGATTGCCCGAATTTAAGCTCTGAAAAACACATCTACAAGAGCATGTTGGAGATGTTTCCTGCCTCACATAACAAAAAAACCCCAAACATTTGGCTTTTCTCTTATTAGCTACCTCCTCAGTCTTCCTGACACCCGCAGCCCAATGCTGTGAAATCCTCAGCAGTGTGTGTGTGTGTGTGTGTGTGTCGAGGGCACATTATGTCCTCTTCAGTCGGAGCCACTCTGTGTTATTCCTCTCTCTTCTGCCCAAGTTGCACCAGAAAGTAGCTTTACCTTGAAGTAAGTGGAGCTTTACATCATTTCAGACCTTGATATATTGATAAAGACAGTACGTGTTGTGATGGTATCTTGCTCAGGTATCAGAACTGTAGAAACCTTCACATAGACAATATTCAAAGTCTCCAGCTTTTGCTGTGTTCCGAAAGGCTTGTTTTGGCTATCACAGGAAGAAAAGTGAAATAAAAATTAAAGCGAAAAGAAGTGACTGCTCCTTCTTTGTCCCGACTGTAGAATTAATATGATGTAAGGTTTGTTTGGTCAGTGTTAACGTTTTATGGAAAAAGAGTATTTTAAAAAAGTGAGATCATTAGTGTCTCTGATACTTTGGAGATGTGCTATTAGCAAATAAGCAATACAGACACGACTAGATCAGGTATCCTGACCAGTTTCCTATGTATTTTTTTTTGGCTGAGTACTGCCTGGTCTGTTGAAGATGTAACAGAACAACCAAAGATGGTGACAGAAATAAAAACAGTGGAGAAGAATGAACAGTATTTGCACTTACTGCTCATTTGCTTGGCAAACCCATGTGATCATGCTCTCAGGATTCAATATCACAACTTCAGCTTTGGTGTAGTAGGGTTTTTTTTAAGTAAATGACAGATAGAGGTGTGCAGGGGAGAAAAAAAAAAAAAGCCATAGTCAGAGAGTCCACATAATTTAGCATCTGTCTTCCAAATAATCACTGTCATCCCTGCACGTAGATATGTTTTGCTTTTTTTTTCCACAGCTCATTGTGGAGTCAGTCCAAAAACTATATTGACTCTATGCAGCTGAAACATCCCTGGGACATTCTAAAGACCAGATCTCCTCTGTTTTCACCACCTTATTTAGCTCATGAAGCTTCTTTGGTAAGTGCACAACATCACCATTCTAGCTGGAGCATTGCATTGTCTGGTTCTTGGGTTGTCTGGTTGCCCCAGCACCAACAACTCAGTTTGGAGCTCCTGGGTCCATCTGCCTAAGAAAGCCCTCTGCATCCCCAGACTCTTACATCATGCCCCAGATCTGTCATGTAGGGTATGTCTCTTAAAATACGCTGGAGCAAAGCCATGCCAGCAAAGCTGCTGCATTAGAGACAGTATGTTCCCTATGCTAGAACTATCCATCCCTTCTCCAGGCTCATCTGAGCCTCTGCTTCAGCAATCTTCAGCCATCCCTAGCTTTACCAAAGGCTAGCTGTACTGATGGTCAAGGAGATACCAACCCATTACAGCACAGAATCACAGAATCATAGAATCGTAAAGGTTGGAAAAGACCTTCAAGGTCATCAAGTCCATGACAGATCTGTAGCTTTTTTTGTTAGAGAAGAAAGCATGAGCCTTGTATAAGATTATCAGAAAACATTTCTTGCATGATTTAGAACATTTTAACCACTCCTAGAACAGTGCAGAAAGGTTTGACCTTGCTGCACTGAGTCTCTGAGTTCAGTTTTTTTTTCCAAAACCAGCCACTTCTTTGGAGGATCCTCTCATGTTTGAATGCCAAGTCCACCTGTTTAGCTTGACCTGTGTTAACAAGCATCTTCCATCGGCCTTGAGAGACACCTGATTGGATTTTAACTGATGGCAGAGTAGAAGACAATGTGATAGGTTTCTGAAACTGCTCAGATCTCACTTGAAGAAGGGATTACAAGCCAAGATTTAGACATCATGGCAGAGGGTAGAGAGAGAATTTCGTTAAATGTTACATTCAATGCCATGTATAGTTCCAGGGGAATTGATATTCACTGAACCAAATTAGAATTTAAAATTAGAATTAACCAAAAGCTTTTTGTAGAATATTCTTTGGTATGAAAATAATTTGACTATAGTCTCACATCTCATTCTGAAAAAGTGCCTGAATGCTTAAATTTTAATGCAATTGAAATGCAACTTTTTAACTCTGCAGGAAATAAATATTTCAATGTTTTCTTTTACACTGACTCATTTCAGAATGCTATTATATATGAAGTTATTTTATATTCTAATTCCTTTATCCAAACAGAGATGCATATATACTTTTATATAGATAGATATATATACCCACACATATATTATATGTATTATGTATATATTTAATAATTTTAGTTTGTGTAAACATGCTAAAAAAAATATGTCTTTTGTTCCCACTCAGAACAACAGTGAGCAAAAGCAAATTTACAACTTTGAACGAAGTCGGATAAAACCAGATACTTCTCATCTAGATACGACACATTCTTCTGCATAACGGCATGATCTAGTTCAAAGATAAAAGTGTTGTCATCCTGAAAGCAAAAGAAATTCATTTGCCTTGAACATCACCTCCCTTTCTTCAGCACAATGATCAGTTTATCGAGCCCATTCACTCCCCTAATAAATGGAATGGATTGTAGCCAGTTGTGAATTTGCTGAAAACAGTTCCCTCATTCTTGCCCTGAAATCTGCAAAGAGAGTATCTATGAGATGTGGTGTCATTTGGACTGCCAACAAATATTTCTGAAGAGTTTGCAGGCGTGCATTCACCAAGGGATGCCGGAGATAGATACCAGCAGTCTCTGAAAGAGAACTTGTCTAACCCTGTTTAGAACTCCTAAATTTCAACTTCAATTTTGCATTGCTAGGCTAAACTAAAATGTTCCTCTCCCCTCTGTTCCTTCCCATACCATCAATAGATGAGAAAGATACCCACAGATGAGTGAATCCTTCCCCTGTTGTATGTATGGAAGACATTTCAGGATCTTCAAGGGAAAAGACACCCTTCTGCTTTCCTCAGGAAGGCACTTAAGGCTCAAAGAAGAGTGAGAAGGTAAGATGTGGCAACCAGCTCTACTTAGCATTTCTTTGTGGGAAATCATAGAATCATAGAATGTTAAGGGTTGGAAGGAACATCTAGAGATCATCTAGTCCAATCCCCCTTCCAGGGCAGGATCACCCATGGCAGGCTACACAGGAACATATCTGGGCAGGTTTTGGAAGTCTCCAGAGAAGTAGACTCCACCACCTCTCTGGGCAGCCTGTTCCAGGCTCCAACACCCTCACAGTAAAGAAGTTTCTCCTCCTGTTGAGGTGGAACCTCCTATGTTCTAGCTTACACCCATTATTTCTTGTCCTATCACTAGTCACCACAGAAAAGAGACTGGCCCCTTCCACTTGACACCCACCCCTTAGATATTTATAGACCTGAGTAAGAACCCCTCTCAGTCTTCTCTTCTCCAGACTAAACAGCGCCAGGTCTCTCAGCCTCTCCTTGGAGGAGAGATGTTCAAGCCCCTTAATCATCCCTGTAGCTCTCCATTGAACTCTTTTGAGTAGATCCCTGTCTCTCTTTAACTGGGAAGCCCAAAACTGGACACAGTATTCCAGGTGTGGTCTCACCACGGCAGAGTAGAGGGGGAGAAGCACCTCCCGAGACCTGCTGGACACAGTTTTCATAATGCACCCCAGGAGACCATTTACCCTCTTGGCCACAAAGGCACGTTACTGTCCCATGGATAGCTTACTACCCACTAGGATTCCAAGGTCTTTCTCCATTGAGCTGCTTTCCAGCAGGAAGACCCTTAATCTGTACTGGTGCCTGGTGTAATTGCTCCCCAGATGCAGGACTCTACACTTGTCCCTGTTGATATCAAGGACTACACTCACACTGCATGTGACGTCCTAGAACCTAAATTTTATTCTCTGACTTGTTTGTAAAATTACAACATAGACCAGGGAAGTCTGGATGCATCTCCAGACTGTAGCACTCACTGTTTTCTTGGGATCAGCAACATTTTACTCTCACTATAGAATTTATAATGGGGTGATCAAAGTTCAGGTCTATTCAAGATAGTGATCAGGACTCCTCTGTCATGTCTTGTGGTGCTGATCAAGAGAATCCTTAAGTAGTCTTTTCATGAAGCATAGGTTCTAGTCCAGTGTCCTCCATGATCTCCAGTCTCTTCGAGCTCCATGTCGTGACTCTCAAGCAATGAGTAAAGCTGGGATTGGGGCTGCTGCCCTTTTAGGAGCTACCTAACAATAAAGAGATGGTGATTCAGAAAGAGATACATTACCTGTTATTAGGGAACTCAGATAGGATGAGGAGGATGCTAGATCTTGAAGATTCTGGGAGCCAGTTCTTGATTCATGGAGTAATTTACAAGTGAGTGAAGTAATTGTTAATATATTAAAGGATTGTAAATATTTTTACTAGACCTACAGCAGCATGCTCCTGCTGTATCTATTGCTGAGCTGGTGCTGCAATGGTGTGCTACTCTCAGGGATTTCTAACCTTTATGGCCTTGCCCCAAATATGCTCCTTTTGATGAAGAAGCAGAAGCTTGTGTCATTGCAGGGCCAACTAGGTAAAGTTCAGCTTCTCTTCTAAAAAATACTGCTGTCAGCCTGTGCAACTGTGGCAAATTTGACATCCTAGATGGCCAGAGACTTGGAATATGCATTTACTAGAAGGGTTGAATTTTATTTAAATATTCTAAAGTTGAAAATCCAATATTAGATTTAATGCAATGGGTACAGTCTGCCATTGAGTCATGTTCCTGGATGATGCTGCAGTCATTTTGCTCTTAGTTTGAAGTGCTCTTACTTCCATAGCTCTATTTTGCTAGCAGTTTATGAAACTACACTAAAATATTTGCTTTGCCAGCCCTGGGAGGGTTGTTTTGCTGAAGGATCCAGAGCTGACTGACTCATCTCCTATACGAGGTGTTTTGTTTCTCCTTGCTCTTTGAAGATCGAGGTAATTTGAAAAGTAAAAGTGACAGCACATGTATAGAATAATGTCTTTAAGTTTTGCACTAGCTTCAGAAGATACACTACTCAAGCTCTGCCTATTGTCCGTGTCTTTTTTGCTATTTCTTGTCCATATTAGCACATGCTGCTGCCATACCTAATGTCAAAGCCTCTGTTATGGGAAGATTGTCATCGTGGTTTGTCAAGCCAACATTAGCTCCCACTGAATTCCATTTCATTAGGGAACTCTAAAGAACTTGATCTTTTCTGACACTTTTTGCTGTGTAGCTTTAGGCAGATAGAAAGTTCTACCTGATGCTCTGTCAGCTGAAACTTTTGATACACTCAACTGACACGTCATTTGTATTTGTCTTGTCGCTCTCTCACTACATCTGTTAACTTCACCTGATTTTGGTTCTGATTATTCCTTTATCTTCTCAAGGCACAGGAATATGTAATTTAAGACTTGTAATAAATGAAAGGACAGAGGTACTGCCTACTCCATCTTGACTGATCGATGCAGGAGGTCCTCTTTTTTGTGTCAGCTGGGAAGCTGACAGGTCCAGGGTCATTGTCTCAAGGGAACATTCAGTCCTAAAGGCAATGGCAAATCCTGCCGTCTTCACTGCCATAAATACACAGGTAGATGACTGAATGGCACATTAGGACAAGTCATCATTCCTGTAGGCTCAGCCTCACGGAACTACAGAGTTTTGCTGGGCTCCACCACTTTCTTCTGAATACCTCCAAGTCCAAATCTTTGAGATATGGGTTAGAAACAAAAATCCAAGACTGTTCTCTTTCATCCATTTGGACCTCTCCCACTCATTCTGAAGTAAAATTGCAAATATCTTAATAGTCACCACGGCCATGTGAGTGCAAAGCAAATTAAATGGGAAGAGAATTTTCCACTTGTCACTTGGAGTTGACTTGGTGCAGGATGCTACATCTCCCAAAAGCTACCTGTCACATCTTTAGCCCCAGAAAAAGGTGAAAAACTGTCTCATATGTGCTTTGTAGCTAGTACGTGCAATGTGCAGGTAGACCTTGGTTCTCGTGCTGTAGTAGCCATACCATATGGGATATCTGCCACCAGTTCTGGGCTTACGTGGCAGCTCTTTATTTCAACTAATAATATATGTCAGAAATGTTGAATCTCAGCATCACTCACTGAGAAAGTTTCAGCCACAGTATTGATGTTGACTGGCACATCACATCACATCTGTATCATTTGGCCAGGCACATGGGCACGCTGTCTTCTCTATTTGGATCACAACCATCCTGATTCATCTGCAAAGTGTGGAGGTTCAGACTTCACAGGAATAAACTCAGATATTTTACAGTGCAGCTGCAAGGAGAAAGAGCTCAGCATAGCTTTACTTCTGGCAGCAGCATCACTCACTAGTTCGGCGTCAACTGTGCTGTAAATAACACTGTGATTCCCAATATGCATTTTCAGACTTCTTGTGGATTACACTGACTTGTCAACCAATTAATCCAATCAGTTCATTGCTGAAACATCTGTTTAGAGTGAAAATGCCTGTCTGTGAGACAAACCAAAAAAAATAAAAATCTGTTTGGGACTGTGGGTGGCTGAATTGTAGATGCATTTCACACAAACCAAGACCAGAATTATTAGTCTTCACCAGTTTCTGTTGCTGATCTTTAAGCTTTATATGTTGTAAAGACAGGCAGAATTTTACCACAGTATTTGTAGGAGTTAGTCAGCTTTATCATTCGTATATACACTGCAGACTCCTGCTTCCTCTCCATGATGTTCTTCTGGATAGACATTTCTGCTGCAGCTCGATGAGTTTGACCACCCTTAATTGCAATGAAGCTACAGCTTGGGAAAAATGTGTATTGGAATGGGGTGGTGAAGAGTAGGAAGTTATTTAAAGCTCATTGCCTGAGGCAGGCACCCACGGACAGCAAGGGCAGCAAGGGCTGACTAGAAAGGGCCTGAGACCCCTTTCTTGAGGACACCATGAAGGAAGAAAAACAAATCTCTCAGTCTAGGGACTGCCTCCATCCCTGCTGAGTAAAAAGTTTGAAGAATCTCTCCTTTAAAACAAAATGCAAGAATCTGTTTGTGGTATGTGCTGGATTAAAAGCTCCTTCCTTTTCCAGAGGGATTCTGTTGTGTGAGCTGGTGTTAGTCACATATATTGGTATCATAGTCACCAGAGAGGCAAAAAGAATAGCACTAATTTTAATTTCATTTCTGGGGGGGAAAAAAAAAAAAAAAAAAGGAACAGTCCTGGCAGCACCCAGGAATATTACCTCTTACCTTTAGAGGTCACTTGATCGCAGTGCTGGTGAAATTAAAATTACTTCCTAAATTAACTTTTGATCTTGCAGATAATTTAATTTGGATAGATTTAAGCGAGAGGAGGTGGAATGACCTCACTTGAAACTACAAGCTGCTGCCTAAATGTGGCAGCTCGAAGCTACTCCACCCGTGTTGAACCGTTTATACAGCTGTGTGCGTTTGATCTGAAAGTCTCAAATGCTTCAGAACATGGCCAAGAGGTGGGAAATATTTTGAAGGTCAGTAATGTTTATTCTATTAGATCAAAAAAGGAGTGTTAGTCCTGGCAATAAAGCAGTCATATTTTCATAAGTACATGAAATTAATTAGATTAGTTTTAAAAATATTTTTATTAAAAAAGAATTTCAGAGATATATATAAAATCCCAACAACTTGCCCCTTTTCTATTTTTGGTATGCTTAAGACTAAAATCATGCACAGAATCATTCTGTGTGGCCTCCAGAGATGAGCTAGGCTATCTTTTTGTCCCAAGGTCGGATTTGGTATGATTTCTGACTCTCTCAAGTGTTTTGCCCAATGTGCTTTCAGAGGACTCTATCGATTGAGATTTAACAATGTTCCAGACAATTCATTTCAACAATTCACCATCTTTATCTTTAAAAAGTTATTATTAATATATGTTTGGTTGTTATTGTTGCAGTTTATGCTTTTCACTTCTTTTTCAGTACACCACAAATATAGAACCAGATTTCCACCTTTCCTGTGCTGGAACTCTTTCCATACCTAAAAATTCACAGTTCATGACAGAGCATGCAGAGAGGTGAATGACATGAGGCTGCCAGTTGTGGATGATCTTTATTCTGCACCCCATTACAGAGAGCTCCTAATGTCCTAGCAGTAGCAAAGAGACTCTGCTGGTCCAGAAGTAGTGAAGAGCTTCAATGAGGGACCATAGTTTTGATTCTTTCTTCTACTCTTCTAAGCCTGTAAGCTTTTTCACTGAGAAAGGGGATTTACACACACACAAAAAAGTCATGTGTGTTATAATAATTGCATTGTGCAGCACTATGTGAAAATTGCAAGGAATGAATACCAGTATATGTTCTCTAGAGTGGTTATAGCAATTTTCTTCACTGTAGCAAGATCCTTGTCAGTGTCTTTGCATGTGAAGCTGGATAAAGGTGATAAAAAGGAGACAACAAAAACACCCTCACAGTGCCCACTGAGTTGCAAGAAGGAAAAAAAATAGACACAGATGACTTTAAAAGCTCATAGGCAGCTTCTTTATCCTGTGTCCTGTCAGGAGCCAGCTCCTTGTACCATTAACTGCTTGAAGGTCAAGGTCAACAGTAGCTGAGCTGCTGAACTTACTGATAGAAATAAGCTGTCATGTAGTGAATAGAGTTCATTCCTTCAAGGCAGAAAGAGCTGGCAGTATGGCAGGAATTGCTGCTAGTGCTCATTAGATGGCACCCTTCATTTAGGTTAGAAAGGGAAGTAACAGTTTGGCTAGTTTTGAATTCACTACCGTATCTCCAGAATGAATTAAAAAGAAACAAACAAACAAATAAATTAATAAATTCTTCTCTCTTGTTGTCATTGACAAGTTTTTATATTAGTGGCTATGTCGACCTGCCACCCACACTGAATTCACCTCAATCACCCAAATTTTCCCTAAAGGAGCAATCCAAATCCATTTCCCCTTCCAGCTAAAGTATGACTCAACGATGCTGTAAAAAGCAAAAGGTGAACATATTCCTCACTCTGAAGACACCTCTAAATCACTCTCGGTTGAAGCAATTCCTAGACAGTGAGTTATAGACAGCGTACTCTCTGAAATATTTCCAATGTGAGAGACTCAATCATTTCATAATGATCTTATGTAATCTGGGAGAATAATATGCCATGACTGTAAAAGGCCTTCAGGAACGGGAGAGAGCCCTGAACTGTAATGCAACATCCAGTGTCATCAGAAAGGGTCAGCGTCATGTTCACGAAGCATAAAAATCATCTTAGTAACCTTGGTTTGATATCTTTTCGCCAGACATCAAACTCTGCTTTCACACAATTCATGTTATTTTTCACTTTGCATTAAATAAATGTCTTTTGGAAGCCCATGTTGATTGTTTTGGTTTTTTTTAACCTCTTTTAGCAACAGGCATCATTCCCTTTTCATTAACTGAAGATTTAAACTCTACAGTAAGCTCTTTTAATTGATTTTGGCATGGATCACACCTTTAATTGACTGCTTAGCCAGTTCATGATTTTAAATGCCAAGTCTTTTTTTTTAAGGGGTGTCACTTCTATTACCTCACTTTGAAAGGCAAGTTATTAGGTTGCAAATCAGCTTTATTGTGCTTCTAGATCTGAGTGAAGAGAACTTTGTTAATAGAACAAAACCTAAAACAAAACAAGCACCGTGATTGTGCACTAATGATTTGTTCAGGACACATAGAAATGGTACTATAAATTGCTATGAAATTGATTAGGATGGGAACAAATCACAACTAAAATACATCTCTGGCTTCACGGCACTCACAAATGAAGCAGAATTAATGGTATCTGAGGTTAGTAGTCCATGTTTTCTAGAAATCCAAATGGTGTGATTTTAAATTTATTGGTGCACCTGATACGTTAAAACCAATAAAGCAGCTGACATTTACTGGCTGAAAAATGTAATAAAATATGATGTTTCAGTATCTGCATTTTAGTAAAACTCCAATTGATGCTCCTGCCACTGTAAATTACTCTGAATCATTTAATCTCTCCAAACACCTGCTCTGTAGTTTGTTTGCAGAGATTTTTGTCACATGAAACTAGAGCTCTAATTCATCTGTTCCCATTTGCACTGGTGCGAAACTTCCATCTCTCAAAGATAAAAGTGAAGCTGGCTGACCCCCTCACTCCTTTACTGCTCTTACTGCTTTTATTATGTTTGCACTTAAGGACTTAGAGGTCTCTGTTGTGCTTGGCCTTGCACTGAGAGGAGCAGATAGTTCTTCTTCTAAGGAGCTTATAATTTAAGTAGAAATGTTGCAGACAGGACGGAGGGTTATAACATACAAGCAGAGTATGACAGCAGCTGACTTTCTCTCATTCCCACATGTCATTTTTTAGAGCAAGGGTTTTTCTTGATATGTGTGGACTAGCAGATGCTGAGAAACGAGAGGAAACTGAAGGATCAGGTAGTGAAAAGGAGAGGGAAGGAAGATGGAGATCTGCAAAGAGAAGGAAGTGTCAAGGGAAGAACTGGGGGAAAAAAAAGCAGAAAAATTCAATTGCACGCTGCAGACAACTCCCTGGATCTAGAAGTCTCAACTCAGATGAACTCCAACTAATTAGCAATTTCACTGAGGCACTTTATTTAGGGATCCCATTACCTTAGATATGCTGTAGTTAATGGATGGAGATGAAGGCCAAAGATAAGAATTTTCCTTCAGAATTGCTTCTTTGTCTCCATTGATGATGGACTAGTTCCACAGCAACTACCATCTGCTTGATAGAGGTGCCTCTGGTGTATATCTAAACTTAGATGGGATCAATCCAGGCCTTGATGTTTCCAAAGGGTGCATGGTGGCTTGGATGTCCCCAGCATCATGCCACAACCGTTGGGTTATAGGGAAGAGGGATTACCTTAATGTTTACAACTTGATTTTTCCACCGAATTTAGGTGTTTCTTTCTCTAGTCTCTCTTAATCCCCCAATAGCACATAGTAGAGTCTACTGGAGATGGGACACTATCCTGGTGTAGCATGGTTAAATCTGTTTTTCCTCCAGCATCAGCTGCAATTCCAAATGGGCAGTCAGTTCGCAGAGAAATGAAACAGCTCCCCATTAATGTTATTGGTCAGAAGTCCTTAATATCATATCTGCCTTTTAGCCTTATCCATCAACATCTGGAGGGTAAAAATCCCCAACAAAACCTTCTGTCTAAATCAGATTTGATAGTACTTTTGTCAAGAACAATGTCTTTAGCCATTTTCTAGCTAGAAAAAAATGCTTCTAAAATTAGACCAAATTGATGTCACCTTTGAAAAAAGAAATTAATCTTAAGATGAAAGAGAAGAATTCTGTTTTTCTCCTTCCACCTTCTCATAAGTATTTTTGAAATCTGAGTTTCACCAAGAAAGTCGGTTCTTTTAAAATGGGTGAAGAGTGTTCCTCCATTATTTTATCTTCCTTTTTTTTTTGCTCTGGTGTGGCAGCACAGTATACAATATCTTTCATGTCTGTACTGAAAGAACATAAATCTAAATTCAAAGAGCAAGAAAATGTCATGAGGAAGAACCTGGAATTAAGTGTATTTCTACGCTGCCAAATAGGTTATAGGTGTTGCTTTCATTTACTTAAATATTAATTTCTTTCTGAATCTCCCGCTGGCTAAATAAAATCAAATTGTGTAAGCTATATAAAGAAACTTCAATTAAAAATCATGTCCCTATGAATCTTGGTAAGCTCAAGCTAGATATATACATCACTGCAGGTCCAAAATACCCTCAATAGGAGATATGGATATAGATAGATACAGAAGTAGGTAAAGACTTTTCAATAGGGCCTGTTGAGATAGGACAAGGGGTAATGGGTTTAAAGTAAAAAAAACAAAACAAAACGAAACAAAACCAAAAAAACCCTGAGAAAGGTAAAATTAGATTAGACATAAGAAATGTTTTACAATGAGGGTAGTGAGACACTGGCCCGGGTTTCCAGACAGGTGATAGAGTCCCTGGAAGCATTCCAGGTGAGGTTGGACATTGCTCTAGTTGCAGATGTCCCAGCTCAGTGCAGGGGTGTTGGACCAGATGAACTTGAAATGTTCCTTCCAATTCAAACCGTTCCATGATTCTGTGATTCCTGGTAAGCTTCAGCTAAATTTCTACATTACTGCAAGTCCAATATACCCTCAATAGGAGACACACAAATATAGATATATTTTTCTCACACAAACACTGTATCTAATGTTCACCCTACTCTATGGAAAGATACTTGTTGATTTTAATAGGCTTCAAGTAAGATTTGCAATTGCAAGCTACTGCTAAACGTATCTGCCATCTCCCAAAACGGACAGATGATGATGAGAGAAGAGAGGTTTCTCAGTCTTCAAAGGCAAGCTCACAGGGACGTGCAACTACTTATCTGCAAAGTTTTTAGAGGAAATACATTGACATGCACTGGTAGACTATTACTAGAATCTTATTAGTGTGTCCCAGCTCATTAGTTGCTCAGAAAAAGAACTAATAACACTTGGCACCAAAGATCCTTGATGACTGACTTCGAGCTTATGAGTAACACAGTTTAGTCACACTCTCAAGCTTAGTGTTAGTGGCCTGTTTGGGGATCTTTCTAAACTGAAGTCTTAATGAAGCATTGCAAACTGGAGTGCAAGCTGGACCAGACCACTCACAGTTTTTGTCTTGCAGTTTGAGAACAATCTGTCTATTTGTTTCACAGGAAACTGCATGAGAAAAATTCAGGATAGAGTTTTGAGCACAAAAAATAGACTATCTCCTTAGAAAGAGTTTTCCTAGCCACAGTGTATGGAAGTTGCTCTAAATCCTGAGTCATTCTTGAGATTTTTTTCACTGATACAGCTCTAATTATTTTTTAACTGACTCATTCAATCAAATGAATATCTCTCTGCAGTTTAAGACACATTTTTTTCAATATTTGTTTACCTCATTTGACAGGCTATGTAATGAGCCCTCAATTATTTCACAATGTAATTACATTAATCACTAGGTGAATACATTAATCATCAAATGATTGCTTGACGGGGAAGCCTTCCAGACCACATGGAAATATAAATTGTCTGTCTTCTGTGCTGTCACAAGTTCTCACAGTTTCGATTAGGATTTCTTGGTCCTTCGGATCATTTTTAGTGTACCTCTGATTCTTTTTCCCTTTCCTTTTTCCCAGTTCCTTCCCCTAGACTATGTTGGTACATCCATTAAACTCTTGGCATAGCAGCTTTTGTCTCTATCCCAGGATAATGACAGAATACTGAATAAATTCTGGTTTTAAAGAATCCTGAATAGCAAGTGAAATTTATAAAAGGATAAAAACTACTGTACTTTTATCATCAGTATCCTTCGTTTGTTCTTAAAATGCCTTATATCTTTTGCCTGAGAACATTTTCCTTACATTAGCCCCTTCCTATGTCACTGGGAATGTACACAAAGAGTTTTGATGATTTGATGAACATAAATTCAAGCCTCTTGTTAAGCTGCTGTCTGAAGCATTATATACGCAAAATTCTTAAAGAAAGGGTAGCATCTTTAGCAACTGGTAAACGGACAGTGATCTTGGCTCAGGCAATCCCTGTCTTCATGCCTTCAGAGGAGCTGCTTCACCTACCTGTGCCCGTTTACCTTCCTGCAGTGCATCATCTATGTTACAGTGGGAAAGTCCTGGCCTCCCTGAGGACATTAGGTGGGAGTGATATGGGAACAAGACTAAATTTCTTATAAGGGTTCACATTTGTTGAAACTATGGAAACCGTATTGTAGAAAGCAGAAAAACAAAATGAGACTTTTGGCATTTGTGTGTGTATTTTCCCATTCTTTTGATTTATCTACATCTTACAGAATCATAGAATGTTTTGGACTGGAAGGAATCTTTAAAGGTCATTTAGTCCATTCACCCTGTATTGAGCAGGGACATCTTTAGCTGAACTGGGACATCTTTCCAGGCTATTATTTAAGATAATGATCTGGTTGACCTTAGCAATAAAAATAAAGAGATAATGGAAGAAATATGCTGCCAAATAGGAAATAGAATACTTCGCTGAGCTAACTCTTGACATCCTCTGACTAAGACACAAAAATTACTTGGTCATTAAGAGACAGCAGGTGTGAACTGATAGATTCAGAGCACACACGGATTTTGACTTCTAGATGCAATCAGCCAGACCTTTATGTTCATGACAGAACTTAAAAATGCAAATACTGAAGCAACTCAAGAGCAGCTCACACTGATCTGCAGTATCAAAGCAGAAGGATTTAGTAACATTAACACAGTAATTTTATCTCCTTTATGCTTAATTTCTAAGAACTCTTCAGGTAACACTCTTTCAGACAGTGATATTATTAGTCTTCAGCTTACAGAGGAACAAAATAAGCCCCACAAACTAAATGCTAATGACCTCAAGCATGTTGGATATTATCAATGAGGATAATAGTTTAAACACACAAATATAATTGGAAATGTAACCATCATCAAAACAAATTGCAAAGAAAAGCTTGATTTATGGGTAACACTGTTGAAATCTTTGACAAGCTTGCATCTAGACTCATTTTTGGGGGGGAATTCTATGATTTTAAAAAAGTAATGGACTACATTACACTAGTCAGGCATAAATGTTTAAAATCTTAATGCTGGGAGAGGCTTCACTCTACATGGGTTTTGCCATTCAGTGCCACGGTGTCATTATTGACTCATGTCCAACACAGTGTGGGGCTTGTCCAACAGTTTGTTCCTGTTTCACATGGTTGCTATGCTTTAATTCATATTACTTTGCTTACCTATAATGTATTCAGTCCCACACTTCAGCCAAAGGCACAAATGATCACCACATTCTTATGAGCTCTCAGGAGTTTGTTGATTTCAGAGTGAAAATAAAGCATAAAAGGGAAATGGCAGAATATGAGTCTTGGTGTTAATTTCTGGAAGGATATGTTGAGAGTTTTTTTGTTGTCTCAGTTTCCTCAGAAGAGTAAGACTTGTCCAAATCAAAATTACTACACTGTCTACTTTGGTTAATTTTTATATCTCTTTTTTTTAATATTGTTGCCTGTAGCTGGAAGGCATCCTCACATTGTAACATCTTCGTGGCAAATCATCAAAATTGGGTCTCACCATGTCCATGCAGATACTCTCTAAGAATGAATTTTATCTGGCATTATACAAATGTTAAGAACATTTCCCTTTGGGGAAGAAAAAAGAGGAAAGCAGAAGAAAACTGTGAACTTATTATTCTAGTATACTAAAAATCCGTACTAATCTTTATGCATTATTGAGATTTTAATACAATTTCCTTTAAAGAAATAACTCATTGTTTTTACTGAGACTATGATTAGTAATAACAATGTTCAGAGATTATAATTCCTTCTTTGATGAGAAAAAAGCATTCATTGAATATTCAACATATTTTTTAATGAATAAATTATATAATTGTGAGCATATAGTCTTGTAATTGCAAAGTAATGATGTAGTTCTATATAAATTTATGCCACTCTAATATTTAGTTGCCATTAAAAACAAAAGCAAACGTTCTAGCCAAGCTTATGATGAATAGTTGAAATATAAATAGGATTTTAACCAGATGTGTTTTCTTGCCAGCTCTAGTAAACACATTGTCTCAGGTAATATTTTAAACTGACTTAATGTAACATGACCAGTTTGGAGTTTGAAGTATTAAATGAACCAGAAGGTTTTATGGAAAGTTAACTTTACAGAGGAATACAGGGAGACATGAAGACATTTTGTATTGATTAATATCTCCTCGAACTTCACATCTCTAAAAGTGACTTTTTTTTTCATACCATTTTGTTGACATAACAGATGGAAATTCTGCCACTGAATCACAGCTACTGTAAGAGGTGGTTTCACAAAATCACTTTAGTCATTCCACAAATAAATATCACATAGTTATTCTTTGTCTGCATGAAAGATTGAGTAGAAAACTAATTTCCCTGTGGAGAAGAAAGCAGAAGTTGCATTGAGAAAAATGAAAAAAGAATCAAGACAGACCCCATAAAATGTCAGAAACAAAACCTAACATAAAAATCAAAGCATGTAGACCACATCTCAAACTAATTAATCAAAAAGATTGAATAATTGGCTCCTGAGTTAGTGTACTGATTCTCATGCAGTGCAAGCTGCATGTGTAATAAAGACAGGTTTGCAGCAGTGAAAAGCCATCAAGCTGCCTAGGCATTAAGATGTAATCCCAGGGAATATCCTCTGGATTAATTTGTAAAGTATAAAATCTTCTCTTTTGTATGTTGAGAAAAATGCGAGTGAGGAGATGAAGACAATACAAATCACTATGCCAACCTATGATGAATACGATTCAAGCAAAAAGAGAACATTTGTAGCTCCTACTTAAAAATTACATGAGATTTCCATGTCTTTGCTTTATCTAGTATTGAACTACTGATCATTGCGAAAACAAACAAAACAAGCAAACCAAACCCACTCTTGACTAACAGACTCTTCATTCTTCCCTTCTGTCCCACCTTTTTTTGTTTCTTGTGCAGGAGTTTTCTCTTTTGAACAGATGTCGAGGCTCATGTCTTGCGGTAAGTGGAATTAATATGGCATAAACATTAATCAATATGACATAAACATTATATCAAAAAACCTTCCTGAAAGGAGGTTGGAGCCTGGTGGGATCGGTCTCTCCTTGCAAGGAGCAAGAGATAGGACAAGAGGAAATAGCCTCCAGTTGCACCAAGGGGGGTTTTGGTTGGACTTGAGGAACAATTTCTTCATCAAAATGGTTGTCAAGCCCTAGATCAGGCTGCCCAGGGAAGTGGTGGAGTTCCCACCCTTGGGGGGATGTATAAACCATGTAGATGTAGAGCTGAGGGAAATGATTTGGTGGTGACCTGGCAGTGCTGGGTTAATGGATGGACTTAATGATCTTAAAGATCAGTTCCAACCAAAATGATTCTATGATTCTATAATAAACACATGATTAAACCGAAGTGTAGACTTAAATTTTTTGCTGAATCAGCATGTGGTGTTATTTTGCTTTGTATGTGGGATCCACATGATTTTAGCCATTTTAAATTTAGGAAAGGCAGTTTCATTAGGCTGAAATGGTAACAGATACAGAGAGGAACCTGCACGATATTCTGAAACATATGTTGACATTGCCATCTAGAGAGCTTTGGTATTAATAGGGGATTTCATGTAAATCAACATTGGTAGTGCAGTGTTGTCGCTATTGTTTTTATTATAACTGTCCTTCAGATTTTCAGAAAATGCTATTGTGGTGAGTTGACCTTGGCTAAGTGCCAGGTACCCACCACCAAGTCTGTCGCTCACTCCCCTCTACTTCCCTCAGCGTGACAAGGCAGGAGAGAATAAGATGGAAAAAGCCCGTGGGTTATAATAAAGGCAGTTTAATAGGCAAAAGCAGAAAAGCAAGGTCATGTCCGCAAAGCAAAACAAGATCTTATTCTCTACTTCCTGTCAACAGGCGATGTCTGACCTTTCTTCGGAAGCAGGGCTCCGGTATGTGTAACAGTTGCTCAGAAGGCAAGCGTCTTCTCAAACGGATGTCCCCACCCTCCTCCTCCTTTTTCTCCCTTTTATACTTGAGCTGACATCACGCAGTGTGGAATAGCTCTTTGGCCAGTTTGGGTCAGCTGTCCTGATTGTGTCCCCTCCCAAGATCTTGCCCACCCCATCTCACTGGGCTGGGCGGGGGGAAGATGTTGGAAAGAGCCTTGGTGCTGTGGGAGCGCTGCTCAACAGCAGCCACAACATGAGCATCTTATCTATCTCCCAATACAAAGCGCAGCATAGTAAGAGCTTCTATGGGGAACATTAACTCCATCTCAACCAAACCCAATACAGCTATTTTATTTCTGTCTGCAAAACCAGTTACTTTTCTCTAATATAACTTCAGTCCAATTTTGTCTGACTTGGTACGCACAAATTCCACTTAATTTCTTTCTATTCTGTGATAGATAAGATTTTCCATTTATCATTTCTGGGAAACAGGTACAGTTTGTGAGGAAGAGAACAAGATATACACAGATTGTCTAGTTTTGCTGTGCCAGTATGCAAAGAAATGATCCTGGAAAATGCTAAGCCTTTTCATTACTTTTTACTTGTAATGATTTTTGGGAAAATGTCATGTTAACATGTAAACATATAACAACAGTTTAAACAGTAGTTAAATTAAATCAGGAAATATAGACCTAGGTTTCTGTTTTGTGAAACTTTTAGGATCCCAATTCTGTTTTTCAAAACTCCAACCAAGGCAAGGTCAAATAGATGCAACTTTCAAAATGTGCAGACATGAAATATTAACTGGTCCCCAGAATCATGTTTATGAATCTCAGATGCAGCTGTAGCCCAACAGGTGATGCAGCTCCCTCGAGTTTGTAGGAGAAGGAGTAACCAAGGAGGCAGGAAAATGTTCACCTTCAAAACCTACCTTAGAGGATTTACTTTCAGACTTTCTTCTTTAAGTTCCTTTTTTTTTGGCTCTAATGCCAGGTTAGCATAATGCAAATTAGTATAGGAAGGAATACTATTACTGAATAAAATTTTAGGCATGCCTCCCATCCTTTGCACCAATTTTACCACAGAACCTGCAAAATTTAAAGCCAGAGGATGACCCTTTACAGGTCGTATCTGTCCAAGAAAATCCTCAATACAAATAAAAGATATCTCCTCGTTTAAAAGACATAGAGCAATCAAGACCCTACCTTTCAAATTGGACTTGGTTTGTTTTTTTCTTTCTTCTCAATTTCAAATCTCTAAATATTTTACTCTTCCCCAAACTTTAGCATCTTTTATCTTTTTCCTAGGCTGATGGAAGTTCTTTGTCTCTTAAACACAGTTCTTGTAATCACAGCCAGTTCTCAGTAAAACCAGACTACTGTCCTTTGCAGCATAAACGTTTCCTCCCTTTGTGATTCTAATGTTTAAGCCATGATAGGCATCATGCCCACCTGAAGACTCAGCAACTTAATCTTAGAGTTGCATCAAGCCCTGGATTGAATGTCATCCAGTTCTGGAGTTTAAATTCTGGCCATTTCCTATTAGTTGATGAGAGATGTAAAATAGTTTCACTGACTCTCCTATTCACCAAGAGTTTTACAGAAGAGCACAGTAGGTCTTGTAGGAACATCAGAGTTTCGAATTTGTAATCCCTAGTTGTTCAAGTGAGGTCACCTTAGAGTAAGATGGTACACAAAACAACACTGAAATGCCTTGATAAGTGTATGGTATATACAACTAAGACACTGTATATTATTGCATTATCTAAGCACTTTGTAACCTCTCCATATATATCCTGCTCAACCATAAACTCTTTCAGCTATGTTTCTGTTGGCTGTTTGAATAACTCCCAGCACAGTGAGGCCCTTCTTCATGGATGACATTACAAAGAGGACACTGTACTTCATGGAAAATAGTACTGCAGTAATGCTCCCATTTCAAAGAGAACTAAGACATCAAAATCAACATTGATGCTCAACCTTGCTTATATCCTTTCAAAAATAACAGTAGAATTGCTTAGCACCCAATCACACAAAATGTGTAATATAGACTAGATAGGAAGACAAATATTCCAACATTCTTCTGCATCCCTGGCTGCTGGATACTAATCTTGCCTCCTTCTGAGCGTCCCAGATTGCAGTGAGTGGGCTACTTTGTATTATTCTCCTTGACTGTTGTTTTGGTTTTTTTTCCAGAATTTATGTTAAGGGTGTCTATATTTAATAGTTAGGGGCTCATTTTCAATATGCATATGCATGCAAATTTATTCATACTCCCCCACCTTTCAGTGCAGTGACTGTCAGCTGTGTCTGCAAAACCTGCCAATTACTGCAACTCACAGAACAATAACAGCCTAATTGATAGGCAAAGTAAATGGAGGAGAAATGGAGAGATCATCAATGCTGGCAAGCTAGTCAACAACCCACAAAGAAGTCACCAGGTGTTCTGCTACACTAAGGAGTTCAAAGCAGCTAATAGATATTGATATTAAAATGCATCGTGACGAAAGAGTATGATCCTGCCTGTTTCACTCAGGCTGGGGCCAAGTGGAGAATTTAAAATTATACAGGATTATACAGAGCCTCATTCACTTGTATTTGAACAGTCCTGAGTTTTACAAGGGAGGACTTTACAGAGAAAAAACTCACACAAAAGTTTACTTGAGCTGCATAGCTCCATAATTACCTTTAAGGGCAGACAGTGTCCAAGCACAGCAGTATAGTCCTTAGTCTTGGTATAAAGTTGTATCTTTTTTCTAGTGGAACATTTGTACCCAAATACTCCAAGTATGGAAATATTTATCTTACCCTTACAAAAATCATGAGATAAATAAAAAGGGAATTCCCCAAAATGCAACTCAGATGGCAGATTGAATCTTTTCTCATATTCTGGATGGTGGGCAGTTGATTCCTACTTCCAGCAGCATCTTCCTCTTATATTCTCGCTGTGCTGATGGGTTGATTTCACAGGCTGCAAGAAAGAGATAAAGTCCTGGGGAAAAGGTTCATGGAAGCAATTTCTAAAATTTAGGACAAATACGATCCTCAAGACTTTTGGGGGGATGCTAGAGCACAAGCTTAGGTTGTGAACCTGTATTGATTTGTCTGGGATATCCAGTTAATGTTTCATGTTACCAAGTGATACTGTTATATACATATTGTCATCTTGGTTATTTCATTTACAGTTTGGGCTTTTTTCTGGTTTTGTTTTTATTGAAAAAAAAAGACTATGAGGAATATTTTAGGGGCATAAAAAACTTTCTTTGCTGGGTTATTTACACAAGGTTCTGGGAGTTGATATTTCAGAGAATCACAGAATTCTATAATTCTACCTTCTATTAGAAATGGTAGATTTAGATTAGATGTTAGGAATAAGTTATTCACTGTGATGGTGGTGAGACACTGGAACAGGTTGTCCAGGGAAGTTGTGGATGCCCCATCTCTGGAACTGTTCAAAGTCAGGTTGGAAGGGGCTTTGAGCAACCTGGTCTAGTGAAAGATGTCCCTGCCCATGGAACTATGTGATCTTTAAGGTCCCTTCTGACCCAAACTGTTCTATGATTCTATAGTTGTATTTATCACCTACCTCCTGCAAATCCCTCTAGGCATCACATTGAGAGGTGAGATGTTATACTGTGTGATCCTTTGGTAGGATGGAGATTCCTATATGCTTTCGGGTGGAGTGAGGGCAAATGCTGGGATTGAAAAATTCTTTTTGCTTTCTGTGTCAGATAACAATTTCTGTCAAAAACACTAAACGAAAATTTTATCTATGACTACATAAGGAGAGGGACATTCTGCCACATTTGGTTCCATTTCCTACTGTTCAATGAAACTTCAGATAAGCAGAATAACCCACATTCCTGATAAAATTATGAGGAAGTGCTAATGTTCCAGAATTAAGAAAACCACCAGAATAAACCATTATTAATTTAATTTTGGCCATGACCACCCAAGCCTCAATGAAATTAGACCTCTTTATGACTTTAAAACCAGAGTATTTTGGGAAGCCTAAAAAAGGCTGTGGAAGAGATTTGGGAATCAAAGCATTTTTCGAAGAGGAGAAAACAACATTTATTTTCCAATTTTTCTCCATGTTATAACATCACAAATTTACAATTTGAAATGATTTTGAAGTTTCCAGCTCATGGGCATAGTAAAACTTACTGCATCCTTGTACCCAGTTTTCTATACATGCAATTATATGCGAACACACATGCACATGGTTGCATTTCACCAAATCTGAAACCCTGAGGGTACTTAATATTTGAAACTTAATTTAGCAGTTTACAAACATCACTTCATTTTTTAACTTTCCCAACTTCTGAGTACATTTTTATCTTTCCAGAAGGATTTGGGGAAAAAAAAGAAGATAGAAACCACATAATTGCATTATTGCCGCTCCACCCCTTCAGAACAAGAGTTTGTGAATCTCAAGTCTGCTCTCATACAAGACAGCGCTCCCAGGATTTATAAAATAGTCCACAGAGCAAGATGAACCCTTAGAGGCATCTCAACAGAATTACAGAGAGATTAAGAGAAGTATCCACTTAGGTAAACAACTTGTGTGTGTCTCCATTGTGGAAAATGCTGCAGAGCACTGAGGAATCCAAGCTACCTGTGGATTTGTTTAGTCATGTAACAGAGGGAATTCAAAGCACAGGAACACAGACCAAAACCTGGCTAAACCCACCCCACAAGGCTCACGCCATAAATGTGAGCTGCTGCCCACTACTTTGCACTTGTGTACAAGATTCTGTTTTATATATTCAGGAATCTCCTGACCCTGAAGTGGCTTGAGGCACTATCAGTTAGTCTTCATGATAACTGAAATCACAGCCTTTTGTTTTCATCAAATAACTGTATGTTCTTAAACTGATCAAATTTTTGGAGGTCTATACCTTCTTCTAACCTGTTTTAATTAGGAACTTGTGTAGAGAAAGGCTACATGTTTAGGAACTGGACCAGGATTCATTGGAAAGCAGCTGGGAGCTCTTGAAGAAGACAAGGACTGGAAGATGATAGTAAACTTCTGGTCCAGGTAAAAGGTGGCTTCCCTGGTGAGAGAGACCTCTTTAATGTGATTGCTTTAATATGGAGGAAGATGAGGTCATTGCTGTCACTCTCACTGGGAGAAAATTGTAAATTGTCTTGCTATTTTGTGGTTTGGCGAAAGCTACTCTGAACCACAGGGGTTTGTATCAGCGTGTTTGCAGCACTTGTTGCCTTTGCTAGTAGGAAATATGACTAAACCACAGGAGTGACCACAGCTGGTGAAACACAGGTCTGCCTGGAGTCTGGATTAGATTCCCATTCTGCAAATGAAAGATGTGTCCTTTGACTGTGATTCTTTTAACACTACATGTAAAAGAACTGCAACTTAGAAAAGAACTATCTCCTATCTGTAGCATGACAAGGTTGTACTTGTAAAGAAAAGATAACCCCTAGGGAGAAAGGAGACAATAGCATTATATGACATAATATTTTGGGTATTTTGAACCCAGTTTAGCCACCATCTCCCTTCCCTGCAACACCACACATGCTTCAAAATATTCTGACATGCCTCTGCCTGTCTCAGCTTTCACATCAACTTCAAACTCCACTGTTTCACTTGTCCACCGATAGCAGAGTGTGGAAGAGGACTCTGAGCAGATAGGTCTGATACAGCACAAATAAAAATCCCTGACACAGATCAAACTCTCCTTTCTCTATCACTCACTGCAGAGGGTGCTGTCTGCCCACATTTCTGTTCCTCGGGAAACAGGTGAGAAAAAAAGGCTCGTGAACTATCTAAAAGTTGAAAAGGCAGGTGACAGGATACTATAAAAATGTGTTAAACATTCGGATAGTTAAAGACATAACCTTTCAGTTCAGAGTCAAGATAAAGTAAAGCACAGTGGAGCAAAGCTGGTGCTTTAGCCTGATTGGCAATATAAACAGCACAAGGCAGTGAGCCCTCATTTTTAATGCAAATAAATGAGGCTTTTCTCCCTACCTTTAATGAAGTTTAAGTCTTTCTGAAGTCATCCACATAGGCAATATCTCGAAGGTAAAAGCTATAACTATTTCCTGGAAAAATTGCAGTTTTGGAAACCTGTTTTCAGCCTGAGTTTTCACTCCAACTGTGGAAACCAGTTGAAACATCAGAATTTTGTTATGAAACAAGAAATCCTGAAAAGATACTTTCTTGGAGCAGCCACAGAGTTTGGCTCCTTACAGTGACTTTGAGTCTGACTATTGCCTATCAGGAGCAGAGAGAATAAATAAACCTGAACTCCAAGAAATAAAAAAATATCATAAAAAATGTCTGACCTGTATCATTGGGACATCCTTTTGCCTAGTAATTAGTAGAAAGATGTAACACAAGAACAAAATGACTGTGCTTAACACAACAGCAGGTGATTTGCTACAAAAAACAAAAACAAACCAGCAGCATTGATGTCTCTAAAAGAAAATGATCTCACTAATGTTTTATGAACCGTGAGAGATCAATGATTAGAAGAACCATTAGAAGAACTTGGTTAATAAAACCACATCTTGTTAAGTCAGAATTGGTGGCTTTGAAGTAGAAGCTGAAGTCTAGAGATGCATAGGATGGAGTAATGTCTTTGGAGTCCTTTTGAAAGCCAAACAAGAAAATTCTAAGTGCAACGCAGGAGACAGGAGTACAGTGGAAACAACTCTTATCTGAAGCCTTCTCTTGTTTAGAAATGGGAAGAAGGGTCATGGAGACAAGAGAAGGAATTTCAACACAGAGAAGACAGGGTACAGCTGCTTCCTGGGGGGACAGGAGCTGCACCCTTCATAACCAATGTGGCATGGAAATTTTTGAACAATTTGTCATACTGAACATGTCTGAGTGAGTGGTACTGAAATGGACTCTTTATCTGGCCAGACCAGTCTTCAGGGTTCAGTGAACACTCCTGTGCTTTACCTAGCAGACTTCTATTCACCTTCTTTTTTTTTGGTATCCTTGTTACAGGAAGATGTGTTAGAATGAAATACTGTCTTAATCTGGAAAATACGAGATTGGGAAATTTTATGAATGAGGTCTTTCCCTACCATTTGATAAATTAGGCAGATTGAGTCATGATGTAATTGTTTCCTATCACCGAGCTACGTCATCTTTAATGAAAATTCAGATTCTTTGTTCCCCAGTATGCAGCATTTCAAAGCTCCATCCTGTTGCCAAGGCTAAGTGCTGTTGAAGTGGTGGTTTCCCTGTGTGAGAGAAAAGCAGTGAACACAATGAGGGAGGGCAAGGTTTAAGACTGAGAATAGTCTTAGCCATCATGACAGCTAAAATAAGGACAGGACAGAAAATGAGTAATTCTGACTGTCGTGATTCCTGTTTGTTTCTTAAGAAACCCTTGGATTCTTCTTGCATGAACCTATGGACAGAAATGGTAAAGTCGTGACTGAAAAAGAATTAGCTCCTTGAGTACAATATTAAAGTCAGTTATTAGTCACCTCCCATATAAGAAATTTGCCTTGACTAGTTAAGCAAAGGCCATGAATATTGAATTGAATCAAGCGAAGCATCTATTGCATCTATGCCAATAATTTTTTCATTGCATTAGGCTATTAAAAGTGAAATCATAAAGATTGGGAACTCTTACCACTTCTAATGAATATCAATTACATATTCAACAGTCAGTACCAGTTCATTGAATTGTTTGACAGCATTCCATCAACTTAACATAGGTATAAATCAAATTAAATCTTAATCTTTAATCTTAAATAAATGTACATGCAAAACCTCACAAAAGTCTACATACAAGAAGTATTCCTCATGGAAAGGCAACAAACAACATCTCCTTGGGGATCCGCCTTTCCTAATCCTTGCTAGCAAGAAGTTACAGACCATAACGGGGATTTTGTCTGGGCAGAATTTCCAGGTTTGAGTCAGAAAAAATCCCATCAAGCGAAACGATGCTAAAGAAGTCGTCATCACGACATTCTGAATGCGGTCGTACCAGTAGATGTGCTGATATTGTGTCACCTGAAGAGGACATTATCTCATTCTTCTAGCTAACTTTTTCTATGCAATTCATTATTTGGACTATCCATAAGCATGGGTATGTATTTTACTTTTCTTTCTGCAAAGGCCATTCTCTTCTCTTTCCTTTTGTATAGATGATCTGTGTATGACTGAACCATCTTCTCAGCCAAGACTATTACAAGTGAAGATACTGTGCAGTGGGATCAGTAGGACACAGTGTGCCTGAACAGTGTGCTCAAACTGGTCAGAGAAAAACCCTAAAACCTTCAGGGACCACAGGAGAACCGGTCTGCTAATTAACGGCTTTCAGAAGATAGCAGGTTGCCCCACACTACCGGGCAGAGCCCTGTTCTCCAGAGGCACATCTGTGATTTATGGACAATTCTTTGCCTAAGGAAACATCCACATGTTTCAGTATCACACTGTTCCTTACCAGCCTGCCACGACAAGAGAACACACCGAACCTGTGCTGAATACATTTAAACCTTTGAAACACGAGAGGGTTTACACATCTGAACATACCTCTCATAAACCAAAGGCCAAAGGGAACGTTTCTGAATACATAAAACTGATCCACTCCAGATGCATCCCAGGTCTTCACCCCATTGCCTGCTGAGAATCATGGCTAAGCATGCCCTGAGAGCTATTCTCCAGTTCACTTAGAAAAGTCATTCAAGGAACAGCCGTAATTGTGTACTCGTAGATGTTCAGAACCATTAGAGATGCACCAGGATACCTTAGACATTGTCACAGACAAGCAGGTGACTCACGCAGTCAGAAGAGATGCTCCAGGGTATCTGTGGTTTGAAACTAAGCATGTAAAAATAAGATGGAATCCAGGTGATAAATTTTTTTCAGTGTAAGCTGTTCCAAAGGTCAATTAACCTCAAATTTAAAGGACATATAATAGAACATTTAGTCAGCTAAACTCTTAGAAAGTGGTAACTCCAGGGAAATTTTGAGAGAATACCATAGAAAGTACAGTGATAGTCTCGACTTTGGAGAATTAAAAAAGAAATTCATGAAATAACTGGTATTTTAGTGACACTGCTTTTTACAAAATAGCTTTTTCTAGACAATGCTCAATCTACGACAGAAGTATAGTAACTTGTCTTCTGTATCACTGACTTCTACTGTCTTTAACCTTGGCTTAACTACTTTCATTAATATTTAGTACTTATTGATATGGCAATAATAGCAAATTTATTGTCCTTTTTTTTCCCCATTTTCCTTTTTTTTTTCTTCTTCCTTTTTTTTTCAGTTTCTGTGGAGGACAGATATATCTTTCACTGAATGAGTAGCAAAAACCTGCCCTTTGCCTTTCATACCAACAAGACTCTTATCAGCAAAGACTTATTTATAGCAGTCCTAAACTCACCAAGCATATTGAGAACAGTTCACATAAAGAACATACTGAGTGTGGCAGACTGTTATAATTTTGATACTGCGTTTCATATAAAGAAATTCCATGTAAATAGGCAACATAATGAAACATTGCCTTTCCAGCACCATGGTTGCACAATTAATTATAAAATTCAAATCTGACAAGATTCTGAAAGATTTTTTTCTGATCACTGGCTCATGTATTAAGATTCAACCTTGTCGGTGGTCATTAGCATGTGTAGGGAAATTAAGTGAAATACCTGTTGTGACTCTCAGACACGCAGTAGTTATTGGAGTTATTAAACTATATTTGATATAAATTTTGAAATATGCTACTAACTGGGAAAGGGAAAAATTAATTTTTAGCCCTTCAGCATTTGTGCAAAGATTCCTGAATTACAGAACAGAGATACAGGATGAAATAGAAACAACAAAGCTCCTTTGACCTCTTCACTTATTACAGTAACAATAATTAGCTTACTTAAAAAACTAAGGGGACAACAGTAATAGATGTTATTAACTGGGTGACACTCTGTCATAATTTTATACCACGATGAATTTCTTTATGCTATTATGAAATATATTTATGCATTATACCATTATCAGTTGCTATTACCTTCACTTAGGACTTTTTGCTGAGGTTCATAGAGATTGCAAAGACCAACTGTAGACCCAAGGGTGAAAATTTTGGAGCTACGAGCCCGGAGAGTGTGTTTGAACTTCAGAATAAACTGTCATCTTTTTCTAGGTAATAAAGGCAAACATAATCCAAATTGTATTGCATTAATTTTGTTAATATGTGATATTGTTGGAAACAGATATTTACTACAAGGATAAAAACTAGTGAATTCTCATGGCTATGGCTTCTTTGTCCTCCTACCCTGTGGCTTGTGATTCAATGTTATCCAATGATTCAACTAACTCAGTGCAGATATTTGGATATTTGTGTAAGCTTCAGACATGCTTCTGAACAGAGCTGACCACGATTACATTAATTACCTGGCTTTCATGGCATTTTTCTGAAATATTGTATTAAGGTAGAAGATGAATTTCTGAATTGCTGTGCTGTCTGATCCAGATTTTTCTGGAATAAGTGGAAAAATTCCCTTAGGTCTTTCCCTTGTTCTGGAGAATTGCATTCAGTTTCTCTGCCACCTTACAGATCTTTTTCTCATTTACCGCATCACTTCTCAACTTCTCACAATATCAACCTGTGTTCATTTAAACATCTCCTCATTAATGTTGTACAGTGCAAGCTTTTGATTTCACTTCCTGTCAGATTTAATTACAAGCTTCATATTTCTTTTACTACACATGTCTACGCTGATTTTTAGCCAATCTTTTTTCAGGGAAAAGTAGAGTTTACACAAAAGCTCTGATTATATTAGAGATAAATATATGTGAGTTTTTGGAAGATTATGCAGCTTAGGCATTTGTTGCTACCATCTCCACAAAACCAACAACCAAAACAATATGAATAGGTAAGTCCCCAATAATCTCATTGTTCAAGATCCAAAATTATATTTTGTGGTGGGTTGACCTTAGCTGAATGCCAGGTGCCCACCTAAGCTGCTCTATCACTCCCCTCCAAAGCTGGACAGGGGAGAGAAAATATAACATAAGGATTGTGAGTCAAGATAAGGATAGGGAGAGATCACTCACCAATTACTGTCATGGGCAAATCAGACTTGACTTGGAGATATCAACTTAATTTATTGGTAATCAAAGCCAGAGAAGGGTAATAAGAAACAAAACCACATCTTAAGATACTTTTCCCACCACCACCTCTCTTCTTCCTAGTCAAAATTTCACTCCTGATTTTCTCTACCTCCTCCCCTCCAGTGGTGCAAACGACAGGGAACAGGAGTTCATCACACATTCTTTCTGCCAGTTCTTCTTCTTCAGAGGGAGGACTACTCATACTCTTCCCTTGTTCCTGTGTGGGATCCCTCCTATGGGAGACACTCCTTCACAAACTTCTCCAACATGGGTCTTTCCTACAGGCTACAGTTCTTTGAGAACAGCTCCAGTGTGAGTCCCTTCCATGGGGTGTAGTCCTTCAGGAACACATTGTTGGTCCTCCATGGAGTTACAAATCCTGCCAGGAGCCTGTGCCAGTGCAGGCTTCCTAGAGGGTCACAGCCTCCTTCAAGTACATTCACTAGCTCCAGCACTGGGTCCTCCATGGGCTGCAGCTGGATATCTGCCCCACCGTTAAACTCCATGGGCTACACAGGTGGGCAACATACCTCACCATGGTCTTCACTACCAGTTGTAAGGGAATCTTTGCTCCAGTACCTGGGGTACGTTCTCATGATCCTTCTTCACTAACCTGGGCATCTGCAGAGTTGTTTCTCCCACATCTCACTGCTCTCTCCAGCTACAATTGCACAGCTTTTTTTATGCCTTCATAAATATGTTATCCCAGAGGCACTACCAGCATTGCTAACGGGCTTGGGCTTGGGCTTGGCCACCGGTGGGTCCATCTTGGATCTGGCTGGAATTGGCTCTGTCAGATTTGACAAAAGTTTCTAACAGCTTCTCACAGAAGCCAACCCTGTAGCCTCCCCTTTGCTACCAAAACCTTACCATGCAAACCCAATACATCTCTTAATCCCTCCTCTTAACTTGTTCCACATATAGTCCAATATATGGTCTAATCAGTAATTTTGAGTAGCTTATCAGTGATTTGTTGCATTTTGTTTAGACTTATCCAGAAAGCTAATATCCTTTTTAGGCTAAGTTCTTTCATTTTTGAACCAAATTATGGTTTGTATTTCCTTTCAGAAAACTGGAGTGCCACTTCCAAGATCTTCATCGTCTTTTTCCTTTGTTTATTTTACCTACATTTGTTTTATTGTAGGTTGCTACCTAACATTTGTTGGCGTATTCGTTTGCTTTGAGTTCCTTCATTGCTACTTCATCACAGGCAACACTAAGACAACACCCATCTTACAGATGCAAAGTGATAAATTGTTTCAAGTGGAAGCACAATAAACACAGAAAAAGCTGCTCCATTTATTTGTATTTTTTTCCCCATCTTTGGAGAGATTATTTGCATATTTGGACACTGTAGCAAAAGGACCAGTGATCTGCAGTCAGCTGCAAACCTGGTTTGGTTTTTGTTTTGTACTTTTTGTATCTCCTGTTTGTCTTCTGACTTTCACTTAGGAGTGTGCTTCTCACTGTGTCTGGATTTGCTTTTGCTTTTTCGATCTCTCATACTACTTTTCTCTGTGTTGATGTCCCCCAGCTCACTAACACTAAGGATGGTACTGTGTCCCAAGTAATGAGCTCCAAAAGAGGTAATTAAAACAGCGCTGCAGTGTTTTGATGCTTCGGACTTCAACTAGGCTTCAGTGGTTAAAACTGACTTGCAGGGAAGGAACTAAGGAGAAAAAGTGTGACCTGGTGGCTATTTCTTTAGTTAGTAAATTAGCAGATTACTCTGGTGTGGACCACAGCTTCTGCCAAAAAGAGAGTCATTGCTAGGGAATTATAAGGTGTATTTGCAGAACATGAATTTAGCTAATTGCTTGTACATATTTAGGAGAAATATGATAGGATCTATGTAATATTTCCATGTCTGTTCATGTTTGTTTTTTTTTCCTTCTGAACTGAGTTTAGTGCTTTGCTGTCCTTACCTGCACTAGTATATTTCAAGAAATCTTCCAATTTCAGAGCTGCTTTATATTATTATTTTATTCCAGAGGGACATGTAAGCAGCTGTCTTTTTGTTTCTTTGTAATTTTTCTTGCAGAATGTAGAAATTCTACTTTGCTGTTCAAGATGAAAAGGAAGAGGAAGAGAGGAAGGCAGTTTGAAACAAAACCTCCGTGGTTTCAGATTTTGAGATTTCATCTTCAGGTATATTGTGTTTAATACATTTCAGCTGTTTATTTTTCATCTTTTATATTTTTGTCACTGTGAGTTTTAAATCACCTGAATATAGTTAAATACTCATTTAAAGCAAGAAATTAAACACAGCCGTCCTCCTCTGGCTATGAAAGAACAATGTTTATCATGCCGCTTTAAAGAGTGGTCAGGACTAAGACACATTCAAACAAATTCAGTGCTATAATGCTATACTAATCTGAACTCTCTCATTTCAACCTCTCTTCTATGGATTGAAGGGAACCGAGTTTAGCCTGATAATACCATGCGCACCAGGACAAAATTAAATGGTGAAAAATGAAGGCTTTGAACTTACAAGGTCAATAGTGGTGATTTTTGGTGCAACACTGGAAATTTTTGGCCCGAAGGAGCTGAAAAGAAAGACCTGTGTACACTGACCAATCACAAAGCAGTGTGACACTAACTTTTTCAGCCCTGTGCTCACAGTCTTCCTCATGTCTTTGGCATTTTTGTACACTCCTGAACCAGGAAAATGCATGAATATCAGTTGGCCACCCTCAGCTTTGCACGGAGTTGAACGAGTTCTCACATTAGACAAGAAATGAAATATTTTAAATTTTGATGAAATAAAAAGTTCAGTTATATTTTAAAAGTTGTAGGACAAAATGTTCTGAGAAGACTTTCAGAAACATTTTGCCATTAAATAGTATTTTCTTGTGCTGGAGCATTGTAATATACAGGAAAGATTCAGCCTCTGACAAAGAAGAGACTCAGCTGTTCTTTTGTACATTAAATGTCTTCAAATGGCCTGGGCTAATATTAACTTCACTTTAGGACACTTACAAAACTAAGAGATGTTAGAAGTTATTTCTGACTGCTTATGGATGATGATTGAGCTTTCAAAGGTAGTAAAAGCCGCCATAAAACTGGTGAGAACCACCAATGCATGTGCAATAATACTTGTTTCTACAGACAACCATCCACTTCCCATCCCCAAAAAAACTCATTTTGCACTAGAATTTTGGCATATCATATTCGAGTAAACTAGCATCCATAATTGTTGTTGTGTCACTTGCTGCAGCTCAGACGCAATGGAAAACAGGTAGTAAATAACTATTTGATCTTTAGTCTTTGTAGTACCTGATGAAGATGACTGCCATCCATGCTGCCTCGGTGTACCCGGTCCTCAGGGTCTCCCAAATTGAACTTGTGCCTCCCAGAAGGAATAAAAGTTAATAAATAAATAGATACACACACACACACACACACACATACAAAAATCACTGAAATCTATAATAGCAAGTTTCATCTATGCAGATGCTACAGCAGGTGATACATACCCTGAATGGGTTGGAATCCTTGAAATGTACTTGGGTATGAGATTTTTAACTGGTATTTTCTGCTAGAAATGCACACTGTTCCTGCTGAGTTCCCTGATGAAAAGTTGGGATCTGCTCATAATCTTGTAAAACAGTTGGTACTGTCATTTTATGGGAATGATGAAGATATTCAGAAAGAGTAATGGTTTCTTTTACTTGCCTGGGTATGTATTTGTTATTTTTTCTTAGAAACACAATTTGGACATCCACATACAGGCTTTTAAAAAACTATCATTAAATCCTTTACTGTATAGACCGCAATAGTATGAAGTTTTTTCGCAAAATAGTTGCTTGTCTATATCAGTAAAGATGGAACACAGTGCAAATTTAAAGCCATACATGCTGCAGATCCATTTAATACTTGTTTCACCCAGAACTCTTTCAAAAAACTATGATTCATCAACGCACAGAACAATTTCCATGTCTAAAACTCTTTTTTATTGCATCTCTAAGTACTTCACAATCAGTGGAGAACTGCCATTTTCCAACCCACTTTATGTCATGAGCTAAGTGACTAACCTATTTGAAGTATTTAGTGTACTGCTTAGAAAACATAGAAAGATCCAGACAAAAGAGAAAATTAGTATTCTGAGCAGTATGAAAAGTTCATGTAAAGCTGAAGATTCAAATAAATTCATTTCTAGTCTTCTGAAAAATACCCAAAGGCCTATGAGCAAAAATTTTCACTAAACTTGTGGTTGATGGTATGTCTGATGCTGAGTTATCCCTAAACAGAAAATATTATCATGCTAGGAAAGTCCACTTTTAGACTGTATGAAACTATAGAGGAGTCTGTGGAGCATTGTATGTGAAGAGATAAGAAACAAGTGAAAAATAAGACAAAATGCAAGCTGAATTTACTGTGAGTAGATAATGCTGGAATAACTTGATACCTTTCTGTGGAAATATAAGAGATTTTCCTGGAAATTTTACACATTTAATCTAGCTGAGTGTGGGTATAGCATCTGATGCAATGCCCTGGAGATACTATCAGAACTCTGTGGTGAGAAGAAACCAGGTAAAGAAATGACAACAGACAGCGAGTAAAAAGTCACTGACAGAGTTGTGCAAGAAGTAAGAAGTTTATTTCCCAATGACATAAAGCTAGAGGGCATCTTATATTAACAGAAAAAGTATGACTTTATGTCCTAAAACTTGCATTACTTTGAAGACTGGAATTAAAATAGGGGTCAAAGGAATTTAATAGAAGAAAATATAAGACTGCGTAGTTGGAGACTGTTCCTACGAAACTTTCAGATTTCTATAGTGAGCTGTGTGGGTTTACTGGTTCAAAATGAGTAAGAAAGAAGAGTGCAGCTAATAGCAGGGTGATCATGAAATGCTGGTGTGATGTCAGCAAAGAGGAAGCTGAACACAATAGTCAAAAAGTATTTTCAGTAGACTCAAGAAACATGAATGCCCCGGTATAAGAAATGGAAGAGATCTCATTTGAAATGCAGTGGTCACACCTGTCCATTCATGGTCAAGAAAGATTGTGTCTTGGAGATGTGTAAGGAAAGACTGTTTTGATCAGGGGGACTGGGAACCCTCTTGTGGGATAAAGGGGTGAGAGAAACCAGCCTTGGTATGTCAAGGAAAAGGAAGGCCAGGAAGAGATGTGATTGTCATCTCTTAGTACCTCAATGGAACATACTCCAAGGAAAGAATAGATCTTTTGAAGCGAAAACCCAGTCTTGGAACAAGAACAATTGGCTTTAACTGTCCATGAGTACCTTTGAGCTGGTAACAAAAAGATTTTGATACTACGAGACTGGTGAAATTTTAGAACAGTATTTTAGTAGAAGAGAAAGAAAGAAAGCGGCTTTGTAACAACTGTCATCAGGGATTCAACTGAAGTCTTCATCTCTCACAAGAACACAGGAAAGTCTTTCTGAGCAAAGTACTATTGCGTATTTTAGGAACTTCTGATATGCTCATCTCTGAATCTGCAGAGCAATGCAGCAGTGATTTCTGTTTTGGCAGATTACAACAGAGAAAATAATGGCACCTCTACAACTTTTCTTTTACCCTCTTATAGTAAGGCATGATGAGAACTGACTGTTCCTTCATGAGCCCAGGAGATGGTTACACATGCTGATGAGTTCCTATGTGGCTCACCCTGATCAATGCTCCCTGTTTGAGATCTTCTCTCTAAACTGCTCAGAAGTTCAGATGTTTATCCCACTGACCAAAACTAATAATTTAAAACTGCTCTACTCTTAGGATCTTGCAATTTCAGACACTTTTCCATAAAAAAAAATAAATACTGGCTACATATGCCCTCTTAGCCACTGGGAAAAACACTATATATTATTTCATTTATGCTCAGTTTCTAGTTGTTTCTGAGTGAAGGCAAAGTGATTTCATATCCTAATCTGGCAATTGGATTTATTTTTTTTTTCAGTTCAGTTAATTGAATTGAAATGAAATGAATTGAAAAGGGAAAGAGATTTCCCTTTTAAGCTCATTGCCTTAAATTTCTTTAGACACTGCTCATTGCTCTTTATAATGCTGTTCCATCTAACTTTAACTCCTGCCAATTCTCCATTTAAATGAAAATTGTCACTGTAAGATTTTAGTGTGCAGTACAGAAAGGTGCTTAGTGATGTGACCTTGGAGCTTCACTTATGACAGGGAACAAAGACTGCTGTTTTCCAGGGGGCTCTCCATTAAGGACAAATATTACAGACTATGTAGATACCCTCTCATTACTGCTTCTAAACATGGACAACAAGAAATATATAACTAATCTAGATTCTCTTTATTTCCTCGGGTGGAGAGAAGCTTCTAAGTCTAATGCGCTTTGACAGCTGTTTGCTCAAAAGTTACTTTGCATCCTTTGTACCTCCTCTGTTTTCCTGGAGCTGCTCATGTCTCATCACCTGTTTTTTAAGATGTCACTTATTGTTGCAAGTGCCTCTAAAAAGTGCAATGTACCCTTACCAGAGGTTGCTTCTTAAGTTCATCTTCTCTTTTATTCATCATTATTTCCTTATTTGACAAGCTCAAAGCCCTGCTCCTTTCCCCGTATCTCCTGATAATCAGCAAGTGGAAAAATCAGAATTTTTAGAGGCAAGTTGAGAAAGTAAAAAACCTCACCAAACTCTATCCCATCTTTGAAGGAGGGCCTAACATGATTGATAATCGACTTCAACAAAGCAAGAGATCTTTTTTGTCGCTGTTAATCCAGGTGAGACTGACTTTCAATTTACAGCTTTGTTTTAGCAGGATGACACCAAGAGGAATGTTGTTTATGGTGGGAATAAAATATGTGGGATCTACTTCAGAGTAAAATCAAAAAGAGGGATTCCATTTCACTGTTTTGTTTTGAAGGATAACTTATTTGGACCTAGTTTCTAGGGCAAGTTTTAATTAAAAGCACATTGTACAGATTTGCAAAGAAGTGGCTAACTGTTGGAAGGTCAGCTATCTTGTAAGCAGCAAGTCATGGGAAAACTGTGCTATTATGGGTTACATAAGCATAACAAAGCTTTCATCTCTAATTACTGTTTAATTTGTCCTCTTTTAATACATTGCATAGCTTTGTTGGCCTCTGGGGCTTTAGTTAACATGGATTTTGACTTTTTACTAGGGAAAGATACTTCCCAATCAGGAAAGAATATAATGAGACCTGCCTCTTCACTTTTAGTAGGCAGAAGAGAGAATACAGTGCAAAGGCAAAAGAACACAAATTGCATCAGATAAAGGTCATCCGGGATTTCAGGACAGACCAGATTTTATTCCAGAATTTTACTATTTATTTATAAAACACTGAAGAATGGTATGTCCTGCAACCACTGTTAAAAAAATGGAGCATCTCTTGTCATCTGTGAAGAGTAGATGGATGTTGGGCAGTATGTAATATTCAGAGGGAGGAAAATGATTACTGACCATAGCTTTTCCAGAAACTGTACCAAGCAATTGACCCATCCTCAGGGTCAAAGTTTGGAAGCAAGATGAGCCTCGCATAGATCAACTATCAGCTGTAGAGAACAAGGTAACGCAAGCACAGGATTAAAGTCTGGAAGATGAAACTAGGATCACCACAAGTCAATCTATATCTCTATGTATATACTATTGGACACACTGAGAAACAGAAGAAAGAGTTAGATGGATTTTCAGCTAGGGTTGTTTTCATGTCGTGTTTTTATTAGCAAGGTAGGTGAGATCCTATACATATATGTAGGAATATACCTTTGGTGTCCTTCACTGACACACATTTGCTTACATTCTGCTGATCTCATTCAGCAGTCTAAATGTCCACTGAATAACATCTAGCCTAATGCATGCTTGAAACTGGACATTCACTCTGAAGCATTTCTCATACACTGTTGCTATTCGCTTTTCCTTTTAAACTCTTGGTTTGTTTTTTTTTGTTTTCAAATTGACAAGTCCACTAGTGGATCAAAGTCAAGTGGTTGAAACAAGTTAAGATTGAATGACTTGACATGACCCCAACCAAACTGAACCAGAAGTACAGAAATTACCTGTCAGACCTGGCATGAAAATTGCAGTCTAAGGTTTATTTAAAAGAAGATGTATTCAATGAAAGCATCATTAGTTCAGGCGTAGCACTATGCAAAGCAGCTTCACTGACAAGAGTGACTTCTGGAGCAAAGTTCTTTATTTGTAGTTATTAGTATGTCCAAAGCTAATGCAGTAAACTTCTGGTCAATTGATGTTTTTTCATGGGTTGTATTAAAGTTAAAATCTTTACTTTCATGGAGCAGGAGACCTATACATTGCTTCTTGCAATTGTTTTGTCCTAGGACTATTAATGCATTCATTCTTCCTATTTTACCAGTTAGGATAGTGCAGCTTATATTGTAACTTTTGAAGGAAGAGTCACCCAAAGAAAAGAAAGTCCCCTATATGTTGCCACTGGTACATGACCAGGCAATTGAAATGACTGTACTATTATGATGCTGTCTGGTCTACTGAAGTTCTGTAGAGAAGATCATCACCTTTTATCCTAAAGACATACGCAGGTTCTCCTTCCTGCATATCATGTTTTAGGCACAATTGTGCTAATTTCCATAGATATTTATTTTTACTGTAAGCTTCATTATTTTCTTTGTTTGCTATTTCTTGCCATAGAGTACAGACAAATTATTATACTTTTTTATTAAATAGCATAGAAAAAAAGTCTGTTTATCATATTTATTACATGAACTAAAAAAAAATATTTAAAGATACATTTTTTTCCTACTAAACATTTCAGTAGATATGCATAAATTCAGGCATAAATTCTGATTCTGGGGAAACACAGACGTATGCTTAAATTTACAGATAAATGCAAGAGGACCCCCTGTGCATATGTTTTTGCAAGACTAGAAACTTAATGTGCCATATAAGAAAAGCTGAAATAACTACCTTTCAAGGAGCAAAACACAGAAGTGTTTTTCCCAACAGGTCTATTTTCCTTAATGTCTGCTGTCATTTGCTTTGAAGAGTAAAAAATGACTCCTTGAAAATCCATTCCCAGATTGAAAAATTAATGACTAGGACATGTCGCATGTGTTCTTTCATCATACAAGGACAGCATGAAAATACTATCTGGTGCATAAACATCTGGGGAAACATCTGCTGTGTTTTATTAGAGCTAACTCAAGTACCAGCTCCCTCATCCTGAGTTTTTATATCCCAGTTTCCACTACTTCAGCAAACATAATTTGTGGTTGACTATCGAAGCATAACATTTCATTGTTTTTCCCAGCAGTATTTGTTCCCCCCAGGTACTCTTGATCTTTTTCCATATTAAAATTGCAGTGTTTGTTTTCACCTGCAACCCGAACTGTTAGAGCTATTAACCTGCGTAGCCCATATTTTCAGATCTTTGTCTTTTCCAAATAATATCTAATTTCTCTTCCCTTATTTGGTTTTCAGTTGTGGAAGTATTTCTCTAGCAATTCTTGGAAATTTGACATTATAATGAGATTCTCTTTATCAAATAATCCAACAACAGGATTTCCAAGACGTATACTGCAACCAGTTGATGTAGCAAATGGAAAAGGGAGAGTATATGGATCTTCAGTGCTTAGAATTATAGAATCATAGAATTGTTAAGGTTGGAAAAGACCTCCAAGATCATCAAGTCCAACCCTCAGTAGCTGAATAGCTTCTAATAGCTGAATGAATTTCTCCCTTTGCTTTTCACATTTACATTACATTTACAACTCAGGAAAAAAAAAAAAGAAAAGCAAAAAAAGTGAAGAGTATATATTTATAAAAATATATTATAAAAATATATTTACAAAAAAGGCTTGATGATTCCTGTCTTTCAATAAGACCTATACACATGTAAACATATTGCCTCTTGTTAATTATGAACCTTTGAAATTCAGGCAAAGGATGCACACAAACATTGCTTATTTCACGAGGGTTAAAGTGCATCTATGTAAGTGATATGAGGTACATTGTAAATCCAAACTAAAGATGTCTTTTTAGGCAAGTTTTTTAGAACAGTACTTAGAAGCAGAAAACAATAGTTAGAATATCCCCTGACTTTAGATCAATTTCTGGACATAGGTTACTTTAATACTTATAATGCAGTGAAAATAAGTGAAGTGGCAGAATTGCATACTCTTCGAATTTTATGAGAGATTTCTTAGTGCTATAAACCATATCCCAGCTCTAAAGATTCAAAAGATCTTATACACCAATTTTCAACTGTAGAAGGTGTTGAAGTTGGAAAGAAACATTGAAAACATGATTCTGTAAATGTTAATACAACTCAGAACTATAATCTTAATCGAATCCAGCTAGTCATGATTTCTGAAGATTTAAGTAGACTAGATCAGAAATATTAAATAAAATTGGAACAAAGTTGCTACTTCATATCTACTTCAAATAATCCAGAATATTGGCTTAATCAAGGTTAGGATTTTAAGTGATGGATTTATGTGTGTGAGTATGAGGCAAAAGAAGATCCTGAAACACTAGTACTGAAGCTGCTCTGAGTGTCCACGTCTACACTTGTACTGCGTACAACTCAAAGCACTGTAAATAAAACTGAAATTTCACCTCCATTTTTGGAGGTTTGGTTGGGTTACTCCCCCACTCCTTCTTTCCAGCTGAATAGCAGTCCTAATCTTACCCTGGGGCCAGCTTCCAGACCAGGAAGAACAAAAACTACCACAAAACATGGATTTATGACGGGGAACCTGATTAAGGTGGTAAATAACTCGTTCTACTCAGGAGTTAGATTCATACACTTCAGCTCCTGTATTTGTTCCAGATTAGCAAACACGAATGCATTTTATGCAATGGAAGGGGAACTGTCATTGCTCTTCAGCTACATCTTCGGTAGAAACTCACTAAGGGTCAAACTGCAAACAAGATACAGTAAGAATTGCAATTAACTTCTTAGTTTAGTACAACCAAGGCTTTGTAAAATAGCACTATCGGAGAGGTATTTCATCCAAACAAAGTTTTGATCTTCTTGGTGGCTCTGACTTGACTCAGAACATATAATCCTTATTTATGGGAATAACAAGTATTACTAACAAATACCCTGAACATGGCCAAAACATGAAGGATTTTTAACATGTGTGCATTTGTGATTAACAAATTTACACTGAGAGTTTCAAAGGATTGTCAAGGATTATCTAGATCAGAAGTAGGCCAACTTTTCAGTACTGGACTTTTCCCATGACCACTAGACACATGTATTTCAGAGAGTTGAGGGGGAAAAGAGTGCCCATTAACCAGTGGGGCTGGATTTACATGGTCCTAGGAGCTCTTCCTGGATTCATTCCTTCTCTCGGAAAGCAATTAGCCAAAAGCCACTTGGCAACATCAACCCACACAGTTCTGGCATAGGGGATGTGCTTCAAACTGCTTGAAAGCCCCTCATGAAATCATCATGAGATATCACTTGAATACATCTACATAAAAAAAGATTCAATGATTTCCTCCTCTATCTTTCTCTTATCTTTCTGAAACACAGCCAGTCTTCACCTGAAGTTGATATAGCTACTCTTTTCCTGGGTAGATAGGTCCAGTTGCTTTTACAATAGATGCTGTGATTCTCTTGAATTTGTCTACAGTTTACTCTGTTCAGATTCTCTCTAGTTAGTTGAAAAAAGACTTTATTCCCTTGTATGCTATATCTCTGTGCAGGTACTTACAGACTTTAACCACAGCAAGTCTCCATCTTCTCTGATAATCTTGAAGGTCTGATCTTTTACCCCTTCTCACTGTGAGATCTTTAAAATCATTTTTGTGTCTCTTTTCTGAAATATTTGTTATGTTTTTTTCCAAGACTTTATGATGCAGGAAAGGCATGGATGACAGAGGCAGTAGCAGTAAGAAAGTCAGTTCAGTGCTTAGAGCCAAATTAAGAAAGCTCTAAGCTGTTTTTAAAGGAGATTGTACAAGACAGATTTCTGTAAATACAATACAAAAGTCATCCTAGTGAAAACAGATTTAATACTGGGAAAAGCTGTTGATTTTGCTGACAGCCATGAGATTCCAGATGAAAAAAGAAAATGAATAATAATAACAAAAAAACAATCTCATACTGCCCCAAGCTGCAAGATAGATTTACATTCTTTATTTGTTATGAAGCAGCCAAATTAGACATGTAGAGGAAGATACTACAGAAGATACAGTACCCAACAGCTAACGGAATCAAAATCCAAAGTGAAAAGATGAAGCAAAAATCAAGGACCTTAAGGTTGCTAGTTGGCTTCAAATTGAAGTTTGAACTTCAGTTCAAAGTGGAAAATGTGGATTTATGTCAAGAGGCCACAGATTAAGATCTGCCACCTGCCCTGAAGACTTTACACTCGAAGTAAATCAAAATGAGAGTCTCCCTGGGGATTACTAGTGGCTCTTGAAGGAGCCTTATGATTATAACAACATGCCTTGGAGCATTTTGAATGAAATCCCAGTTTAGAAATAAATGATCCAAACTCTGTTTTCTGTTATCCCACAATAAATCCATTGCAACTCTCCTGATAAAAACTTGGCTCATGTGGTTTCATCTAAAATGTTAACAAACCATGATATTGCCATATTGTAATAAAAGTTGTAGAAAAATCCTCTCCTGGCACAGTAAATCTAGGAAGATTAGCTAGAAACTTGTTAAATTGTTGATCTGACAATTTGAATTTCTGGACAGAAAAACCCCAACAACACAGAAATACAGAAACTAAGGTAAAATTTCCAGCAGAATGACACTTACTTCTGAGCCATAATCTCTCCTCACATGATGAAAAATAAAGACAATTTGGCAGCTTTTGAGAAATGCATATTTTTTTTCTTCATGAATGGTTACATAGCTGTGCTGAAACGTGCCAGTTTGACAGCTGTGAACATTATTTATTCCCAGAGCACTTTAACCACTCGCACTTCTTTGGTTTTCATGCTTTAGTTCACAAAATACCTGTAAATTTGGGGTGCCTGCTCTTGCAATACTGATGAGAAGATAAGAGAGAGAATGAGAGTGTGTAGATAAAATCTATCAATCATTTACCAATGAATGATTTTTTTTCCCCCAGGAATTATGCCCCATCCCAAACTTCCACTTTTGATGGCCAAATGTGGGATGGAATCGCAACAAGAATGAAAAGCAATGAGGAATAAGGATGGATTTTGACTTAGAGGCACAAATAGTTGAGTGCCATCCTCATAGCCAACTGACAAGCACTGGCTGAGCCTAGTACTTCTATGTGAAGTGTTTCTTTCTGGTCAAGAACCACATAAGGGTTAGACTGATTCGGGATCTTGCAGTGCCCAGCAAGCTCTCAGCTCAGAGGAGAAACCAGTTCAGGCTAAAAGGAAGGTTGTGCAGCCAAGTAGTTCCATGTCTTGTCTCACTATGCATGAGAAAATCATCTGTAAAGTTAACTGATTTATACAGATTTCCATCCTTTTGGGTAATATTAGGGCTGGAATTGCCTAAAGCTTCTCCTCCGCTTGTAAAACCATCTCTGGGCCATAAAACTATGTCTGCAGGTTGCCAGTTGACATGGCTCAGCTGACATCCAGTAACCTGGTCTTCACAAGGCAACACCCCAGGGCCCACAGGCACCAATCTGAGTGCCCGACCCCTCTGGAAGTTTCCTTGAATGGCTCACTGGGCTTTCATTTGCTATTTGTAAAATGGGGATAACGATACTTCCTTTCTCCCACTCACATTGTTTTTAAAAAAAATCTGTTTCAGATTTGCATAAAGACAGTTCCCATAACACCAATACTATGGAACTCTTTCCCAGTTTTCCTAGGGTCCTGCTGTGATGGCTAAGAGACGCAAGGAACAGATACGTAGCATTAAAAGTATCTTCACAGTAATGAAGCCCCACAGTAAAATGCAACTACCAAAAGGAAAAACAGAAGGAGCATGAGATCAGCATGAAAGAGGAAAACAGGGAGGAAGAAAAAGCAATCATTATCAGAAAAATCATCAGCAAAATTAACTTATTACCATGCACTATACTGTGCACACACCCATCTGAGCTAGTGACTTCAAAAATGAGCAAATGAGCAGGTTCCAGGAGAAAACTGTTCCCCTTGAGATTGTAATGATTTAAAGACCCCAAGACCCCTCAGAGGGTCAGGACTTCAGAGCATCTTTTGCAAAAAAATTGACTTTCTTCCCATTTAAGAGTGCACATATCTGTGGTTTTGGGGTATAGGGACTGATAATTGATAATGTGAGAAAGATACGGGTACCCAGTGCCAACATGCGGCTTAGTCACACACAATAATCTCTGGGGTATTAAGTCCGCAGCTTAGAAAACCCATTTCCTGGAGACTTATTTTGCACACAGGATTATTTCCACTAGAGCACTCTTCATTTTTTTGGCAGGCTCGCACAAGCAGCACCAAAGCAACTGGGCAGAGGAGATGCTCAGGGACAACTGGCAGAGCCAGGAGATGCTGTCAGAGATGGTACTGACTGTCTCACCACGTCCTCCCTGACTCTCCGGAGAGAAGGAGATTATTAGCAGGGGAAGATGTGTCAGGAAATGGCTCACAAGAGAGAAGGATACTGCATTAAAACTTCCATGAAAATCAAGAGGGGCATACTGTATTTCTTAGAGGCATTATCTTTTCACAGTCTGAGATTTGTTTGCTTGGTCACGCTGCAGGATTTAGGCAGTGTCCCATGTGCACACTTGGCTCTTTCTGTCCATTGAAGCACTATGGTGAGGAGCTCTAAACATTAACTCACTTTGAAGAAAAACAAGAACAAACTCAGAGAGTTTTCAAGAGGTATTTTTTTGCTTTATTTTTCATATCTCATCTTGGACAAGAAGAGTCTGTGGGCCTCCTTCGTTTCTAGAGAATGTCACTATTCAGTACTTATGCAGGGTGTTCAGAAATACAATACAAGTCCTAACAGCTTAAGCACATCAACCAAATCTCTTACATATTTGTTCACTGAAAAGTTAAAACTGGGGCTGAAAATTGCCTGTCCCAAGTATATTTTTCAAAAGTTTCTGTGAACACGGTAAATAATGGGAAAAGCTGTTGCTCTGCTCTTACATCAGCACAGGTGGGAAGAGATGTACAGAGGAGGTATGAGATGATGAACTAGACACATGGGAGATGCCACTTGTTCATATTTGGGAGTGTTTGAGTAGGTGATTCAAATGAAGAACAAGTATACAAGACTTAAACAGGTATTTTGCGCATCACTGACTTGTGAAAAAAAAAAAGAGTGGCAGTTTGTAGCAGTTTAAATAAAACTCCAGATGATAAAACTGAAAGCCTTAAATAGTATTACACATTACACAAAGGGCAGTATAATGAAGTTGCCTGGGCTGGAAAGTCTCTTCTGTACCTAAATAAGAAAATCTTCTAAGTGGCAGTACGCCCTGTGCTGGAGAAGCACAGGAAAGAAGGATATTGCAAATTTAAATCAAAAAAACAGAAAAATGGTTTGTAGCACTTTAAAATAACACGTTGGGCCTCTGTGTGACAGGGATTTCAAGTGGTTTGCAGCAGTGGATATCTGCTAAACAAACCAGTATTATTCCTGAATATATTTGGATAAGTAAATGAAACAGTTGTTATGACTAGAGTACCCAGAGTGTGTTCTCACTGTAGGATCTCATCCAGAAAGACTGCACACAGAACACTGAGAAATAGATGCAGAAAGATGAGAGCAAAACAGCAACAGATGAAGGACAGCAAAACTGGAAGATGAAAGCTTCACGACAATACAACTGTCCTAATTCTCCATGCCTGCTTGTCGTTAAAGTAAACTGAAAGCCGATGAACCAGGGAGCAGCCTTCCGCTCAAGACTGTGAGCTTTGCTAGAGGCAGTGAACCACCTCCCCAGGGAGAAGGAAGAGAATGGCTCCATCAACCTCCTTCTTCTGTTAAGGACTCACTGTTCTAGAGCACCTCTCTTATGAGGAAAGGCTGGGGCTGTTTAGTTTAATCTTGCCCTTGGGGGCAAGAGGGTGGGGCCAGACTCTTATCAGTGGTGCCCAGTGACAGGACAAGGAGCAATGGGCACAAACTTGGAACACAGGAAGTTCTATCTGAACAGGTGGAAAAACATTTTTCCTGTGAGGATGTTGGAGCCTTGCCCAGGCTGTCCAGGGAAGTTTGACTTCACTCTCCAGTGGAGACTCTTCCTCTGGAGAGATTCCAAACCAACCTGGACAAGATGACCAGGACAAGGTGACCCTGCTTTGGCAGGGGGGTTGGACCAGATGATCTCCAGAGGTCCCTTCCAACCCCCACCATTCTGTGATTGTGTGATTCTGTGAGTCTTGTCATCTGAGGCTATTGGAAGGATTTAGGCACACTGCAACTATTCATGTCCCTGCAAGGCAGGTTTTTGTTTTATTCTGTGGCTGAGAAACCAGCACATGGGGAGATTGATTGACTCCTGACAGCAAAGCATTTCAATCCTACAGAACATTGTCCCTCTTCCAGCACTATTTATTCTGGAAATTTACCCAGGAAGATATAAAATTAAATATTCAATGGAACTAAATATTTAATCTATCTTAACACCCACCTCTTCTCTGCTACATTCCACTTCATTCCTTCTCTATTTCATATACTCCTTTTGCCTCTTCTTTTCCTGCCTCCCCTACCTTCTGGTTTTCAATTTTTACCCTGTCAGTCATACTATGCTCCTTCCTTGCCTCTTTTATCTACAAGCCACGTAGTATGCAGTATATTTCCTTGCACACTGACATTATGAATAGAAATTCTTGAGACACAAAGCATCTAATCTGCTGTAAGTATTCCTCCCTCCCACCCTGCTCTCCAGTTTGGGGGTTTATTTGATCTCTACACGGCTCAGGCTTGTATAAGGGGCGTAAGAAACTTCTGTATCTCATGTGATGGGATGACCAAGTTCAGTCACTTGCTATAGCAGCTTGTGAGTTAGGTCACCCAAACATCACCACAGTGCTGCCAGATGGACCAGCTCCAGGTCCTGTGTGTGTGGAGATGTGAGCATATTTTTCCAAAGGACCGGAGAGCTGCTACCACTTGAGAGACACTTCTGAAGACTGACGTCTTGATCTCTGCTGGTGCCCAATTATGTTACAAGGCTGCTCTGGAAAGCACTTCCTTACAGGGCTAAGAAAGTGAGCAAAGGATGAGGGGGAATAAAAAAAAGCTCACTCACCTTCCAGAGCAGGTAGGGGAGGGAACTAATTTGACTATACAGGTGTCAGGTGGTGCAAGTGGAGTATTACTGGAAGAAGGAAGGTGTCACCATCTTCATTAATGCAAGGGAAAAAAAGCTCTGACACAAAGGTGATCTGAAGTTAAAACATGCTAATTTTTGGAACGCTTTGGAGACAGTTAAAATGTCACCATTTCATGTTCATTATCATTTTGCAGACTTTCAGTTGGGTTCTGCAGACATCTCAGAGAAAAGGGCTAGTCAGCCGTCACTTACTTGACCGTGTCTGTACTTACTTCTCATTTGTTCCTCTGAGAGTTATCCTGTAATTTTTGAAGTTGTAGGTTGGTATCAATCAGATATTTGTTCAGGGTTTTTCTATTCTCTAAACTTCTGTGTTCTCGCCCGCTCAGAGACAAACAAAGGCAGAAGTGTCCAATTCCATAACTTACTCAGCTACAGTGTTTCACCACCCTGTCCTGGATAACTGGATGTTAGTCACCTTATATTATGCTTCTGTTTCCTGAACTTCTACATGGAAACACAGTCAATAGTTAGTAATGGACAAAGACTTTTCTTGTTTCTGGCTAAATCAGTCCATCCACAGCTGAATAAGAGTGTTTGTACGGAAACCAATAGTTTCTTAGCTCCCTGACTTAAATAAAAAATGAACCTACAAAAAGAACTACAGTAACAAAATAACAAAAACAATCAAGTTTGACCTGAGCAGCTGTTAAGAATTTGAGCATTGTTAATTTTGGACATTTGCAACCAAGACATGCAAACTCCCCTTTTTTGTCCTAGATTTTGCGTCAAAGACAAACTCAAGCAGGCTTTACTGGGAGACTGAAAATAATTTCCAATGACATGAGGGTTGGATTTATGACCCAAGGATTTGCTTAGTTTTTCTGCAGAAGTAGGCAGTGTTACAAGCAAACCAAAACTAACCATGGAGATCCAGTGCACGGTACAAAATAGCTTTTTTGTCTGAGCCAGGGCATTGTGCAGGGTATAAAGAATCAGGCACATGCTGCCCACTGGCACTAACAGGGACAGTAAAAGGCCTCAGTCCTCTTTAGCCCGCTGAACCCTCTAAGTATGTCTTTATTAGCCATCCTGGAGCATCTCAGATCCCAGGATGAGCGTGTAGTCAAACACTGGTTTTATTTCCATTGGACTCTGGGAATTTTCCCTTCATCTTCACGCACCAAATAGAAGGTCCTTCCATGAGGGTTAGTTTTTCTTTCCTGGCTTTTATAGTGCTGGGCACTCCTGGCTTCTGAGCAGGCTGCTGAAGTCCTACCACACTACAGACAATTGTTACCATTAGTCTCCTTCCTGATTCAAAGGCAACTTGCACAACTAAGTTCCTCTTTCATTTAAGTGCAATCAGTTTGGAGCAATTGGAGTGCAACGGATTTTAAAAGGCAGGCTGGAATCAGAATGCATGTGACAAATCAAGGAAGATGACAGTTATTTTCTAAAGAAAGAGATTGGACTTTATTCTGCTCTAAATAGTAGGACACTAGGGGGAGTGTCTGTCCTTTTCCTGACAAAGACTTCTAAGAAGACTAAAAGTAAATAATTTCCTGCAAGCATTGAGTTAATGAAATTCATGTTTAATCACACAGAATCATTCAAACTACATAAAACCAACACTGAGTCATCATATTGGCATAGCACCACGACCTCTGGTCTGCGCTGTTGCTTCTTCCACATCCAGTACGTGGTTTCCTTCCTCCCCCTGTTTGCCATCCCTAGGTAGGATTGTAACCTGGCTGGGTCAGCGCTGCCCTGTTCTCACTCTTCTGTGCTAAACTCTGCTTTCTGCCTTAAATAACCGTAATAAGAAACTGAGGTCCTAGTGTATTCATCTGTTCAGTTAGGTTAGCTGATAATTCAAAATAAGGCTTTAAACCAACAGATCATAAACTGGTAGAGATGTAAAGTTTTTGTTACATATGGCAAGTAATAGTACTGCGAATATTAAGGAAATATGATTGCATATACATTTATTTAGATATGTTTTTTATACATATGTTTCTAAGTCTGATTATATATGTACACATGTATTAACACATAAAGCATCCAAATAGTATCCAAGGAAAAGTAAACTTATTAAGACTGAGAGTGTGTTCCAATGTACGTTGCCTGTCTCAGCGTCATACATGGCTAAAACACAGTTAGAAGCAGACAGAGATCTCAAAGTACTCAGATGTTTATCATACCAAATAACTCTTGACCTCTTCTTTGTAATCTTGGAAACAGCATTCAGAGGAGAGACCATTAATAGGGAGAGCAGCAGTGCGTGGGCCACAATTTGCAAGCTCACTTGACTATCAAAGGGGCCGTGAACTCAACAGCTACATGAGTAGGTATTGAAAGATAAGAGGAAATTACTTAACAAGCTCATGACAGTAATTTGAGAGGCTAATTGGTGTAGGAAGCAACATCGCAAAAGTTCTTGGAGAGATTAATTAAATTGATTGGAAATTAATTAAGTTGATTTAAAACACTTTGAAAAATCAGCTATCATAAGTGACTGTCTTGGGTTGGACCATAAAACAACTGATTAAGTGGAAATAAACACAATTGGATTTGGATAACTAAGTCATAGACAGTCAAAAGGGGATGGATTAGAAAGTGATTAGTCTAATCTTGAAGGGCAAATTAAATGCGTGAAACTTCCCAGAGTCCTGCATCTGGGGAGGTATAGCTCCCTCCACCAGTACAAGTAAGGGGCTGACCTGCTGGAAAGCAGCTCCTGGAGAAGGACCTGGAAATCCTGATTGACAAGTTCACCATGAGCCAGCAATATGCCCTTGTGAGCAAGAAGGACAATGGTCTTCTTGGATGCATGAAGAGTACGGGCAGCACGCTGAGGGAGGTTCTTCTCTCTTCTCTGCCCCGATAAGGCTACATCTGGTATACTGTGTCCAGTTCTGGGCTTCCCAGTTCAAGACAAAAAAAGGAACTACTGAAGAGAGTCCAACGGAGGGCTATGAAGATGATGAGGGAACTGGAACACTTGTCTTATGCTGAGGGAAGGTTGAGAGCCCTGGGACTGTTGAGCCTGGAGAAGGGAAGACTGAGAAGGGATCTTATCAATGCTATCAATAGCTAAAGGGTGGGAGTCAAGAGAATGGGGCCAGGCTCTTTTCAGTGGTGCCCAGTGAGAGAAGGGGCAATGGGCACAAACTGGAATCTGCAAGGTTCCATTCAAACAGGAGGAAAAGCTTTTTTACTGTGAGGGTAACAGAGCCCTGGAAGAGACTGCCCAGAGAGGTTGTGGAGTTTCCTCTGGAGAGATTCCAAACCCTCCTAGATGCAATCCTGGGCAACCTGCTCTAGATGACTCTGCTTTGGCAGGGATGCTGGACTAGGTGATCTCCAGAGGTCCCCTCCAACCCCCACCACTTTCTAATTCTGTGATTATGTAATATTTGTCTCAATTGTTCTTAAAAAGTTTTCTAGGAAAAATCAAGCGACAATTCAGCAGGTTGTATCAAACTTGTGCCTTAGTCCAAATGAACCACTCTACTCATCAATAATTAACATCGCTCTTTCTACATAGCATCTTAAGTGAATTTATCTCATACCACGTAATGGCTGCACAGCACCGCTTGTTCATGCTCAGTTAATACAAACTCCCATAAAAACTATCACTTGTTTTGTTCTTGATGACTTCAAGCACACAGATACTTGAGTACACATTCTTTGCTTGCTAATAAGTTTTTATTTTTACTGTGAAGCAATTTACAGTGTCTTAAAACCCTGCTTATAACACCTCTTTAAAAACTGCTTCTGCTGCCCAGCTGGAGTGATGGCCAGTAACACACTACTTTAAACACGATGTAAGTAGGCTTCACTGTGAATATTGTCTTATGGTTAGAAGTGCTTTGGTCTATACTGAGAGGGAAAACAATAAAAACAGTTAAAAACTGCGTGGGCAAAGGAAGTTTCACAGTCATCTACTTTGATGCCCCCAGAAAAATGTTTTCATCAAATAACTTGTGCATGAAAGCTCATAATTTTGACTGGAACAAGAATACCTTTGGAAAAAAGCACTTAGTCTTATATATATTTTTTCATAAACAATCCAATCCAAACAGTATTTTATGGAGAAATAGTTTTTCTGCTTCATCAATTATATAAAGAGACAAGACCTCATAATTCAAGCATAGACTTCTACTATTTGAGCTAACATAAATGATTCAATTTTATTAATGTCAGAAATATTTGGTTCTTAATCTACATGTAAACCAGCTGCTAGACTGATTTCACATTATTTTTCCAGTAATATTTATCATGTAACATACTCAGTTTCATTAGTTTTAGTGAAAGTCCTTAATCTTTCCATTCATTTTAAGCCATAGTTAGTAAATGAATACAAGTCCTTGTCTGTACTATAAAGCAGTATATCCATCATAAATCAAACCTGATGTGATTAAATGATTTCATTTTTATTTCCTAATCTGAGCAATGCTAGGAAATGAAAAGACAGAACAGATTTTTTATCTAAGTATATAACACAGTCACAGGACTGTCCCAGATCTATTTGCTGAAATGCTTTTTCTTGCAGTATTTAGCAAAAAACATTTTCCACTCTAAATTCTGAATGTCTTGAGGGAATATTACAAATGTAACTACACCCAATGCAGCTTCAAGTTCTTTGACACTTGTTAAATTTATTTATTTCACTTGCATTAGCTTTCTTCATCTTAAAATTTTATTACCTAGATATGAATCAGTCATTTATACTCAATATATGAATTAAAAATAATGAGAGAACCTATTTGCTTGAAGTGATTGAAATTTTGAAGATAACTAAACAAGCACTTTATTCCATTAAGATAAATATTTCTAGTTTTGTTTTGTTTTATTTTGTTTTGTTTCATTGGGTTTTTTTTATAGCTGCGGTTAGTGTTTACTAAAGATATCAGAATGCTTGCTGCATTTTGAACAGAACTTTGCAGCCTTCCTAGAAAACATAAGACTTACTTATGTAAGAAGAAGAAGAAGAAATCAAACAATGAATTGAAGGAAAAAGTGAATGCTCTTACAAGCTGAATACTGTCTAGAGAAGATAGTGGATGTCTTCCACTATCCACCTGTGGTAGAACTCAAACTTGTAAGACAACATGAGATTTAACAGACAAGTGATAGGATGGGGATATTCTCTCTGATATTTATGAACACTGTGATATAAGCAAAATTACAGGGCTTCTTTGGCCACAGAATTATTTTTTCCTCAAGGCAGTAAAATCCTAACACAAAACAATACATTTCTAATCTACGTCCTCTGAAAAGAGTCAAAGCTGAGAATTTTCAGCTCAAAGTTCAAGCTTTCTGCACTGACTGAAAACTAAACAGTTGATTTAGAAATTCAGTTACTGGCTTTGTTTCTTCATTTTACATACCTGTGTTTGAAAATGCAGTTCTGGGACATGATGTTTATGCATTTTCTTTTTTCTTTTGGTTTCATAAATCACACCCAGCGAGAAACACTTAGCAGTTAGCCACCCCGTTATGTTCTGTTGACAGTCCAGTCCATCAGCCTCTTTTCACCATGAATTCACTCACTCGCCAGGGAAAGAGAAGTCAGAGTCCGTGTTAGAGGCTATCTTGACAGCTAAGTGTGGCCAAGGATCAGATATAACTTGCTAAGGCCTCTCTCCTCAACACCACATTCCTATTAATATTATCCACTCTGCAGCTGCTGACCTTTCAACTTGCAGCAAGACAACTCAACTATGTCCCTCACTCATGGTCTTTGGTAACATGTGACCAGTTTGACTCTTTCCTAGCGTTGTTTGTACTTTCTGCACTTCACTCTTCCCTTACCCTAAATTTGTTTTTCGAGGTAATGGTGATAATGGCTCCTTCACCCAAAAAAATCTCTGGGGAATCATCATTTCCCCACAGGAACATACTGGCAAGGTAAGCTTTTCATTCTCTTTTCACTCCTTTTGTCTTCTCAACAACTCAAAAGGATGTGCATAGACTAAGGACTAAGGCAAAGCTTGAACTGAGGATACCAGAATCAACTCTAAATGGTGTGAAGGTTAGTCTTGGATAAACAAATAATTGAAGATCTCAAGTAATCTTAAGTCAAAGCTTTCTGTGTCATTGTAGACAGTTGTTGCTTTAAATTCTTGTCATAAGTATAGTTACTGAGCAGAAAAAAACAAACTGGTTTTGGAGGCTAAAAGAGAATGGAGGAAGTAGAAAGTAGTGCCTGAGAAATCTCCTAAATCTTCTTTTATTGACAAATGTCAGGGAACTGTTTATCTGAGAGGGGCAATATTACATCTGAATCAGGTAAGATATATCTGCTTCCAGAAGCCACAACAGACATATTTGTCTGTATTTAATTGCTCCTACAAATATACGCAGCAAAGTTTCAAAGCAGGGTCGATATCGTGCAATGTGTGGTTTAAAAATCTCCTCCCATCACCACCTCCTCATAATACTGAAGAAAAATAGTAAGAAAGACATAGTGCATATGTAGGATACTACTGTCCAGTCTCCAGGGCCACATGGGCAACTTGCCTCTCCTAGGAGATTGGCTAAGATAGATGGTATGAATCAGTTTCCAATTCTCTCTCTTTCTCCCTGCTGAAACCAGAGGAAGTTTATGACAGTAACTTGTACTAGGCAACAAAATTTCAAGACAAGCGCACTCTACTCACTTACCATAAAATCTGTGAGTAAATGAATATGCGGTATTACTACCTGGCAAAGACACAAATCCTAATATTTCACAAATTACTTTTCAAAATGGATTAAATGACTCTGCATGCAAACACCTCTATTACCACAACATGAGCCAAGATCTGTTAAATCAAGCTTGACTTCTCTAAACTTTACAAAACCTGAGAAGAATCTGCCTGGTAAAACAAAGCAACATTTTCCTGTGATGAGACCAAGCAATGAAGAACTTGATGTAGTACTCAGAGCTGTCTGGGTTTATTGTAGTCATCCAACGTCTAACATCCAGCGTACAAAGGCAATGTGAGTAGTAACACATATTGAACTGTGCTATGACTGAACATTTCAAGTTCATTCACTTCCATTCCTCTCTCTTGTCTTCCTTTTTTTTGTGCAATCCTTGAAATTATAACCAATATCAGGGTTATACTGTCCAAGTCATGCTTCCTAAAAGTCTCTGAAACACAAGTCAGACAGCTCAGAATGCAGTCAATCAATCACAGAGGGCAGAATACTAAATTTTAGTGTTATTTTTTCTTTTTTATTGTTTTTAATATTCTTATTTTGAAGTTCAGATCCTCTGGACTATGTGTACTGGTTGCACACAGTTGTGTGCTAGACTCATTTTTATTGACATCTTGGGTGTATGTAACAGTAGAATGGTACAGCAGCAGATAACCAGGATATAAAAAAGGTACATGGATGGCTGAATTCTGCCATTGTCAAATTGCCAATCAAAACCCACATTATTATACACGAATAGGTTGTTGCATCCATAGAGATGGGAGTTGTCTGTCAATCTAAAGCATTATACATAGACACAGCCTCAGACCAAGGTCTAAAAATGGTTTGACTGACAACTGTACTCCACAGAGAGAGCAGAATTCTCTCCTCCCAGTCTTAATTACATGTCTGTTGTAAATACATATATTTCAAATTATTAACTAAGATGCAGCTGTGTTTAACTATGATTTTCTTCCTAATCTTCCAGAGAGTTCCGTAGTATTTGTGCAAGACTTAGAATAACATCACGACACGGTATTATTGTTAAGCTGTCTGCTTCTCATGAAAATTACAGCATAGCTAAAAGAAGGAAGAGACTTTCCAAGATAACCTGTGACTGTTAAATGCTGAAAACTTTCAGAAAACAAAAGGTCTTTTAAGTGGGAAACTTTTCCTGTCATTCTCCAAGCTGAGTAATCTAAAAGGAAAATATGATCCACATTTTTTAACTTGATGTTTCCATTCTAACTCATTCTCTGACTACTTCTCTTCTCACACAGACTCAACCTAACTTACTTTCACAGCTATGAGTGCAGCTACAGTGTCCTGACTCTGAAAGCAAATAATTCAAGGATAACTTTGGCAGAAGACTAACTGGATATAAACCAACCTGGAATATGTTTAGGCAGGAAAAGAGAAGATCTTCTGCTAATTCTATGTGGTTGCTCTGTATTAGCCAATGAGATCTTATGCTAAGCTAAAAACTAAATTTTCATGCTAGTTTGTGTCGTGAAGACTAGCTGTGTTTTGTAAGAACTTTTACCAAAAAAATCTAAAAATGTTAGTGATTTTTTTTATGAGTTGTTTGCCTTGAACTTGTTACATTTCTGTTTTTACAATTGCCATATGGATACCAGTTATGCTAATTTATATCTGGTGCTAGGTACTTTTTATACACCTGCTTTTAAAATAGGCAGATGGAGTTTAGGTGAATTCTGTAGAGCGCTAAACAAGTAGATATGCACTAGGACGTGTGAAAGAATATGCTAAGCTTGCTCCATTTTGTCTGCTCGACAGCAAGAAAAGATCAAAGCTTCAAAGGCATCACTAATTGCTGATAGTACAAGAAGGAATACAACCAACCTATTGAGGAACCTTTATAGACAGAGAAGAGCCTGCTCTATAGAGACTGCCTTGCAGAAGAGATAAAACCAAAGGAGAGTATTAATAATTAGTAAAGAAAGGACAGAGAAGGTAAGAAGCCTCCAATAAATTTGCCAGATTAGTAAAATTAACCATGTGTTCAACCTACAGATTCTGGATTTTGTTGACAATTCCAATGTGCTTGCTCATTATGAAGATATTAAACATGACCAAAACATTTTGCCTCCTTTCATCATGAGACCATAAAGTAGCTACCAGTCAGAGATGCTGAAGGAAAAAGTATCCAAAAAGACCTGTCTCAGATCAGATAGGAGCAGAGGATATTTAGACTCCTCACCACAGTTTCATACTGTGTATTCGTTTCTCTCCACCATTAGCCATCAGAGAGGAGTTGGCAGAGACCTCTCTGCTTTCAGAAAGGAAGATAACGACTGGGGAAATGCTGATGTTCTGATGTTGAGAATTGAACCTGGGGACAGCAGAGAGCTGATGGTAAGAGCTGAAATGAACCGCCATATCTACTTCTTTCTGTCCATGTCAGGTTACAATGCAACAGCAAATACTTGTTGTGCAGGCCACCAGTGAATGACAACTGGGTTTTGCAGAGGTAACTTATGCTAAGCTTATTCTACTTTTTTTTTGCCTTTTTGACCTTCCATTTTCTTCTCATTAATCACAGGAGTTTACAAGTTTTGTACTAGTTAGGTACTGAGAGGTATTTTGTAGTCCGTGGCATACGGAGTCAATGTTCTGGGGATGTTGCAGAGCTTAATGTCTGATACCCTGTGGCCAGTATTCATCAGAGAGTGGAACTAATCACCCAGGGGGTTCCCTATAATTTTGCCCCTCCAAGGGCTGGATGTGGATGTAGAGGGAAATGAGCCAAAATGGGCTGCCAAGCCACTCTGTGCCTCCCTTGACCCACAGAGAAGTGAAGGACTCACATTTCTGAGCAGCACCTGGCATCCCTCCTTCCCTTGTAGTGAAGCATTGGTGGCCAGCTGAGGATTTTAGCAACAATCCGTGAAGTCAGAAATTTTGTACCCCAGCACTTACCTTGCTATCTTGCTTATTCATGCTGGGAACTCTGTGGAAGAGTGGCCACCCTATCATGTGTCTGCATAGCACACAATGCAGCAAACCACAGCACCAACCAGAGACCCCAGACAGTACAGCTATGGATAAATAAATTATTATTTCAAGTATCTGAAACTGTTGGTGTGACTTCTATCATTACCCTTTATCAAGTACTTACTAAATGCCATAGCCTTTTAATACAGTTTCTTTCGTGTCAATTTTTTTGGAGTGTTTTAGGGCACCGAGATCCATTATAGATATGGCTACAGTGACATTTGGTTTAATTAATTTCTCTATTATGTCACAGCTTGAATGAGAAGCAATCAGAAATTGTTTAAAAATGAGAGCAGTATGCTTATTTCATACTTTGGAAGAATCTTCAATTTGCTTATGAAATTACCTTGGAAATAAATGTGCAAAAGTAGTTGTTTTCCACTCCAGACTGGGGTTGTTGGTTTGGGTTTTTTTGTCATTTTCCTTACAGTAGAAGACAGTGTTGATGAAGTCATAATGTTGCTAGTGGTAGGGCCTCCTTGTTCTTGCTTTGAACAGCACCAGGTTCAGTGGGATTCCTGTCTTAAGATGGGGCTTCCTAGGGATTGCTGCTAAACAAATATTGTCTAATAATTATTAAAGCTGAACATTGGCTTCAGCTTTTGAGATGATTGATTTGTCACAATAGGAATATGAAAAATACATATGAACATATGTAAATATGAAAGCCTAATCCTCACAGTGCCTAAATCCAGAGTACTCTTTCTTTTGCACCTACATTTTTGACACCCATGCATATGCAGAATTGCTCATGTCCAATGACCTGCCCAAGCTAGTCAAGTCCCAGTAACTGGGACCAGGGGATACAGAGGCCACTAGTAAAAAAAAACAGTATAAGTTTTCCCATCGTGGTTGTTACTCCATCCTGCCAGTGACACTACATAAACCAGCAAAAGCAATTGCTGCTCAGCACAACCACATCTGGATTCAGTGTATCTACTGCAGTGAGGAAAAATGAGTTTTGCCTCAGTGTTATACGGCAAAATCACGCCAGAAAAAATTGTATTGAAATCTTGATCCAGTACTGCAGCCCATTTCTCTGTTCAGACTAGAATCATAGAATCCTAAAATCATAGAATACCAGGTTGGAAGGGACCTCAAGAATCATCTGATCCAACCTTTCCTGGCAAAAGCATGGTTTAGACAAGATGGCCTAGCACCCTGCCCAGATTAATCTTAAAAGTGTCCAGTGATGGGGACTCCTTTGCTTCCCTGGGGACATTATTCCAATGGCTGATTGTCCTTGTTAAAACATTTTCCTCTTGTGCCTAATCAGAATTGGAATCCAGATCAGGTGCCTCAGGGGATGCTAAAAGGCAGACTACAGCCCCTTACCCATCTGAGTCAGCCTCTAGTTGACATCGAGAGTGCTCAGGCGTTATCCAAAAATACAGTTACCCTACAACAAAATTTGTTTCTTGCAAAATTCAGCAGTGGTCATTATTTGCTTTAAGGACACGAGCTGAGCTCACTTTTTAGGCAATATGCAAGACTGCAGAATATTCACCTGGGAAAGGGGAAGCCTACCTACAGTCCTTTCTGACCCTGAAAAATCCGCAATCTGCAGGCTGGGCTCTGAAGAGTAACTCAGCAACCTAGGTGTGTAAAATAAATAAATAAGACCCAAGATTCACTGAGTCAGAGACCTGAGACCCATAGACATATATCTGTACTGAAAAACCCAATTCTCAGGAGACATTTAGATGCTAGTCCCAGTATTTGTTTTACATTCCATCTTGTGACTTTTTTTGACACTAGTATCTCCCTTTCCTTGACATAGGTTGGCATATTCCTGCTCCACAGTGAGTTGTTTGACAGTAAAAATTAGAAGGTAGTTTCAAGTAGAAAAGTTTTAAATTGTGGTGATAAATGGCAAATATTGCTTAGATAGGAAGTAATTAAGACTGTGACGATACGTTTAGCTCAGGAGGCAGGGAAAACAGAAATTACACCTACTATTTGCAGCCATTAAGCTCTGAAATATTTTGCCAATTAAAATCCTACAGTGAAGGGAAAGTATAAAGCACTTGCAAGATAATGACTCATTTCTTGCTCAGACAAACCTGCTAATGAAGAATTTTGGAGGCTTTCACAACTGGATTTCTTCTCACCTGCGCCTCATGTAATAACATCAAATTTGACTTACGCTGAATTAAAATATCCTGGAGAGATAAGTAATCCCAAGCCCTTTCAAAATCCACCTCTCTCTGGACAAACAATTCAGTTGTCAATCATCCCAAAAGCTTGATGATGCTGATGGATATTTTTAGGTCCTACATGCGTAGATTTTGGTGTGGTTCAGAAGATGCTGTCAAATCTATGTCTGACAAACCCATACAGGCTGGGCCAGTCTGACATTACTGCTAACATCAGCATCACATTGGAAAAAAAAAAAAAAAAAAAAAAAAAATTTTTTTTAAAAAAAAAAAAAAGTTTCTTGTAGCATAAAAGCTTTGCTATAAATAGAGAATGAATATCTGCCATGTGGGGGTCATTTCACATCAAAGAACAAGCAGTATGAAACTTAGTTTAACTTGATTAATATGTAACTTCATTTCAAATTCTCGTATTATTATAAATACTTTTTCACACAGGAAAACATTTTTCTACTTTAAAACCTCCCATCTCAACTTTGCTAATATTTTTTAAGATTCCTAAAATGAAGGATTGTCTTTATGCTTTGTTCCCCCTTGGCTACAATGAAATTTGTATGGAGTAATGCAAAAGTGAGAAAGGTAAGTGCAGTGACTTGTATTTCAGAATACTATTTTTCCAGCTTTACCCTGCCTTCCTAGAAGGAGATTAATTTAATGTATTATCATTAGGTTAATATTAGTATTCCTCAGCATGTTGCACAGGCGCTCACATTCTGTGTCTGTTGAAAATCCATGTGTATTTTAGCAGGGTCTTTGCATAGGATGTCTGTGCCTGGGGATCTTTGGTATTAAATCATCCCAGCCAACTGGTTACAGTTACCTGACCATCACTGAAGCCCAAAAGACTAAATACAATTTAGGAGCTCTACTACTTGTTGCTAGAAACCTTCATAGCTAACGTAGAAGAAGTTTTTTTAACCTGCTGAGGTTCTGCAGTACTTAAGCAAAACAAGCATAACATTTCTGTACTTGTTTGCAACACAGTTTTAGAGAATTAAGCAACTGTCCTCTGTTTATGTTAAAGCAAAATGTAAGAAACTAACATTCTGGGATTATCTGCTGCTTTAAAATGTAGAGAAAAAAAAACAACAAAAAAACAAAACAAGAAAAGAAACAAAGAAATCCAAAAGCACAGAAAAAGACCTAAACCAAAACCAAACTACACTGTAATCAAAAGACAATCATAAAAACTGCCTTAAACAGATTTTTAAGACACTGTGGCAATCTAAAGGTTATATAAACCTAATCTAAGCTTCTTAACATAGATATTTAAGCATTATGGAAATTTGACTTTTAACTTAGTGTAGTACAAAAAGGCCTTTATCCTAGCAAATATACGAGTTAAATTTGAATCCTAAACAGAGATTATTGCTTATTAGAGCCACCATAAAGTACAGATATATTGGTAGCTAATGTAAGTCACCCAAATAGAAGACTTTGGGCATAGATTTATTTCAAAATATCCATGTTTCTATGGAAAAAAATAATTACTTAGTAGTAGATTTGCAAGTTCTAGGAATAAAAATGCATTATCTACTAAAATAGTTAACAGTAAAGTATTATACACAGATTATGTAGAGCGCTGTAGAGGGAAGGATATTACTGATTCTTCTTTGACCTACAGGGTTTAATGTTTCCTTATTAAAAAAATAAAATAAAATTAAAACTCAATAGACCATAGCCTCTCAGCTATCCACCAGACTTTGTGAATAATTCAGTTTAGACAAATATCCACCAATATACTGGAAGTGGAGATGTCTCTGATTTCAGAGGCAAGAGTATATAGCAACCTGTTAGCAACCAGTTGGTCAGTAAGACTAAGCTTTAATCTTTTATTATACTAATAAGCAGAACAACAGTTTGTTTGTTTGTTTGCTTGTTTCTCATCTTGGAGGCATTGTTAAAGCCCTCAATATAGCCATGATTCATCTTGAAAACGGTAGTCTAAAATAATAAAGCAAGCCAAAAATCAACTGCTTTCAAGAGAAAGCCAAAGTATTTCAGAAGAGATGAGGTAACAGGGTCATTGGTCACTGCAAGAGGACATGTGATTTACTTTGATCACAAACTCCAATTGGCAGGAGACTGGTGCAAATGTGATGTTTACTTTTAACAACCACCCACTTTCCAGTCCCAGTCCTCCAAAAAGTCACAGGCAAGGAGGAGAATAAGGAGCTGAGGACTAACACTAGCTTTGCTGTGTCATGCATCTTCCCAATGTAATTTTCCTGTTTGATCTCATTTAGACTTCGTTCTCAGGGGGATTTAATTATCTATGATCATTTCCAAATGAAAGCACTTAAAGCTGTTATCACTGAAAATATATGTATTGACCTTTATGGTCCTTCCCAAGAAGTTTCCAACTTCTACAGCAATTCAACTGTAGGGAAAATAAGATTTTTTAAACCCAGAATCTCTAAATCTGCTCATTTATTTATGTAAAGAATCAGATTTCACTCTTCACCAATTTTATGATGCTAAAAATGCTATTTGTCCCTTCGCAGCTCTTTCTGCAGTAATACTGTCTTGTACAACTTGGGTAAACAATAAGTTTCTTTGTCTTTGTGGTGCCAAGTGGAGCATAAAGTCGGTGTGGGGCAGCATTCATAGATAACAAAAATGCTCCCTGGAAAAGATTTCTATATGATTTTATGGTACATCTCTTCTCTCAAAATGTCATTTGGCTTTACGAGAATCCTGGATGGTAACTTTTCAGGATAATGAATAGAAGACATGACTCATGAATTATTTTTTTTTTCATATTTCAGAGGAGTTTAATACAGTTGCTTGAAATATGATGTGTTTGAGAGAACTTTCTTTAATTCAACAGGGACCTGGATAGTAAATCAATGTTAATCAGGTAATATACCCAGGGGAAACTGGAACCATGGTCACACTTGACACACTTTTTAGTTACATTGATGAGCTCATCCAGTTATTTAATTATTATAAAACTCCCAGTGTGTCAGAGTGAGACCCTCTAAGGATTATTCTCCTGTCTACAACACATCAAAAATGTTCTCTATTTCATAGCAAGGGCACAAAAGTCAAGCGGTTTTTCCAATTCTCAGTCAGTACTTATACAAGAGACTATTTCAAAGTATTGTGAATATCATGAGACAGGATAGAGTCATAGAAATACCTTATCATAAAACAATTAGGTATGAATTTTTCACCTGTTAGTTATCTTGCAGTATCTATTCTCATGCATAGTTTTTAATCAAAAATTAATACCATCGTTTGGGGTATGTTACCAGACTCTGTAGGATCAGAACAAATCTGATTTGATTTGGCCTAAGGACTAAAAAAATTGTGAAGGGAGCTAAAGAGCTGTAAATCCACACCCTATAGAGCTTATTTTGTGGAAAAATTCTGCTGGATAAAACAAGATGAAACAGCAAGTCTAGGTATAATCCTGCCTGTATTCGGGGAAAGTCTAGATCTGGCTCAAGCACCTCTGCAGCACCCTTCAAAAGGCTTCGAAATCACATCCAAATAAAACCTTTCTATTCACAATTTGCTTAGCTTCCTCCAAGCTTCTAGGACTAAACAACAGCATGAATTATATTATCACCAGGGGCTCTGCATTGTATTATTGCATGAGGATGCTGCACCTTCTGAGTACTTATGCTCATTCCTGAGCTTAGAAGATGCACATCAATGAACCAGAACTCTGTTTTGAGTGCAATCAACCAATTCATACCTTTTTTTTCAGATATTCTTTGTGGGTAACTGCTTTAAGCTTCTACTGAGGGAAACAGAAGGTTTGTGTCTTGGTGTAAAACCAAAAATAAAGCCCACTAAATCTTCATACAGTCAAGGAAGATGGAAAAATTTTACACATTCAACGGTTATGCTGGATAACAAAGATTAGTAGCTGGAAAAGCAAAGGAAGGCCAAATAACAGAGAAGTAGGCTACATGATAACTGTATGGTTAGTATATTCATCTTTGAAGAACCTGCTGATGAGTTTCTTTAGAAAACAGCTTTAAGAAGCAGAAAGCAGAGTAGTCCTGACTTGAGTTGCAGTTTTCACACCAACCAGTCCAGGGCAGAGATGTTTGTGTAAAGGAAATTGGTTAACAGCAGCCCAAACATCCTCTCTCCCCTACCCAAAAAGTTGAAAATGGGTTGCATTAGGTTTAAGGATCTACATTAAATGAAATATTAGGACATTTATGAAAATGAAAAGGAGCTCAGGAAGATCACTGCCAAAGCTCTTGCTTCCATGTGTCACCACCTCCACTTTTGCTTACCGAAAGACTTCCAAAATTGCGAAGATAGATTTACAGCTACTACAAACTCTATATAAAGTACCTGAAACCAAACCAAAAGAATAGATTTTTCAAAACTTTCCAAAATCATATTCCTGAACTGAATTCCTTTCCAGTCTCGTCTATGAAATTTTCATTTTCTTCTTCTTAAAAAGAAGCAATGGGCTCTTTACAGCCTTCTGTGTAGGAAAAGAGTATGTTCTGAGTTCTCAGGTGGCTGTTGCTGTCACCTGATCTTTAACTCAGATTTCAAGATCATCTCCTTTATTTTACTTTTTCTTCTTTTTTTTTTTTTCTTCCTGGACAAGCTAGTTCTCAATCCTAACTTTCTTAATGCATTGGTAGTGCATCTTGCTTGAGTTTACTACTTGTTTGATTTTGGTAAATAGTACAGGGTAAGTTGTCTACAATGATGTGAAATAAATTTTGGAAACAGTTGCAGCATTTTCAGTGATAATTGGATTGGCCAGAGATGAGTCATAAGTAATGAAATGCAAGGAATAAAAATTTGATGCTATCTTTTTTGGCTGAAACAGAGTTCTATTCCTTCAGGCCAAAGAAAGTCAATAATTATATCTCGTAGCTTCTATTTTTATGATGATTTTTGTTATTTGTTTATTATAATGGGATTATGCATCATGCTAAAAGGAAAACATGGTTGTTATGAGCTTGTTCTAAAAACATAGATACTTTTGGTTATGATCTCACAATTATTATTTTTTCAAGTCAAAGTCTATTTACTGCCTGTTTAATTTTATTATATTAATATCAGCTGTAAGATTTATGGAAAATAGTAATGAAGTAATAAATATGGCCCTTTTGATATCAATCAGCCTTCACAAGAGATAAGAAACGTGTCCTATTTTTACAAAGTCAAGAGACAAAATGAAAAGTTTCAAAATCAGACTGAAGACTATGCAAGATGAAATAACTGGAGGGAGAAACCTCAGCTGAGCAGTGCACATATGTAAACAACAGAGACTCAGATGAAGAGAAGAAAAGATATATAGAGTGTAAATCATAGAATCACTGAATGTTATGCATTGGAAGGAATGTTTAAAGGGCATCTAGTCCAACCCCCTTGCACTGAACAGCGACACCTGTACGTAGAGTAGGTTGCTCAGAGCCACGTCCAACGTGCTCTAGAATTTTTCCGTGGGTAGGGCATCGACCACCTCTCTGGAAAAACTCAGCCAGTGTTTCAGAGTAAAAAATTTCTTCCTTCTATCTGTTCTAAATCTCATCCTGTTGCAACAGGCTCTGCTAAAAAAATTATCTGCACATTTCTTGTAGGTTCCTTTTAAGTACTGAAAGGCCCAATAAAGTCTCCTTATAGCCTTCTCTCCTCCAGGCTGAATGACCCCAGCTCCCTCAGTCTGTCCTCATAGGGAAGGTGCCCCAGTTCCTTGATCATCATGGTCTCCTCTGGACCTGTTTGAACAAGACCATGTCTTTCTTATGCTGAGGACTCTAGAGCTGGACACAGTACTCCAGATGGGGTCTTGCCAGAGCAGAGAAAGACAATCATACATGCATGGTCTATTTTAAGAACTCCTTTCCAATCTGCTATGATCAGTTTCCTACCCAGCAGAGAGGTAGCAGGAGCCTGCCAGGAGCTGAGATTCCTGGAGCCAGACTGAGAGACATCACTCCATGTAGTACATGCTACTTCTAGGCAACCTTCATGGAAAGGCAGGGCAGTTCAAAACTTCTACCATAAGTCACAAGTCACCTCTCTGTGGCTGTGCCACCTTTGCTGACTCAGAGGCCTTGGCATGATGCATCAGCTAAAAGATGTGTTCTGCATCTTAACTCTCCTTAGCAACTCCAGGACAGCATCTCTTTACATTACATGAGGTGATTGCAACCACTTATCATGTTAAGTATAGCCACAGCCTTTATGATAAAACTTCAGCACACTAAACATTAAGAGTTACAAGTCTTGGGAAAGTTCAAGATGCAGATCATATTCTTCAATAATGCCTTTCCACATCCATAGCTTAGTGCTGCCTCACAGTCCTCTTGGTGAACTTAACAGAGCAACATTATTTGGGTACAGCCAGGTCCACAGTCCATAGCTGGACTGTGTCACTGCTCAGATCGTGCTGTGCAAACACAGCAGCCTTTCATCCACACGCACCTTATGTCTGGAGGCTTTCACGTCCCACACAAGCCTTCAGCCCTCCCAGGTCTCAGCTCCCAGGAATGGAGCATGCTGGGCTGCACCCAGCACGGAGACAAGGTGCTGGGGCTTTTAGATGTCCACCTGTCATTCTCTGAACCTGTAAATGTGGGTTCAACACCAGCCCTATCATGGCACACAGAGGAATGGGGGCAGCAGCCATGGAGGGGAAGAAGTCTTAGTGGTTTTTCCTCCTCTCTCTAAATGCAACCACCTTTTGGGGTGTGCTGTGGTAGGTGGGTTGAGCAAGGTATATCAACAGCAAATAATTCAGAGAAGAATATGAAAAAGGCATAATCAAACTGCTTCATTGCTTTATTCATTTTTTTTTTCTTTTAACAAGTAAGAAAGGGTTACTCTACTTACACTCTATTCAACAAAAAAAACAACACATTGCTGCTATCAAAGACTTACGGAATTTTAAGAACCTTGACAATAAATCTTAAATGTTGATAAGTCTACATCTTCAGTAATATTTAACAACATGGATCTGCTGTGGATTTACCTGAGGGATAGAAAAAAAAAGAATGTCTCATTGTAGTAGACAGCAGCTGTCTGTTCAACTTCATTCGCTTTTCTTCCTACAATACTCTGAGCCCTGACAGTGTGAAGGTCTAATGGAGTTCAGGTCAATGCTGGACTACTTCCCATATGTTCTCATCTTAATCGTTTGTCCTCTGATACGTATTTTCATTGTGCAAATTTTATGACCAAAGCCTGCAAGGTTTAAGCTCCTTACCCTTTTCTATAACAATTAGATTTCTCTTTCACTGTGCTGCCTACCTCAGAGATGTTAATTCAGTACAGCGGATTTTCTGCCAGAGTTTTTCAAGATGAAGACTCACAGATGCAGCAGTGAATGATTTTTTCTATTTTAAAGAACAAGATCTTCTCTTCTTTTTAGTTTGGGCAGACCTCAAAAAGCAAGCAACAGAAAGCCGCACAATTTCCAGCTGACAAAGATTTAAAAAAGTATATTCAAGGTTGCTGCGGTCACTGCTCTGGAGTTAAAATTTTACACAGCAGCTTGACAGGTAGCAGCAGAATATCTGCACAGTAGAGGAGGTCATCTACCTTCAAGCCAACAAAAAGATTAAACTAGACGTAAAAGAAGATTTTCTTCACCTTAAGATGGAAGCATGTGTTTATGGAATTTAGAAATTGGGTTGTAGCTTCAGCTTCACACCTGATGTGCAGAGGTCTGTACCGCATTTATGTCCATTGCTTGCATGTCACATGTTTTGCTCCAAGCTGCAGCTGTGGCATTACCATGTACTCTGTTGGTGACTCCCTGCTGGAAACAAGCCTACATCACTTGATGCTTCATGAATTTTTTTTACTTCTTGGGACTTTTTTAAGTTCTTAGTCATGGAAAGCAAGGTTATTGTAGTAAACCACAGCAATAAGGATATATTTATGGAGTGTCAGCATTTTACCTCCTTTATTCTACCCTTAGATGTCAGCTTTTTCTCAGTATACATATTCAGCCCATGAGAACTAACACCAGCATATAGGGTAATTCAAATAATTATACAGAAGCAGTGGAATTTAATTTCCCATTGGCTTAGTGTCTAAATTTGCAGTAATTTCCTGAAACCCATGTCATTAACACACATGGATTTGAAAGACATCAATATGGGCTAGTTGATCATTTCAGAGGACCTCAGGGAATCTTGACTGACAAGGATCTGCCAAGAAGGGTTAATGATTTCATTAATGTATAGCCAAATACCTCCCTCTTCTGAGCATATGCGCATGCACACACACACATACACCCTCTCTATACTGGATCCTTTGAAACCAAAAAGATCAATGAGATTGACTTCAACTACTTGCAATATTTATCAATGTTTATAATTAGTTAAAGGATGGGTGTCAAGAGGATGGGGCCAGACCCTTGTCAGTGGTGCCCAGCAACAGGAAAAGGGGCAACGGTCACCAACTGGAACACAGGAGGTTCCATCTGAGCAGGAAGAGAAAATTCTTTGTTGTGAGGGTGTTTGGATCTGGCCCAGACTGCCCAGAGAGGCTGTGGAGTCTCCTTCTCTAGAGCAATTCCAAACCTGCCGGGACAATGTAATGCTGGGCCCCCTGCTCTAGGTGACCCTGCTGGAGCAGGGCGGTTGGACCAGACATCTCCAGAGGTCCCTTCCAACCCCCACCAAGCTGGGATTCTGCGATTCTGTGATTTTGGAGGGGTATAGTGTGACAACAGCGAGTTAAACCCTGCACCCTCCTCAAGCTTAATGCACAGCTTCTCTAGCAATGAACAGACAAAATTACTTTGTGAAAACAGTTTAGAAGATGATTTGCATTAAGCAATTCTGAACATGTTCATGCAGTTTACTACTCACATCAATCACAGTGAAAAGATCATGTATTGAAATGCTTGGAAGAGTTTCCACATGGAAAGTACTTTGCAGAATTACTGTGTGGACAGACAATATGAAAATTATTTGGTTTATGTCTTCCAGGAGACTGTTATAGGCTTCATTTATCCTAACCGAAAATGTCAGGATCAGACACCTGTCTGAACCTTAGATCTAGACTTTCTTTCTAATCACTTTGAAAGAATTAATTTTATCCTGGTAAATCTCACTTTGGGAGTAACAGAACTGTTCCCTGGAAGTGTCCATTCCTCTCCACCATGTAATTACAATCTAAGGTCAGACACATGTGTTACATTACAGATATAAGAGTTTGATGAAAAGAATCATACCGCATAGATCAGGAAGCTAAGTTACTACAGCAACACTCACGTAATAGACATCTTCAGAATCAATAAATATTTACTACTCCAATTATTTCTTTTATTCTTAAATTATGTATTAACATTATATTAATAACTATGATATATATTGTTACTGATATTATTAATGTTAATTATTAATATTTATTAACTTAATCAATATTTACTACTTAAGTAATACAGAATATTGTATAGAAACAACCCTAGAACTTTTAAGTTTCTTAAGTCCTAAAGAAGTTATGGTGCAGGGAAATTTATTGCTAGCTATTTTACAGTATTCTGAGATGTGCAGATTAATTGCCCTATATCAAAGCTATCCACAGCAGGAGTCACAACTTTGTTAAGAGGTCAACATATGTGATTGAGGGATGATGAAATTAAGATTGCAGTCTGTTCAACAGTGCTGGGATCTATCATTCCAACTAGGAAAGTTAGGATGCATTAAGCTTCACAGAGATAAAAGGGAAAAGAATAAACAAACAAATTTCATCTAGTTATTTTCCATAAAAATAGCATCTGGAAAAAAACACGCTGCTGATGTAAGATGAAGAGCTCTGTTACACGAATAGCAACCAATTTAAAATAAATTAATAAAATAGTTTGACTGGTAGCAGAATATAAGCCAGACTAGTAGAGATAAAATGTTATAAACTCATCTACACGATGCCACAATAGGTCACACATCCTCAATTCCAATGTTCAAGAGCCACTAAATCTACATAAAATGTTAAAGAATCAGGAAAATACTACTGTACCTGGTCATCTGCAGTATTACAAATGTTAACTCCTTGCCTTGCTGAAACAAATTAAAAGAGATTAGAGTAATTGGAAAGACATTTTTTATAACTTGGATGCTGGCACACTGAATGTTATCAAGATAAATGCTCTGTTTGGAGTTAGTTTGCTCTGTTCTGTTCACTGATTGCCTTGAGCGGAGAGAAAACATTACAAGATATCCAAGTGGTAATTGGCAAATTTATCTAGAGTGAAAAATTCACTGGAGTTCAAAGGAGAAATCAACCCCCAGTCCTTCCACCCTCACTCTTCTCAGTCCTCTCATGAATATCAAAGTGCAAATGAACACGAATCGATGTTGCCTGCCTGAGTGGGAGCGCTGCAGCAAAGTGCCAAGTTACATTGATTCTCAATGGGGTTAAGTAAAGTTGAGGGAGTTCGATATCTGTTGGCATCAACACCTTCAAATGAGAAATAAAGACCTTTCTTTCCAGTCAACATTTCCACTGTACCTATTTTCAGACCCGTTATCTTGATTTACTCAAATAATTGCTGCAATTAAGCACACAAATTGGGGAACTATAGACAAAGAAAAGCCAGTTTCAAGATCTCAGTTGTATTTATACTTACCGTTAAGAGTGACTCATCTTAACAATGGAGACACAGCAAGACTAAAGAAACAAATCACTTCAAAGAAAAATCTGCAGTTCATCTGGTGCTTGCAAGAAGTAAGCAGGTTGTTAATGTTTGGTATTTAGTTGGTAAGATAAACCTTACCTTGGAAAATAATAATAGCGTTTGTTCTTCCTTCTCTATATCTGAAAGGAACTGACAAGTTTGGAGTATCTCTGTGGAGGAAAAGTAAAGTTGAAAGTGTCAAGCAGACATGGGAACTGGGACACTTGAAAATCTTAGGATGCAGATAATTTTCTGAGAAGTTTTTTTATGAGCAGAGGCACACCTTGCCATGAATCAGCATGTGGTGATTATCCCTGAAGCAAAACTCCCTCTTTTTGGTTTTGCTGGTGGGAGGCTTTATCATTGTTCCAGATAATGGCTAAGAAGTCATCTCTAAATGAGAACACAAGGACAAGAGTCAACTGTCAGTGTTCTTTGCAAATTCTGCTAGATAAACAGCAACACTGTTCCAATAATGTCACAGGGGAAAAAAAGTAAACAAGTTCCTCTGGAAACTTTCAGACTTTCACAACCACTGACATTCTCGTTAGTAGCCAGTTAGTGGTCAAGGTGGACACAAGGAGGATACCTTGGACTGATATCTAGGACTGTAGAGATTCTCCTTAAGAAAAATGATGTCTGCGACCACCTGGCTGGCTAGTACTTGGCCTTGCTTCCTGGTGAGTATCAGAAAGAAAAATCATCAAAAGAAGCAAAAGGTGCAAAAGGGAACCTTAGAAATCTAGAAAATCTCATCAAGCATTATTTAAGATCATGGACTAGAGATATAAGATGACAAATTCATACCACAAGAAGAAGTTTAGGAGAGCTTTGCTTGATGTTGTTCCTTCAGTCATGCTTCAAATGACTTCAAAAGTTAATGTGATTTTCTCCACCTGCACAAAAACCTGAAGGCCTGCAAGTATTGGAGAAGGGTCTTTCTGTCAGTATAGGCACAGGAGACCTGGATGAAGAGAACACCTTCCTTGGTTTGGGGTCTACTGGAAAGAAGCTTGGCCGTGATGTCTCTGGGCAATATAAAAACTGATTATTTTTGAAAGACTCAAGGATACATATTAAGATATCCAGTTCTGGACACACAGAAATCTATAAATACAGAGGTAATTGTGGATACACATCATGGTATAGCCTTCTTGGCAAAGAGAACCCCACCAGTGGGTCCCTTTCACTGGCCCTGCCTCCATAACTTCTCTGGTTAGCCGCAAGGAAACTTGGTATGGGCTTGGAAATTGCCATGAAGAGGACCAGCTGCTTAGTTGCTAGCATTGCATTCTGCCCTGAAGGCACTGAAATGATGTCAGAAATAACTAATTTTTCTGACAAAAATAAAGAAAGAGCCAAAACATACCAGTAGAGCAGGAAAATGCAGACGTTGGCGACAAAGCTGAAAAGAAAACTAAACATTATCCACTTTAGGCTATTTATATTATAAATAGTAATCTTTGTTCTAGTCAGCACCAAGAATAAATTGTTTAGTGGCTCATTATACTTTTTTTTTTCATTGTAAAAATCAGAGACACAAATACAACACGGCAGATTTTTCTCTTAAAACTCTAACAGTTTCCTCACTGCCCCTTAAAGTCAATATTGCTAAAACTAGGAAATATCTTTTTCCAGCAAACTCTATTATTAAAAAGGGGAAACTTGGATATCTGTACGATGTTTGTATAAACAAATTATCTGTTTGTTTTTTTCAATGGGGGAAAAAACAAATCAGACTTAGAAGCAAAGTGGTCCCTTGTAAAGAAGGAACCTGGACTCCAGGGTGTCCTTCGGACCTCAGTTTTGTTCCAGTAAGCTGGCAAGACCTGAAGCATTTGAGAAAGACACATCACTGGTGGATCTTTATAAGACCTTTCTTGAAGGACTTACAAAATTCCCATCTCACTTATCAATGGCTTTAAGATTACTTTAGGAGCATATCTGATCCTTCAGTGACTCAAGTATTGCATGAACTGAGGGAGCTAGGACACCACCATCATTCTAGCCGTGAAGACTGTTGCTTTCTCTCACTGAGCTCTCAAGGCATTTATGCAGGTTTATGTCAAACTTTTATAACCTGGAGCAAGCAGCTTCTTGTTCTACCTACTGTGCCACTAGATCTCCAATAACTAAAGTGAAAGCTGGTGTAGTTAGAAACATCCATTACTACACTAACATAGATGAAGTTGCACCTTCTCTGTCACATATGGATTTGAATCCATGGATGTGAGGCTGAGCTCTCTAACCCTTTGCAGTGTTTGTGTGTTGATTTCTGTTGGGATTAAGGCTCGAACAAATCAGCTGGATGTCCAGGCAGACAAAACCACACCAGGGAAGGCATGACAAAGCTAGTACAGGTGCAGATATGCAGTCTCTTCAGATCCAGCTTTGTAAAATCCTCCTCCTTTGCACCCACCAGACCTCAGTAGAGGAATCCAATTCTTCCTGCACCCTTCCTTTAGCTGTCAAACAACTGGAAAATCCCCAGAGTTGCCGAGCCCCATCTTTACAATTCTGCACATGAGTTCCAGTGGAGAGTGCCTCTCTTCTTGTCTCAGTGTCCACTTCTTTCTCTCCTCAGTTCGACCCACATTGCACATTAAGTCTGCCAGCATTCCTGCTCAGTAAGGTATAATTCAGGGGTAGACAGCACAATAATGCAGAAGATAGTAAAGACAACCCCATTTTGCACTGCAGAAATAGGAAATCTATTGTTCTCCACAGACCAGCCTGAATAAGAGGAGATAATTAACAGGTCAGTCTGTTAGCAAAAAGCAGATACACAACATGTGCCACCCACATATTTCTTTTTTTAGGTCTTCTTTGTGATTAAGGTGGAGGCATATGTTTTACGGAAGAAAGTACAGATCAAAATCTGTATTGGTAACAAAGAATACCGATTAATACCAAAGAGGTACTATTACCTTTGAGGAACACATTGGCACGGTTGGAATACTGCAGCAAATCAAGCATTGATATTTTTACGTTCAGGAAAATCATGCAAATGATTCAAAGTGAGGAAAGCATGTGCTATACTGAGGTGTTTGGTTCATTAGTTCAAGTAGTGGAGAGGTTAAATCCCTTCAAGGAGGGACAAGGTACCTGACACTAGAAGGCTTCTGAGTAGGCACAAAGTGGCATCACAAGGCTGAGAATTTGGAGTCAGAACCAGGAAAACCAAACGTGGCATCAACATGCAAATAATTTAGGAGATTAGCTAACCACTTGTGGTGGGTTGACCCTGGCTGGATGCCAGGTGCCCACCTAAGCCACCCTATCACTCTCCTCCCCAACTGGACAGTGGAGAGAAAATATAAGGAAGGGTTCCTGGGTTGAGAAAAGGACAGGGAGATCACTCAGCAATTACCGTCACAGGCAAAATAGGTTTGACTTGAGGAAATTAGTTTGTTTTATTACCAATGAAATCAGAGTAGGGTAATGAGAAATAAAAACTAAATCTTAAAGCATCTTCCCCCCACCCCTCCCTTCTTCCTGGGCTCAACATTATTCCTGATTTTTCTACCTCCTCCCCCTCAGCAGTGCAGGGAGACAGAGAATGAGGGTTGTGGTCAGTTCATCACACATTGTCTCTGTTGCTCCTTCCTCCCTAGGGCAAGGACACCTCACACTCTTCCCCTGCTGCAGCATGGGGTCCCTCCCATGAGAGACAATCCTCCATGAGCTTCTCCAATGTGAATCATCCTAAAAGGCTGCAGCTTTTCATTAACTGCTCTACATGGGTCCCTTCTACAGGGTACAGTCCTTCAGGAACAGACTGCTCCAGCATGGGTCCCCCATGGGGTCAGGTGGCAAGTCCTACCAGCAAACCTGCTCCAGCATGGGCTCCTCTCTGTCCATGAGTTCACAGGTCCTACCAGGAGCCTGCTTCAGCACAGTTTTCCCCCAGGGTCATGGCCTCCTTCAGGCACATCCACCTGCTCTGATATGTGATCCTCCATGGGCTGCAGGTGGACAGCCTGCCTCACCCTTGTTTTCATCACAGGCTGCAGGGGAATCTCTGCTCTGGCAAAAGGAGCACCTCCCGTCCCTCCTTCTTCACTGATCTTGATCTCTGCAGAGTTGTTTCTCTCACGTATTCTCGCTTCTCTTTCTGGCTGCTATTGCTATTAAGCAGCAACTATTTCCCCTTCTTAAATATGTTATCCCAGAGGTGCTACCACTATTGCTGATGGGCCCAGCCTTGGACAGCAATGGGTCCGTCTTGGAGCTGGCTGGAACTGGCTATATGGGACACAGGAGAAGTTTCTAGCAGCTTCTCAGAGAAGCCACCCCTGAAACCCTCTTACTACCAAAACCTTGCCACCAAAACCCAATACACCAATTAAATAAGTCACTCCATTCATCTGTAATCTTCACGGTGAGACTGAATTAGGAGAAAAGGTCACTGAAATTAGTTGTTTTACATTATGTTCATGACCCTTCCAGCACACATCTTAGTTTAAGACTAACACTGCCCAATCAATATCATTGAGTCAAAGACTGAATAATTGCTTCAGGTTGTATTCTTAAATTAATCTTGGCTATGAGCTAAGTTCCTCAGACTAGAGATGGAACAAAATATGCCCACATTGCCCTCAAAATAATCAGGGTACTTTCTGCTGAACATTAAGATAATGATAATAATGAATATTCATTATTTCAAATTTTGTGTCTCTTGGGTGGGTTGAGCAGGATTTCAATCTCCCTTGGTACAAAACTGGATAGATGTATTTATGTATCTGTAATTTATTCTGGCTTTGTTTCATTGTTTGCAGCTGGAGGCAGGGCAGGGAACAACACAGGTCAGTATGCACTGAGGAAGACAGACCATACCCTCTCAGAGGCTTTACTCACGTTTGTGTTCAGAGAATGGGTTACAGACTGGAATTTGGGAAGAAATCACAGGAACTGCTGCCACTTACCCTTTGCACCTTTTTTCTTTGCTCACATCCTGCAGGCAACCCCCACCTACTCCTTTCCAGTAGCAGCCCTGGCTTTCCTCATGCACACAACACATTACATGTAAATGTTCTGAGAAGTGAAAAGCATCTCATTCCAAAGCATCTGGGCTGGTAAGACTCTCAAAATCATGGTGCATGGTAGACAGATTAAAATTTGCTTACTTTCAGACAAGACAGCTGGACATGACCAGGCCCTAATCCCCAAATGTACATGGCTTCTGTACTTGAGTTACTATAGCCTAAGTACAGGTTTCCCAGAGGAGTAATAGATGCGCCATCCCTGGAAGTGTTCAAGGCAAGGTTGGATAGGCCTTTGAGCAACCTGTTCTAGTGGAAGTTGTCCCCCTTTTGGCAAGGGGGGGTTAGAACTAGGTGACCTTTAAGATCCCTTCCAACAGAAACCATTCTACGATAAGTAGATTGCTGTACAATCTGGTATGAAGTTGACTTGTACCCTGCTGATACAAAAGACATTACGCATCCACCTGAAATCTGTTATCTATATATAGTAATATCCAGGTAGGATTTAATAACCAGCCTTTTCTTAAAGTTCAAGGTAAGGGGAGACCATGACATTTATTCTGACCTCCATTATGTTACAAGTCCTAAAACGAGGATGCCAAGGTAGTAGATACATTTGACCTTCATCTTCCTGTGTTTCAGCTTCTCATCTGCAAAACAAGCCCAGTAATAAGGGAGCCTGTGTTCACTTCAGTTAGGCACTGTGAAAATTAAATACATTCATATTCAGAAGGCAGAGCACTGTATCAATGAGACTCACAATAAAATCCAGGAGAAAGCTGATGATTTTGAACCATGTGTTGTACAAAAGGCAGGAGCATCGCTCAGTGGGGGAAGGGGGAAAATGAATAATGAATAGTTTCTCTTCCGGGGAGTGCTGTCCAACTGAGGCCATGAGTGAGGCAGAGCTCCTGGAAAAAAAAAAAAAAAGTCAAGATGCGATACTCTAATGTCAAAACACAGACATATAACGGATGCCAGAATTAGAAGACCAGGAAATTCTCCCTTTGTCTTTTTCTAGTTGCAAATTTGCAGCTATGACGGTGTTCTTTGAAAAGTAAGAGAAGCGCTGTGCATGTGTTATTATACAAAGACCATTGTTTGACTGAATTTCTTCCCCACAACTCCTGTGCCTGTGAGCATTACTGGCTTTTCTGGAACTGCTTTCAAAACTCTTCTGATTTTCAGGTCTGCTTCTGCATCCCTTTCCTGTGCATATACAGAGCTGCAGGGTTTCTTAGTCATAAAAAACAAAATCAGGGAATACAAGATTGATTTGCATTAAACCCTTGTTACAGATTATATTAAAGATCATCAGATCGGCAGGTTTTACTTAGATCAACATCAGTAACATTGCCATTGGGTTGTGCGGCAGTGTAAATGATTTACCCAACAGACATTATACTCTAAATAGCTATTCCTGTTGAATTTCAGTTAGTTTTGGCAATTATCTACTACCGCAAGAAAAACTTGGGGCCTCGGGGCCATTCTACGCTGCCTAAACTTTTCAACCTAGTATTGGTGTTTGCACATGATAACCTCCTTGTCATTTTGCCTAACACCTGAGACACCACAGAAGGTCTCAGACAGTGGTTCTGGTGCTCTTTTAGTTCTTCCTGTTGGGATTTCTGCACAAAACAGGGAGTAGGGCCAGTATCTCCAAGAACTTTGGTTTCCCTCCAAGACTCTTCCCTTGCCTGACTGGAACATATGTTACTGAACAGTGAGTGGGTTGCTAAAAGCATGTGTCATTGTTCCTTTAATTTATGCATATTCACAATGCAGACAATTTTTACATAAAATACCTCCTTCTAGGCTACAAATCTGGTATTTAATGTCTAGGTGGGTGAACTCATGAGCAAAAACCACTGAATGTGTTTGCTTATTTAAAACATTTATGTCAGACTGGCTGCAATAGCTATACAGTAAACATATTTAGTGTATTTGTAATTAATTTTCAAATAATATTCCTGTCTGTGAAGAAGAATAACTAAGTGACAACTAACTCTGAAGGAAATTTTGGATGTAATTCTATCCTTAGTCACTAGAGAACTTGGTACAGCTTTAAATTCACTGAACTTTCAGTGTTTGAGGGTATAGCCTTGCACCACCTCAATCAATCAATTACCAGCACCTAAAAAACATAAAATCGATAGACTAATGAGAACTTCATTGTTATTTAACTGAAAAAAAAAAAAAAAGTAATGCAAAGCTACCATGGAAGTGAAACACACATGTCGCAACAGAAGAGACAGACAGGATGTGAAGATGAATATGTATATGCTAATTACACATAAGCTGGAGGCATATGTTGGTAGATGAAATGCACAGAGACACAAATTTGAATTTCTAGATTGTAAGAAAAAGTACTCCTGTGGAAACCAAAGAAAATATGCCACCAGTTCTTTAATGAACACAAGAAGAAAGATACTTTGATTTCCTGGTGTTTCTGAATAATAGGATGGTGTTCCAAAGTAGTGGACTTTAAATCATCCTTAGGACACATGGACATGCTGGAGGGAGCACCTCCACTGTGATACACAGAGGAAAATGTTGCTGCCATTAGGATGTTAACCCAGGACACAAGAATCCTACATTTAGTTCACTTCTCAATCACTCTTGTCCTGTAAAGCATCTGACAAGATACTAAGCACCAGTCTTACTACTCTCTTGAAATCAATAGAGAAAAACAATGCTCTTCTGTCTTCAGGAGCTGTTGCCATGATAAAGGTTTCTAAAGTTGGGAAAGCAGCTGATTTCACAAACAGCAGGTCCAGCTTCTCCAACAGGCTGACCAAAGCCTACCATTGGATGGATGGATTGCATAGAAGAGGTAAGTGAAGACCTGAATTCTTTGCATAACTGTGCTCCATGAAATCACAGTCAGATCTGTGGCATTTGTCTGAAATGTACCTTCCTGTCACACTGTTTGACAGTGATCAAACACTACAGCAGGTTCTGGGAAAACCTCCATTCTTGAAGATACTCAAAATGCAACTGGATAAGGCCCTGAGCTACCAACTGTAAATTTGAAATTCATGCTGCTTTGAGAAGGTTGGACTACAGAGTTTGAGAGGTCCCTCCCACCCAAAATCATGCAGTAATTCAGTATGAAGTTGAGTACACCTGGCCTCCAAGGCAAGCCTAGTGCCAAGTACCCTTTGAGAAGCACCATAAGTTGCCTGAGGTGTTGGTGAGTGACTGTAGTGCCAACATGTCAGCAGAGCTGAAAGCAGAGAGGATAGGATGTTCACAGCCCAGATATTGGAAAACCTTTCCCGAAATTCTGTGGGGCAGGATGGTTGTCATAATCTGCTCGCTTTTGCAGTTCCCTTCCCAGCAAGGAAGTGTGGTAGGAAGAGTTTCTGCTGCGGGAAGAGTACACAGAGCCAAAATGCATTAATCAAACCTCTAGAAAGCACATTTTATCCAAGCATCTTGTCATCTTTGTGCTTTGTTGCCCCAAGCCTGTTGTTAATGTCACCTCTAGAATCTCATTAAAAAATAGACCTCTTCAGGGCCTGGGTTAGGTCTCTTCAGAGTTACACGTATTGTCAAGCACCCTTTTGAATGCTATATAAATATCCCCATCAGAGCCTGAAAGAAAAGTTGATAAATTGAATACATTGTCCTCTGCATAACTGAAGGGGACTAAATGCAGCATCCATTTAAAGCAAATCATGATGAGTGATCCAAAAATATGCAACATTAAGCTCAGTCATATTTTAAATACGAAGAATCACACAAGTAGAGAGGTTATAAACCATTTATGTTTGTATTCCAGGAGCCCTTGTAAAGCTTTGTTTTGAAAGGTTTATGTTGACTTGTAAAATCAGCTCAGAAAAATTTATTGCTTTGTCATTGTCACTATAATGGTGGCACCTCCTTGTTTGCCTCTGTGCTTTGTTCTGGTTATAGTGAGGAACAAAGATCTCAAGTGCTTTCCATTCACTCTTCTTGCAGGCAATGACTGGGACTTGCCAAATGGGAATGCTCTAAAAAAAGGTAAAAATCTCTGGAAATAAACAACAGCCAACAAACAGGAATCTTCCTCTGACAAAGCAGGTCCTTAACCTGTCCCCAGCTCGCTCTCATGTGTGATGGGAATCCCACAAGGACAGGCTTCTCACTGTTCCATGTCAGCAAATTTTGGATACCTGTAGAAGGATTAATCAATGACTCAGCTTCAAAATCTTCAGATTTTTTTAAAAACAAAGTATACTGAAAAAAAACAGGGGACACAGCTGTGAAAATGGCTGTTTGTTATTATTGTCAATGTTGTTTCATCCTGGATTCTTAAAATTTTAACCAACTGCAACCTTTATACCCTTATCTATGTACAATTTTGAATTGATTCATGTGCTTCTCTGTCACATCAGCAAATTTTAAAGCCAAGGTCAAACCTCTTTTATTATTATTATATTCAGTCCCCAATATCTTCCACGTGCTCAGAGTTGTTGTGGGAGAGAAGAGGTAAAATATTCTTTTAAAAAGTTCATTAAATTGTTTAAGAGAACAAAGAGCAAAATTTATTCTTCATATGACCAAATATTTCTTTTTATTCACTAGTGTCCTGGAGGACAGGAAGACGGTCCTGGAGGAGAGGTTGTCCTCACAGGAACCTTTTTAACTTTACTATGTTAAAAATACTCAAATCCCTCCTGGCCAAGGTCAAAACACACAAATCCACTTATTTTTCACGTTCCCCTCCTCAGAAAACAGCATTAACAATTGCATTAGTTCTGTCTCCTTTTGCAGCTTTGCCTTCTGGAAACAATGTTTAAAAACCTCAAACTCCTTTTCAACTTTGCAGTTTATCAATTTTATTAGTCTATTAGTGCTTTGCTCTGGTTGGCATTAAGGTTTCATGCCCATGTTTCCAGTAAGGCTGACGTCAAGCCCAAGAGAGAGCTTATTGGTGACCCAGCCTGAGGCAGATGAGGGACATATGGATCTTTCCTACACTTGAATGTCATCCCTAAGTTGGCAGCCCTGGGAAAAGGGTTTTCGAAGTGCCAGCCCTCGGAGCTGGAAGACCAAGCTGATCAGTCTGATTTACAGTCCCGTATCAGCAGGGAAATCCTCAGCAATAACAGTGGCAAAAATATCTCCCACTCAGCACTGTGCTTGGCATTGGCCAATAGGAACAGTTCTTAAGGGCTAAAGGAAATCTAGCAAGTTTTCTGGTAACAAAAAATATATAGCCAAACAACTCATGTTTGTTGATACTGAAATATCACACCTGAAACCTCTTAGATTCAATCGAACATCATTAGAGTCTCCTATTCCCTTCTATTTTTTTATTTTTTTTTAATTGAGGAACTTTATATTTAAATGAGTTTGGAATTGGACTTTAGGTCTGGAACTGGATATTGAGAGAATTTAGGTGTCCAGGTCCAGATGCCAGACTGACTGTCAAGGAAATGGGGACCTTTGTCTTCCCAAATCCATTCAGCTGCCAAGATGTGGCTCTAAGGAAAGACAAGCCTGGACAAAAAAAATCTTCTCCCAGTGAAGGGAAAAGTCACTGCTTGTCACTGGAGAAAACTGTAGCTTTTTAAAAGCATCTTACACTAGTATCTGGGTTTCAAATGAAGCTGGGTTGAGGCTGGAAGGAAGAAGAATGGACAACAGATTGAAGGCGAACCAGCCTCAGAGCAGGGACTTAATTACTTTCAAGAAAATTCCCTGAAGAATTTCAAGTATTCCTGGGGTTTATCCTATGCAAATTTTTAAAAGCAAAAATTATGCATGAACAAGAAACTCTGCCTTCAGCTTCTGATTCAGACACGCAGCTCATGTAAGGCTGCACTATTTTACTAAGAGAAGAACATGGGCATCCCATTCACATAGATAGGGACACCAGCTCTGTGTCTCCAAGCCATTCACCTTGACCACAAAAATCTTTTTGCAATATAATACAGCTACAGGTTGTAGTTCAGAGTTTGCTGCTCTCATAGCTGCAAACCTATCTGTAAGGATGTAGACCCCGAAGTGTAACATGAATGGTGTGTATGAATGATTATTCATGCTATTTAGTTGGCTGCTTCACTTTCATGCGAAGCAAGAGGACTATTTTGCAGCCCCAGAAACTCTCCTCTTTGCCCTGTAATTGCTGCAACATCGTAATAGCAGAAGATGACGGAGCCTTCCGGCTTATGGATGAGCAGATAGGCAGCCAGGATGCATCTGTTTAAGCTACTGAATGCTCCTGGGGCTTTGGTGAAGGCAGCACAGAAAGATCAGAACGGAGGCAATCACATTAAAGGAAAATCTCTGGTTACTGAAATGGTACCAAAGCTACACAGAGACACCTCTCTACTGACAGACACAGGGTACTGATGCACTCTGGGGATGATACATCACCATTTCTTAAGCTGTGTCTCTACCCGGGATGATGGAAAATATAGCCAATGGATAGAATGGAGCTTCCCACCCCTCTCTCCTCCCCCTACCTTTTTTTTAAAAAAAACAAACCTGAAAGGTTGCTGCCTGTCTTTGAATCAGGTCTGTCTGATCAGTCTCAGGCAAAGTACAAAGGTTCTTATTGGACTCCAAACATCTTTCCATTCTCCCCTTTCTCCTTTAGATAGACACCATCTTCTGTATTTGACTAGTACAGATATCCTGTTTCAACCATCTCTTGCTTAGAATAAAATGCTTCAGCTCCTTCAGACTTTCCTCGTTGGGCACTATTTTTAGGAACTACTCTGTATCTTACAAAAGTCATTTTCTCAAAGATAATAATTTGTGAATGTGTATTTTCCCTGTAGACACCTAAACAGCAACACAGAGCATAATCTATTAATACTTACTTCCTTTCAGAAACTGTTCTGTACAATTAGCGTCTCACCAGAGACTTTCAAAAGCCAAACACATATTCGAGGAAAAATTGCTTATGATTGCTCGGGCATGAAATCCCAGAAAGCCACAAAAAAAAGAAGAAAATTTCCTGACTGATAATCTTTTCTTACGAGACCAAGCTTAGCTCTATTCTCTGAAACCACTGAATTAAGCTTGAAAACTGAAAAGAGTCTATCCGGAGGAGGAAAGGAAGAGGTAGTGCCGATGGGATGGTCAACAGATCTTTTTATGAAGAATTGCCAGCTCATAAATCACAGTATATGATCTACTTAATCAAGTTTCACACCTCTAGAGGTGTCATCTTTACACACAACTGGCCAGACACTGAACATTATTTTGGTGATTCCAGCATGGCTCCACTGGACTTCATTTTCAAAGGAGCTCCATGACTCCACAAGGCACTAGGCCTGAAATGCAGAAAAGACCCCAGAATGGCAATAGCACTGCTTACAACTATCTAGTTTTGCTGTACTAGTTTTCCACCGAAAAGAGACTAATAAGTCTGTATTTCTGATGTGTATTCTTTGCACTCATGGATGGAAATATCGTCAGCCACAACTCATCAGCTCTGTCTCAGCTGCCCACTTTTCAGACTGGTTCTTATTTCTTAATTCATTAACCTTTAACCTTAAGATAAAAGGTCTTACTATTTGTTTGTTTGTTTACAGGAGGTGAAAGTTTTCTGAACCTGGTTTTGTAAGCTCTGTGGTGAAAACAAGAGAAATAAATATTAGCATCCTTATAAAAATCAGATGATCTTCACAAGGAAAAAGCCTCAGATGAGCGGGGTTTCTCTATAGTGGAAAAGTGTCAGACTGGCGACACATCCAGAGACCTGACAATGAGTCACACTGTCTCAGTGGGCATAAGTCAAAGAAAGTGATATTGATTCACTTCAGTCATGTTACATAATGCATTAGTAAGAGTGTTATTAACATGTATTGCTCCTGGACAGTGCGCCAGTTATTGCAGCGAGACCCTGAGGGTAGCTGAAGCCAAAATGCGTTCCCTTCCCATTTGTGACAAGGCTAAGGACATGGCCACAAGCTTTTGCTGCGGCCCAGATGAGGACAAGTGATCAATTAAATGGAAGTAATTTAAATGCTTATGGCCATAAAGCCATGAAGTTAAACTGGAAGAAAAGCAACAATTTTGAATTTTTGTACGCAGCACAAACTTACTCTGGCTTGCCAAAGAGGAGTTAGATGACTGTTGGGATGTCCATAGAGATATATAACTCCTTTTTGTGTTCATTTCGGGCAGAGAGATGGAGTAACACTCCCATGCTACTCCATGTCGTCACGATAGAGTAAGTTTATTTATGAAATCTGTAACAAAAGGATTCAGAGTCTGTTACTGAAGTGCAGATTTATGTACTAAACAGAAAGGAACATGAGTTTATCCACATAATGCTTCTCTATGCAATCACTGGAGGAAGTTGGGCAGCTGCAGAGACTTAGATATTAGAAGGGCTAAATCAATCACCTGCCAGAGATTATTCAGTAAAGAGAAAAAAAAAGAAATCAGCTTTCAAACGTAGGCACCTAATTTTGGATTTGGGAATATGAAAGTGGAAAATGTATCACTTTCCTTGATGGCTTGCCAGAGTAACTCATCACTCCTTAATGAATTTCGTAATCCATGCAGAGCTGAGGGCAGCTACCAGAAGAAAGAAGGTCTGGATGCTGGGAATAAAGGAGAACAGAGTACGCAAAGCAGGCTATGAATGAAGATATTCAGGTCTTAATTGCCTTTAAACTGAGAAGTGTAACTCATGAAAGCAAAAAGAATCTCCTTACTTCACACCAAGCTTCTAGTTGTTCTGATTTTCTCTGATTTTCTCCCAAATATGAGTAGAAGCAATTTTTAGTAGAGTTCAAACACAAAACGCAAGAGAAGAGCAGTGTTTAATTCTGCTCCCTCCCATTTAATGAGCAGGAGGTTTTCACAGCTACCATGTGCCCTCCTGATCACCCAAAAGCTTTCCTGAATGAAGAGACAATTAAGACAACTGATGAGTACTGCAGTGTGTGATGATCTTAAAATAAGATGTACATCTAAGTGGAGATCTGGAGTCAAGTGGAGATCTGGAGAGTTTTTATACATAGTGGAAGATGAAGTCAAGAGCTAATTTTTTTTTTATACACCTACATCTCATTTGTAGAAATGCTGTCAATGGGAAGTTTTCTACTGCCCAGCTGGGTTTCCTAACAAGCAGCAAATGAATGTTCAGGTAATACCCACTGAGCCAGTGGGACAGTGCACTGGCAAGCATGGAATGGGCCGCCAAGACACTATCGTTGGATCCCTACAGCGAAGGGATAGGGCCTGTTAAACACTCATAGGTCTGCAGCGTGACACCAAACCAGTGGTTGTCATGAATCTGGCCACTGGGCATGAACAGAATCATAGAATCATAGAATGCCCTAGGTTGGAATGGACCTCCAAAGGTCATCTAGTCCAATCCCCCTGCAGTAAGCAAGGGACATCTTCAACTAGATTAGGTTGAGGATGTCCCTGCTTACTGGTCACTCTCTTCTGTGAAGAGATATCACACAGAAAACCACCAGCACAGATGACAGAGCCAGTAAAAATGTTACTGCAGTGTACTAGCAGCAGTTCCATGTATAGGACATCTTTTAACCGAAGAGGACAGTTATACAGAACATGCACATCTTTTCTCCAGCAGATAGGAACTCCATACTGGAGCCATACACTCAACACTGGAGCAATAAGCTAACAGATTTGCTACAAGTCTTTAAAATCTGTTAAAAATATTTTAAATTCCAGTTAATTCTCAATCCCAAGACAGAAACAAAAACCTATCCAAGTGAATCAGCAATTTGTCTTTGTGATTCTGACTAAATCTCTGCTTTTAATGGCTTCCTCACTCACAAAACACTACAGAGTCTGCCATGATCTATGCAGTCATGAAGCAGTATGCTGGGGGGACATTTTCAGGGACATGTTGCTCTTATGGACTTTACAGAGAGCTTACGGGACAGACAGAATAGATGTCGGCAGAGAACAATGTGAAATTTTTTAAGCCTGTCAGAAAACCGTGTATCTTACCAGACATTTTCTACTCTGAAGGATGTTCTGTGTGCCTATCTAGTTATAGAAAAACTGTACAGATTGTGTCAAAACTGCCCACTATCATCCAAGCTGTACCAGGTACAGCTGACAAAACATCTCCTAATTAAAAACATTTTAAAACTGACTTATTTAAACTAAGAAAAACTCCCAGCCTTCACTTTTTGACAACATACCCTGAGATTTTTGTAGCAGGAAGAGAAGGAAAGCAGAATATTTTAGATTTCTTCCCTCTTTTCTTAACTGTATTGAGCACTAAAATAAGTCACAGTGTGTAAACAATATGTCAGAAAGAAAGCCTCTGGCTTGACAGATTGTAGGGCACAGCATAAAATAAAATTGTGTTGTTCTGAAGATCTGAAGTACAGAATGTAACATGCTTTAAATATTTTGTTATTTTAAAGATCTCCAAATGTTTGGACATCTTGGGTGATAGCTTAATCCCTTCATCCATTTAAGTTAATGGCAGGTTTCTCTTGCCGAGTTTTTGTGCAACTGAGCAGAACGCACCTTTGCTAAAGGTATGCGAGGACTTCTAGCTTGGCTTTGTGAAATTGCTAGGAATAATGTGAATATGGGGAGCAATTCCATCTGTCCTCCTTTTCTAAATACTGCTGTTCACTTTCGTTTTGTGGTTATAAGTGTCCTTGGCGAGGTAAGCGCTTTTTCAAGCATCAGCAGTTTCGTTTTACATCCCTAGTTTGGAAGTTCACATTATGAATCATCTCCAATTTGATAATAAGAAGCACCAAATTCTCTACCTAAGAGGAGCTCAACTCAATCCCAGGTTACTAATTTTATGTAGCCTCATATACTTTGAGAAGAACAAACTTTGAGAAGAACACGTCACATATTAAATATGTTACTTACCCAAGAAGCCATATCTCCAGTCTTCCTTACCTGGCTGTTTTCACATGAAGATGCAATGTCAAGCTTTCCTTTCCTTTAGTTTTGTTTTATTTATTTATTTATTTATTTTAGTCTAAGAATTAACTAGGCAGTCTATTTTGGAGCTTTTAGTATGTTGCTTGAGCTGTTCTGTCTTGCACAGGCTAAGATATTAATTCTATTACAACCTCTGAAACACGATAAAGACTTTTAACTCTTATTCTAGACAGTGGATTTACCTTTGTCTGAAGAGAAAGAGCATCATCTTAAGTGGAGAAATTAATTGTTTAATAGATTTCATCCTACCTATGTAATATCAAGTCATTAGCAGTTGTGAAAATAGCTTCTTAAAGTATGGGATCCTGAAGGTATTTCAAATGTTCAAAATGTCAAACACTATTTCTCTTCTTATTTGCACCTTGAAGCACAGGCTCATGGAGATGAATATTTCCTTTTGGTTTTGCATATCTCTTTTTCAATCACTGATCCATACCAGTACTGCAAACTAAGCTGAGAAGGTTTTCACTACTGTTACTAACAAGCATGTAAAGAAGATGTGTGGACAATTTGCTTTGTGAACTCAAAAAAATAAAAATTACAGTTTCTTTATTCAGTTGTTCCTTAATTAGCTAAGCAACAAGTCCTGTCAACTGAGCCTCACACTTCTGAGGTGTGTAGAAGCAATCTCCCTGCTAAGAGCTACATGCAGGATTTTTAGGAAGTTGAATGCTGCCTGACCTGATGTTGTCCTGTCCCTACTAAACATTCTCAGTAGAGCTGATGTCCGAGCCATTGTTAACATACGTACTGCACACAGAAGAGTCTTATTACCGCAAAGCAATACAGCATGGGAACTAGAGATTAAAATTCTGCTGTTTCTTCTTAACCAGAAAATGTTTTATTTTCTTGATGCATTCAAATCCATTATTCAGAGGTCCTGAGGAAAAAAACAAAACCTAGTACCCACCTACAGTGAATCTTTTCTCCCATAGCTTTATAGTTGCTTCCATATGGAGGAAAACATCTCATCAGGAGTTGGCTTATGACTTTCCTGAGGGTCAGTGGCATATTAACCATGTTCATTATGGTAGTCCCTAAGGACCAACGAGATAGAACGTCTCACTCTGGTAGGCACAATTCTCATTGTAAAGAGCCAATATCTTAGCAAAGTTGACAGAGGGAATAAAAAAGAAGAATGGAAATCACGAGTAGAATGAACAATGGAATTACAGTAGATGTCACATTAGTTGGACGACTCTGTTTAGGAAGTGAGAGGGCACTGAAGAAAAGCATGTGCTCAGACAGAGCTGAAGCCACAGACTGACTCTAAGCACACCATTGCCTGTACTGATTTTCCAATCAAGGGTTTAGTTTTCAGTACTGAAGGACATCTTACCCTGAGAAGCTGAGACAATGAGGGGTTTGACAGAAGCCAGGGGTGTATCTGACTTGAGATGGCAAGCAGCTGTCCAAAACTCTGTTCATATTGGTCTGAGCTGTAAGATCTGAGCTGCTTTGTCAGCCGTCAGACCAATTTACATTTACATGCTGGGTTTTTAGCTTAGGCACTTCATATTCAATTGGTTTAATGTCAGTTTGGATCATCTGTTTTCATTATGTTCTCTTTCCCAGTGCCAATACTAACTGGTGGTGTCAGTCACAGATAATTGATCTCTCTTGTTTAAACTTCAGCTAGGTTGCTCCAGGTTGCAGTGGTGAAATCTTGCAAAGCATGTGCTATCTTAGAGAGTTGGGAGTAGGGATTATTTAGAGGAGGCAGTGCTGCTCTAAAAAGGTTTGGAGATTTCTGCAGGAAATTGCGTATTTCTCTGGATTCTATAAAACTGAATTCAGAATCTAGACTTAGAAACCCAGTCCCTTTTTGAGAGTGCTTTCTGAATCACTGACTCACAAATACAGGTAGACAAAAAGCTCAAATTAGAATCCTAGGGCTTCTAAATCTTGCTCAAAAACTTCAACAGGAAAAAGACTCTGCTCCTAGTACTTCTGAGAAAATTTCATTGTTTGGCATGATAAACAGTGTCTCTGGAGAACTGGGTTGCAACCCTGTCAAAGTTTGCAAGATACAGCAGTAAATGCTGTGTAGCATAAAGCTGGAAAGGAGGGAACAGCGGATATTTCAGAAGAGCATTCATAGGCTCGTTTGTGCTCACAGGCAATTGCCAGTTTATGCTTCCTTGATAACAGAGATCGCTGTGATATAATTCCTGGTTTTCAAGATATGAAATCCCAAACATGTTCCTAATTTGCCAAGTGCCTGCATCTTATAATTATATTAATAGAAAAGATTAGTTTTTCACTGTCATGATGAGGACCTGCAGACTGCAGTGGAAGGTTTCTTCTGAAATGTAAGATACATGGGATAGTCTTATGAAAAAAAAAAAGATTTTATAGGAGTCTAGAATATATGCAGTGGAGACCATGGACCACTCTTGCTGCCCAGCAACATAGATGGAGCATTTTTTTGTGTGTGATTAGTGATTATAAACCATTAAAAGTGTCAGAATTTATGATGTTTTTCATTTATAAACCTATTTTTTATTTTCTTTCTCAAAATTTATTTTTACCTCAGCTAACTGAATGGTACTTCAGACATGCAAGCAAACAATGTGTTTGTTTAATCTGTTTTCATCATATAATGATGATTGGGAAATTACTAAAGGCAGAGTAACATCTCAGCACCATAAATCTCTGCTTAAATAATGAGTTGGAAAAAAAAATAAAATAAAAGGCAAAGCCTCCAGATGAAGTTAATCTGATCTAACCTTTACTTTTTTTCCTTTCCAAACAGCGCTACATGAGCTAGTCACCTAAGGCTCTCCTAAGAATTAAAGAGGAGAACTAGGTAATTTAAAATCATGAATCATCAGACCTACTTTACACACCTGCACCATGAGCTGACTCATCCTCCAGACTCATTTGAGTATACTCATTTGATTCCCACCAGCTACTAAGGAATCCTACAGTGATTAGCTCTGATGTAGATGTTTACATTGTACATGTCCTCATATAGCTTGTTTTCGTCCTTTAGAAAGAGACTGATTGCAAAGCTGATACTCCCACCACTCAAATCTTCATGTTTTGTGGAAAGGTCTGAAGAGAAGGCAGCCGTGAGACTACTAAGGAGAGAAAGTGTGATTTTTATATTTGACTCTTCTACTCATTATAAAAGAAAAACTCTTTCTTCCAGAAATTAAGTGAAAATTCCTTCATAAAAACATTCCTCTCCCTCTTGTGGATCCAGTCCAGTTTCTAGAAAATACTAGAGGTTAAACATTGAAGTATTGTCTTTGTAAAGACATGGAAGGCAGTCATATTCCATCCTGGGACAGAAGAATTTCCTTGTTCACTAAGTTCCTAGTGCAAGTATGGGCAGGACAAACATTCCTCCTGTTTCAACACTTTGATGGGTAGACTAAAACTCCCCAACTCAGAAAGGAAGTAGGCTGTTATTAGAATCTTCAGTCTGCGGTCTGTTAGCTTTAAACAGTAGAAGAGACCTCACTAGCCAACAGCAATTGCTTTCCACCAATTTAGGTTTATTCTGAGATTATCAACTATCCCTGCTGTCTATCTAGACCAAGCTTCTCCCACGTTAGCCAACCAAATCTGATTGTAAGAAATTACTAGCAAAATGAACAAAGTCTGTTTTAAAGACTAAGTAGCAGGTAGAGAAAGGATAAATAATATTTTGCTATTTCTTGGCTCAAGCTTGAGGCAGAAGGTCCAGGAGACTGTTTGGACTCTGTCTACTCTCCACAATATACAGCTTCTGAAAAATAGATCAGGGCTTCTACAACATTATCAACAAATTAGCTCAAATGAGATCCAAACATTTCCAAAAGAGCAATGGACACTGGTCCTAGATTTAACAGGCATGGAACTGAAATTGCAGGTGCTTCAGTGCACTCACATGTTTTCTCAACTTCATTGGTGGGTGTGAGCTCCACCTTCACAGAGAAAACGCTAGAATGCACTAGGTAAACAGAGATGGTACTCATTAGATGGACAGTTCAAATCACAAGGATAGGAAAAAATAGTGGCAAGACTGCCTCAGAAGAGCTGATCTACTTATAACTCAGTTAATGAAATGGTATCATGAAGATAGCATTAACAAAACCTTTTAACCAGTGGTTACCTCTGCAATCACCTGTTCTGAAACCGAAGTTTTTCCTCACTGCAATCGTGTAAGATAGTTGATATTTCTTGTTTTATAAAAGTTTCTTTAACAAATGACAGCAAGATAGTCAGTTCTATTAAAACACTGATTATGTGCTTTGACATCCCAGATACCAGAACAAATCTGAGGGTTGTTTCAAGTCCTTGGCACCTGTGACCAGAAATTTGGAGCATATTCACACACTTACTGTTGATCTTCTGTCATGGAGGCACACACAAAACAAACAGCAGCCGCTATCCAAAAATGGGGTTTACTGCAACCAGGGTTGCCAGCGCTCCTTTTGGCTAAACACAGGTTCGGATATCTGTCGGGAATTAACTAATACACAACTAATTCCTAACTTTTTTTCCCATTCACATCGAGGGCTTTCCAGGCATATGGGCCTCTGGGTTTTGCAAGGGTCACAGGCACAAGGCCAAAGGAGAGCAGTGTCACTATTACACGTTGGCCCACATCTGTCTGTAGTGGGGACTGCTGCCTTTAGCCGCTGCCAGTCTCCAGCTCTCCAGACTTTTGTACGGCTTATTTCCCACTGAGTAGCTCCATCCTCTGCTGCCGGCAGGAGGGCGGCTGATTCCCCCACCGCTGCGCTACCTTCCCCCTCTCCTGCCAGCTTTCTGTTGCCGCCTGGATCCCACAGCACAGAGCGCGCCCGGGAGCCACAGCCCACTGCAGTTACAACTGAAGTGACACTTGTGATGGCAGCTGGTAACGCATCCTTTGTTAAACGCCACTGCCCATCAGGTTTACCAACTGGTGAGACTGGAGAATTGTAAAGGGAGTGGGTGCAGCTAATTATCGCTTTCTTCCCCAGATCACTAATCCCTGCTGTGATACCCGGTGTAGCCGCGGCTCGCGGCGGAGGGGGTGAGCAAGGCAGGGCACTTGAGATGGCGGNATACACAACTAATTCCTAACTTTTTTTCCCATTCACATCGAGGGCTTTCCAGGCATATGGGCCTCTGGGTTTTGCAAGGGTCACAGGCACAAGGCCAAAGGAGAGCAGTGTCACTATTACACGTTGGCCCACATCTGTCTGTAGTGGGGACTGCTGCCTTTAGCCGCTGCCAGTCTCCAGCTCTCCAGACTTTTGTACGGCTTATTTCCCACTGAGTAGCTCCATCCTCTGCTGCCGGCAGGAGGGCGGCTGATTCCCCCACCGCTGCGCTACCTTCCCCCTCTCCTGCCAGCTTTCTGTTGCCGCCTGGATCCCACAGCACAGAGCGCGCCCGGGAGCCACAGCCCTCTGCAGTTACAACTGAAGTGACACTTGTGATGGCAGCTGTTAACGCATCCATTGTTAAACGCCACCGCCCATCAGGTTTATCAACTGGTGAGACTGGAGAATTGTAAAGGGAGTGGGTGCAGCTAATTATCGCTTTCTTCCCCAGATCACTAATCCCTGCTGTGATACCCGGTGTAGCCGCGGCTCGCGGCGGAGGGGGTGAGCAAGGCAGGGCACTTGAGATGGCGGCAGGACAGGGGCGAGCTGCAGGGTCCTAACGCGAGCTTCTTCCACCCGCGGCTCCCGAAAGTCCACATGCAGCCACTGCTCAGGTACCACCGCCTGCCTGCTAATACATCAAATCCTAAAATATTCCTCTTGCAAGGACTTAGAGCTGCCTCCACAGCTGTCACCTGCTTTTCCCTAGGCTGCCAAAACTGAATTTGAGCCAAGGAATTTTTTTCTTCTATACCTGTTACCCTGATCACGTTTATGAATTTCCTTGAGGGCCTGATTCCTAGCTCCTTAGATATCTGCTTATTTAGGACACAAATTTGGGCTCCTGTATCAATTAAGAACTCTAAACTTGTTCACTCCTGACCCACGGGAATGAGTACATAAAGTTCCCTGTTAGTGGACCATTTGCAAGAATTCACCAGGCCGAGCGGGCGACCCGAACCCCACATCGCAGTTTCTGGCTTATTTGACCCCTACGAGTCCTCTCGCCTCCAGCCAGAGACTCTCCACAAATATTCCGTTTCGGTTTCACCCGGATCGCGAGAAAACCTGTCCCGCAGCTGAGCTCGGATCCTGAGCAGGGGTCGGTAGGGACCGTGGTGAGGGGCTTCCCGTCATGTGGTCCATGTGCATCTCTGTTCTAATAACAGGTTGCACTTCCTTCTCCATTTCCTCAGTTTCACCGGGACTGTTTTCATCAGGGTCTCCCCAGCTGTCCCCATCTGAATCCTCTGGGTCTGCGCCCATGATTAACTTGTGGATTTGGATAGCCCTGTGTTTTTTTTTTTGTCTGCTCAATGAACAAACGCGTCCACTCCTTTTCTCTTTTCAATTCTCTCTCCAAGTACTGCGCTTTTGACTCTAACACCTCAGAGCGCTCCTGTGGCTGTGCCAAACACGTACCCAGGACAGCGCACATGGCCCCTTGATCTGCGCCACTCCAAAACCTTACGGGGACTTGTCTCAGTTTCACCATGACCTCTGCGGGGTCGGACCACTTCTCCCTTGCCCATGTTACATCTGAAGGAAAAGGCGTGCAGCTGTGCCTCCGTAGCAATTCCTCTATCGACATCATGCCAACTACACCAATAATGTCACGGAGGCACCCATAAAACAAACAGCAGCTGCTATCCAAAAAGGGGGTTTATTGCAACCTGGGTTGGCAGCACTCCTTTTGACTGGTTGGGATGTCTGTCGGAAATTAACTACTGCACAACTTATTCCTAACTTTAAGAAACGACAAAGCAAAATGGGCAAACCCTCACTGATCATGGGGAAAGCTCTCACAACAGAGTGCCCGAGATACCACTCACCTAAAAGGTGGGGGGGCAAGGTTCACTCAATCCGCAGAGACTCCTTGGACAGTGTGGCCAAGGGGAGGGTCCAACTGCCAGGCCCACTGCTCTGCGAAGAACCAACTCTTCTGGGTCTCAGGCAGGACTCCATTTATACTCCTCTGTGGTCATTCTCACTGGCTGACGGACGAGCCCTGACAGGCCCAAACCCCAGGCCTGTTTGCTAAGGGCTTCAGGCGCTGAGGCGTCAGTTAAGCACCGTGAGCTGCAGCTAAATGGCTCAGGTGCGAAACTGCTCAGCACAGGTCGTGTGCTCTCTCTGGTCTGTCTGTGGGGGAGGCTGTACCTACCACATCTTCCCAACTCCAACTTCTCTAGACTAAGAAAATATCATACATCTGTTTTCCTCAGTCCTAGAAACACCTGTTTCCCAAAGACTTACGATAGCCCATCATCTGATTAAAACCCAAGCAGATATTTAAATTCCAAGGAAATCAGTTTACCAGTGTTATTGTACATTTCTCCCTCAGTTTTTATTGAAAAAATAAAATAAAGGAAGGGTAAAATTAATTAGGAATGTACTGAGAACAGCAATACCCTCTCCTAGTCCAACTGTGTATTAGCTGACTGTCTTTTAAGTAGTCAGACTGTAGTAATATTGTAGCAAAATATAGAGATTCTCCCAAAAAATTGGTTGGCTCACAAAGAAGCTATAAGACAAGCTGCTTTTTTCTTTGAATCTAGGCAGTGGTTTAGTTTCACATTGCTGTAAAAATCCACATTCTTGAAACTCTTAAATGAGTACATTTTTAAGGCCCTATTTGCTTGGTATTTCAAGTGAGTTTAGAACACAATGAAACTATCCATTTTGTTAAGCATATACAACTGAATGTTTTTCATATCAAACTGCAGGTTTACAAAATTGTGAACTTTCTTTCTCAAAAATCCTGCATCAGTAATGCAGTTCGTGCAACTGCCAAGAATACATTACAATTCTTCTTCTTTATGAAGGCAGAGCCCACACTGTGTCTTTTTGAAAACATCATAGTCTGGACTTATTCTTCATCTAACACTAATTACTGTTACAGAGTAAGCGAGAAATAAAGGAGAAGCTTGATTTAATCAGCTTTCAAGTGTATGATTGTAAAGAATAACTGGGAATCTGAGGGAAAACTCTTGATGTGAGATTTTCCTCACATCCTACACAAATAAGTCTCACATATTGGAAAAGGAAATGGTGAGATTGATTGTACTCGATTAGTAGTCATATATCCCAAACTAGCAGTTGCACGCACTTGTCATTCCCTTTCTTACCTACTAGGCTTGGCTTCTTATTGGCAAAGGAAACATCTTGCTTTACAGATGAAAAGAGATAAAAGTTCAGCTGTTAGGAAAAGCATTTATCTAAGAACTTGACCAGGATTTTCCAAAAGTAGAGTTATAGAAGAGATATGGAGATCCAGACACCAGCAGGTGTGCTCAACACCTTCTCATATCCAAAGATCAGTATCAGCTTCAAGGCAGCAGTATCAGGGCTTTCCTTCTCCTGCGCTATGTGGCTTTTCTTTCAACATTTCAATTACGATCACAGCTTCAAAGATGTGCTAGTTTTCGCTGAGATGGTGTTGATTATTTTCTTAGTAGCTGGTACAGGGCTGTGTTTTTTATTTGTGCTGGGAACAGTGTTGGTAACAAAGGGCTGTTTTAGTTACTACTGAGCAGCCTTACACAGAGTCAAGGCCTTTTCTGTCCTTCACCCCACCCCACCAGCAAGCGAGATGGGGGTGCACAAAAAGCTGGGAGGTGAAACAGTTGGGACAGTTGACACCAACTGACCAAAAAGATGTTTCAGACTATGTGACATCATGTTCAGAAATTAAAGCTGGAGGAAGAATGATGGAGCCCTGCTTTCCTGGAGATGGCCCCCAACACCTGCCTAACAATGGGAAGTGATGAATGGATCCCTTGTTTTGCTTTGCTTGTGCATGCAGCTTTTGCTTGATCTCTTAAACTGTCTGTATCTCAACCTACAAGTTTTCTTATTTTTACTCTTCTGATTCTCTCCCCAGTCTTGTAAGGGTTAAGCGAGCGATTGGTTGTGTGGGGCGTAGTTGCTGGCTGGGGTTAAACCACAACAAAAGGACATGCAAGACCCCCTCAATTTCTCCCTTGAGATTAATGGGAGTGCTCTAGGGACCAGACTTGGCTTTCAAAAACCAAATAGCCAAATGAGGTGAGGAACATGGGCCTCTGTTTCCCTGACTGTGTGGTCTGCAGAGCCTGTAGTGTTAGCTTCAAAATGCTGGGGATAGTCTTTAATGCGGGTAAATAGAACGCTGCAACTAGGAAAAGGTGCTGGAAATGGCAGGCTGTAGGAAGCTGTAAAAATTGGCAAGTGTCACATCTCTTCTAAAAAGCACACGTTACTTATCAGAGTGTTTTTTGCACTTTGAACATTTAATTTTCCAGTACTGGACTGAATTGTGAAGGAATTGATGATTTTTTTTTCTGAGGAGAGGTCTATGTGTACAGGGACAAAAGACAAGCTGTTATTTTATGATGAAACAGGTCTTGTTCTATATGCTGAACAAACAGAAGTCTGGACTTACAACACAAAGCTTTTGAAATCAGATCAACTATAAAAAAATTATTAGGTGGACTTTCAAAAGTGATTTTGTAGGAAATAAACAGAGAAAAAAAAAAGTTGGTCAAGTCTGTGTGCTTCCCTCAGTCCTCGCTTTCAGATCTGGTTTGTGAATAATAATGCCAACAAGAAGCATTGTAAAGTCCAAGAGTCACCAGAAAACAGTCTCCACAAAGAGGAAGTCTGGTGCTGGGATACCAGGGCTTTTTTGAGGTGACATGATGCCATTATACCTGGGGTTATGCAGCTCTTGAAGTTATTCATCTTCCTTTGCTATTTTTGTGTATAGGCACTTTGGAGAGTTAATGGCATCATTTCTTGTAATAACCTGTAAGTCTCTGGATGGCTCTGACTTAATTGTACCTGTGTATTGCTTATAAGTTTCCTAGGATGGAGAAACTTTGAAAAACCTTAATAAAAGAAACCAAAGCCTCCAGTGAGTCACAGATGGTGAGTCATAGGTGGGATTGGTTTCTAAGGATAGTCTTCTGGAAGACCTGCTTTTTAAAGTTCCCAGCAGTTGTTATACTTGCTCCCACACTGCCCTCAAGATTGGGAAGAATTCAGTAAATACCCACAAAGTCACCTTGCTGTCCTCTAAATCCATCTCTCAAAATGCCCAGAGAAGGATGAAGCGAACTCAGTGGGGTAATTCTGTTACTTCATTACAATTCTATTGTTTTATTACAACAAAATTAGTTTTTTAATACTGCTCCCGATGATTATTTTGCAACATATTCTGCTTCATTTTATGTAAGTTTTCTTGGGTAAGAACAGTCTCTATAAGCATAAATTTGCATAGTGCCCAACAAAGCAGTGCCTAAGGTTCATCTTAAACATAAATAACACCAAGCAAAGCACCGCATTAGCAAGCCATTGTTAAGTTGTGAGCATATGTGAAGAGTATATACTTTAATTAAATATGGACAATGTCTGGGAGCTGTATCAAATCTTGCAGTAGATGAAGAATAACCCTTCTTCCCCTGATAATGGCCTTAGCAGCTGTTTGGAATTGAGCAAAGAATTCTAAATTCATATAATCATTCAAAAGAACATCATTGATTCAAAAACCACCTGCACAGACTCCAAAAAGGAAGGCTTTGCCTGTGTCATCAGCAGTGGCCAATCAGATTGGAACAGAAACAGCCGGGCCACTGAGACAAGTGAGTATTTTTCACAGTCTTCAAATAAGACTGTTTCTCCTTAGATTTCCTTTTAGATTTAAAACTGAGAATGTTTGCCAACGTCGTCTTAAATAGATACCTACACCTTTGATAGGGATGGAAATCCATTCAGCTAAAGCATCAGATAAATTATTTGGACATAAGCCCAGATCTAGTTTGATTAAACTTATCAAAATTCATTTCAAAAGTGAGATTGCTTGTACAGAAATAGTGGCCTAAGTTTCTGTAGAAAATACCTTATTCATACCAAAAATACATGGCCATGTATCCTTCTCCAATTATACTACTGCTGTATCCCCACCAAGAAGACCAAAGGTTCTCTTAGTGATACTCCCCAGTAACAAACCAGTTCATTCAGTATGCTGACAGTTCTGAGCTCTGCCTTGGCCATGCACTAAGAAAAAAAGCCATGATACTGGAGATGTCCACTATGTGGGAAAAACAATGCTCTGATGTCCTTTATGTGGAACGGCTGTTAAAACCCATCAGAGCTTCCTCTGCCACATCCCTAAACATAAGGAATTAACTTCAGAAGAAGCCAGCTGGTAGCTATACTCAGGGGACGCAAAGTTGGACACAAAAAGAAAGTGGAAAAAAAGCCCAACTACCTATAACTATTCAAGTCAAATTCATGATATTCATGACAAATGTTGCAAAGAATTCCCCCGAAGGAGGTCATATGTAATGACCCAGAACATAAGGCAGCTATGGATTTCCCAGTACCACAAATCAAAGAGGGTCTTCAAGATAAATATTTTATAAAAGACTCAATTACAACTTTAAAATAAAATCACATAGAAAGGCTCTGAAATGTCCTTTGCACACAAGTCATCTGATGTCCAGCAACTAAGCCTTTAATCATAAATACATCTATTGATGTCTGATCTGATTTCCTTCAATAAGTTGTTCTGAAAAGAGTTGGGGAAAAGAAATTACTTTTACTTGAGATTAAAACAAAAAACTGTGAAAGTATACAGTAAATGCCACTGCCTCTGAAAGAGGGCTCTTCAGTATCATTTGAAGAAATTTATGAAGTAGTGCTAAAATTTGAAAGTGGTAACATTTCAAGGCCTAAAATTGTTTTCAAGTGGCGATGTAGTTGACAGTTCAGGAATCAAATCTATAATTACAGCAAATTATGGGAGAAATGGTTAAAAATTCAGGACCGAGCCATCTTGAAAAAATCTGTGTTAAACGAACCCTAAGGACACTGTTAGCACATTTACTCAATACATGCTGATCACAGTCATGATTCCTAACAGCATTAAAGGGTGCTAATCCCCTAGCTAGAGGGTGCTGAAAAAATAAAGCATATGTGTAACTGCAGGCTAATCACCACTAAATAGTGCTGCAAAGAGTTGCATGGAGACTTTCTATTAGATTGACAAAGACATGCCCCATTAACTTTTGACAAAGAGGGATTATATTGTTCTCCAGCTGGTCAGAAAATAAAGATCTTGCAGCTCACTATGAAACATACCAAGGAAAAAACCCAAAGGCTTTGAGTTACTTTTGACTGATTAATGTAAGAATGTCTCTTCTGGCTGTCAGAAAGGAAAGGTTTTGACCAATACATAATCAAAGTCATTTCAAAATGCCTATCAAAATGTTATAACTGATCCGGAATGGTGAAAGGAGGGTACAAAAGTGGGATATATCAAAGTTGGTATCAAATAAGGAGACAGAGTATCACACTCTACCACTACCTGAAAGGAAGTTGTAGCCAGATGAGGTTGCTCTCTTCTCCTGAGGAACAAGGGGCAGGACAAGAGGAAACATCTTCAAGTTGCACCAGGGGAGGTTTAGGTTGAATATTAGGAAAAATTTCTTCCCCAAAAAGGTGGCAAGTCCTGGAACAGGCTGCCCAGGGAAGTGGTAGAGTCCCCATTCCTGGAAGGATTTAAAAGATGTGTAGGAATTATTTCTGACTGCTGGAAGCATAGTGAAGGAGAGATGTGTTATTTCTGATCCCAGAACACTGGTGGAAACCTCCAAACCACCATTATATGTTAATAATTCTTTTGATTCAAACCAGTGTTCCCAAGAATTATAAATAAAGAAATAGTTAATTCAGACAATAAACTGAAATAAAAGGCTGCAAAATGGGACATTTTGAATATTGTCCAGTTAGCATTGACTGGATTCTGAATTAGAGCAGGATACTTGAGTGGCAACTGCAAGGAGTCCTGCAACTTTAGGTAACACATATCCCACCAGGTATTTTTGATGTTAGAGCAGGGACAACGCAGAGTGATTCATAGACAGTAACTTTCATGCCTGGTATATTTTAGACATCTGCAAAGCTGTGATGGATGCCTGTACTAAAACAACAAATTATGCACCAAAAAGTGAAGAAATACACGTAAGCAAACTATCAAAATATTTGTCTCAAGGATGAACATGAAGAACTCAAAGCTTGATTTGGTATTTGCAAAGGAAAAGTGGAGATGGACTCTGCTGTCTTCTTTGAGAGCAAACCTACTGCAGCCAGTTCTTTCTGAACTAAGATTTTGGTTATATGTATGGAATGTGATGTCGTGGAGAAGGAGTATATACATTAAAATAAGATAAAATTCATTTTTCCTTTAAAAAATTGATTTTAATACTTTTAGTTATATAGTTATTACCTGATTCCACTGTAAGATGCATTGAAAATTTTTTTTTAACCCTGCTTTTTTTTCATCTTACTATCTCGTTTTATTAAGTACATTATTAACTCCATTTTTCTGATTTTATTCTGCTTCATTTTGGAATTTAACATAACATTATTATCTTTTTACTGTTTTTTTAAATTGCTGTTTAGACTTTCAGCCTTAGTGCCAGTTTGATTTTTTTTCATTGAGAATTAATGAAACTTAGTGAGTCAACCTTGATTTTTAGGTTTCAAGGCAGTAAAAAAGATTAGAACATTAGACAACATTATTGATGCCCAACACAGCTACAACACACCTATGGAGAAGCAATCCCAGAAATCTTATCATGGCTGAAAGGAAAGTTGAGATAGGTCCGGATGTTGAAGACTCATTTTAGGCAAAAATTGGTTTCTTTTGTTTTTAAAAAACAACAGCCAGTAACTGACTTTTTCATCTGATTGTTCCCTCTTTTTTAAGAGGACTTTGTGTCAACCTATTTTACTTTTCAACTTTTACACAGGTTTCCTGCATGTGAAGTTGTCCTTTTCTCCCCCAACACTTTTCACAGAAAGGAAGGGTGAAGACCTGTCAGGACTTTTCCCACAAATTTCCTTAGCATCTATTTAAAATGAGCACAGACTGAGACTAGATTTTGCAGCTTTACTTCCTCTAATTGCTTTATTTTCTCTGAACGAGAAAGAACAGAGAACCCAGAACATGTGTTCAAGAATAGCAAAGAAGAAGTGAAGGAAATCCTTCAAATTCCTTTTAATACTGCTTATGCCACAAGAAAAGTATCCAGAGATGGAAATACAAGCCTTATGTCTCCATTTATGAGATAGATCAGCCAGTTTCATTCTATTTCTGTCTCTTGTTTAAAATACAAGCCCTGAAGATGGCTTACCTGGACAAAGGGAAAATCGATAAATAATAGCACTGAGACCAGATGGCTGCTCAAAGAAGTCTGGAAATCATTAGCCTTTCTTCTCTGTTACTTTGACTACAGACAACTCAAAGGGAATTTGCTTAAATCAATATCCATGAAAGCTATAGCAGTTTGGAGCTGTTGGAGTCTTGTTCTGGGATTACCTCATTTCTTTCACTTTCTGAAGTTTGTAAGCCCCCACACAAGAGGGTTAAACAGTGTGAGATGTCTGAGTGGAGAAAAACAATCTAATTTACTCAAAACAGCTGTTGGGGTTTATGTTTGGACCCTGAGAAGTGGATAGAACAGGTTCATCAGTGCTGAAGAAATTAGAGGTGTATCTGAAATGAGAGGAAGGACTTCCAAGTCCTGGAGGCTTCACACACCAGGTGAGGACCAGAAAGTCCTTCTCTGATGTAGTCTTTGAGTGCTCCCTGCTCAGCCCTGCTCCTCATGACATGAGAAATTAAGAAAACTCCTATAGCTGCTGCTCATGCTTTTCTCTAAGAACAGAATAGGGACTTAAGTCTTCAGGGGAATCTTCCCATCAAAAAAAAAAAAAGCCTGTTAGATGGAGTATATTATGTGTTTTTAGAGAAGGTATTGAAGATCTACAAATTTCCATTCTGGTCTATGCTTCTATGTAAAAAACTACCTTTCCTGACCCAAGACAACACTATGTAGACTTCGAAGTATTATACGCAGTGATCTCCTTAACCTGCAAAGTGAACTTAGAGAAAATCCACCTGCCATAATCAGCTCTGTGACATATAGAATAATTGATCTGATTATTTTTTTTTAGATAGGAATAGATATTCTAGCATGGATGTGTAAGTGTGTTATAAGTTACATTTAAGTGTCATCTGCAATTGAAAATACAGGAACAAGTTATGGGGTTTCAGCTGTTCTCTCAAGATCAAGAAAAAGCAAGTCAAACTGGAGCAGGTTTTCAGAAGGCTGGGGAGAAGTAAGAGAGAATGGGAAGAAACAGAAGTAACTTTATTTATTGAGTCTATCAAAGTGAGAAGTTGAATGCAAGATCTGATTGTCATTCATAAATTCATTGGGCTAGAATTGAAATCACTAGTGAAACTAAGGGTAGGAACAAGAACAAACATGACCAGTAATATATTTGGGTTGGAAATTAGAAAGTTTTTTGCCATTTCAGAGCAATGAATTTCTGGAACAGCATCCCATTAGGACTTGCAAAAGCAATTAATTTGCAAAAGGTTATAAACCAACAGGTCTCACAGATCCCGTGAGAACCATGGAAGATAAACATAACATTCAAACAAATTAAAGATATGGTCTGAAATAAATAGGATGCAGTTCAATACAGGGAATTACAAGATACTGCTTGTATCTGGAAATAAACAGCATGGAAATAAGATGAAAAATTTCTTGCTACAAAGTTCTGTAGAAAATGTACATGGAAAGAAAAGTATGCAAAAGAAAGCAAGAGTCATTTTTGCCAGAACACACAAGTATGTGTCTTAATTGAGATGCCTACAACATTGTTGTCAGTGTAAGGGATGTGAAGAAGAGCATCCTGCTTTTCTCAAGCACTGGAATTATCCCAATTACTAGTTCAGACATTAAACTGCAGAAATACATGGATAGCTCAAAGTCTAAAAAAAGACCGTAAGAATGACAAGAGTTTTGGGAAATAGAGCTTGTAAACAAAAAGCCAGAGGAAGTCAGTGTGGATTAGTTCTAGGGAAAACAGCATTGCTTCAAAGTAATGTTGTCCATGAAGGTTTGAAAGATACGATTATATTATTGAGTTAGGCATTCTATTGTTACTAATTTATTTGGGACTTGTGGTAAGCAAAGATTTTAGAAAATCTCAAAACAAAGGAGCAATGTTTCTCAACCAAATTGTACACGATGGGCATATTTCTTAGACTGTGTTCATGATACAAGTAAGATACATGAAGAGTCATATCTGAAGTACTGTATCAAACTTTATGTATATAAAAAAGTAGCATAAAAGTAAAAGCTCCTAGATTCCCAGGAAACATGGGTAGGTATTGATTATGCAACAAACCAAACCAAAAATATTTCCCTGTTTTTTCTCAGGCTGGTCTACAAATAGAAGCAGCCCTGGAGCTCTTGTGGATGTTTCTGGAAAGTAACAAGCTATTATGTAGCTTTCTCTGTCATTTCTAATTAATAGTATCGTGTAATGTACTTGAGAAGTTCAGTGATGACTAGCTACCACAAATCAAAAACTTCATGTGTAATTGACCTCTGGGATCATATCTGGAGGATTGTGTTCGGTTCTGGGCTCCCCAGTTCAGTAAAAACAAGGAATTACTGGAGACAGTCCAGCGGAAGTTCTGACAATGCTGAGGGGCCCGGAGCATCTCTGTGCCCAGGAAAGGCTGAGAGAAGAGCAGCCTGAGAGGGGCTCTGATCAATGCTGAGCAAGAGCTCAAGGGCCAGAGGATGGAGCCAGACTCTTGTCGGTGGTGCCTGGTGACAGGACGAGGTGTACTGGGCACAGAGTGGAACCCAGGAGGTTCCACTTAAGTATAAGGAGAAACTTCTTTCCTATGAGGGTGATGGAGCCCTGGGCCAGGCTGCCCAGAGAGTTTGTGGAGTCTCCTTCTCTGGAGAGATTCCAAACCCGCCTGGACACTATCCTGGGCACCCTGCTCTAAACGACCCTGCTTTGGCAGGGGGGCTAGACAAGGTGATCTCCAGAGGTCCCTTCCAACCCCTACTATGCTGTGATTCTGTGATTCTAACTTCCCCTGCTAATTGCAAACCTGTCACTTGAGAGTGTTATAAATATTGATTTTTAGTGTAATGTGTCATTCAGCTTTTCCATTTGGACATTGCAGTGCTGCTCATTATCATGGTAATCAAGTCTATGAGAACATAAACTTATTTGAGGAGAAAAGATATAATACTTCTAGAAGAGGAATTAGGCACTGAAATAGGCCTCAAATGGCCCCACAGAAAAAAAATGCTGTTGTTAACATTATCATTTTTCTGACAATGGAAAAGCCTTGAAGATAGTAACTGATAACAGGAGCAAATTTGAAGTTAGAAACACTGAATGTGTGGATCTTTTCACTTTTGCTCTTTCTGCTTCAATTTGTCAAGCAAACAGGTCAGTGGTAAAAAAAATAAATAAAACAGGAGAAGGATGAGATCACCTCATGTGCAGATGATATCATATCTTGCACCTTCCCTAGTCACTACTTTGTACTCAAAATATGGGCATAACCTTAGCTGTGCTGGGAGGAGATGTGGAGCCTGATCCAGGCTCATTCTGCCCAGCAATTGGCATGAGGGAGGGCAGAGTACCAAGACCTTACTATGTTGCTCTGCCCAGCGTGAAAGTAGCAAAGGAGATTTGAGTAGAAAAAAAAAAAAATCAGCCCAACCTCTGAGATTTAAGTATGTATAGAGAGCATTGTCGGATAATAGGATTAGAGTGACTCAGAATGGTAGAGCTTGTTAACACTTTATATTACACCCACATAAAGGGGCAAAACAGCTCTTTCTGGAGTCCAGAACACTTGTACCATTAGAGATCAAACATTTATATTTTTTTTGTGCATCTTCTGGAAACTTTTGGGACTTGCTTCATGATGCTCAAAAGAAAAATAAAAAATTGAAGTTTCCGGGATTGTCTGCTTACTTTCCCTTACTTTTTTCTGTGTCGGTATTTTTTTGCCCCACTTCTTGAAAAGAGGCTGCTAATCTGTACAAATATGCTCAAAGCTTTATGGTAGAGGATAAGAAGAGTTCATCCCAGTTTTCATCTGAGTATGGCAATTGTGCAGTTCAGAGCAGAGATTTGGCAGCTGCTCTCAGGATCAGAGCTGCAAGGAACATATACCATTGAGGAGGACCATGCTAAGGTCAGAAGTTCCATTAGGTGGCTTTCCAAGATCTACAAAAGACAATGGGAAAAGTTCACCTTTGCAGACTAAGTCCAGTTCTTTATATTTGAATATTTCCAGCTAGAAAGTTTAGTCTTGAAATTCTGATTACAGGTGTCATCCCTCATAACTCATCAAGATTTTTTGCATCCATTGTTCAACATGTGGTGTTCAAATGACTGGACTTGGGTTTGGAGCAGACAGAAAACTGGAATCTTCCTCACTCTGGGAATAATCACATTTTAAAGCACTTGGTATTTTGAAAACTAGAATTAAAATTGGGAAAGGGTGGGTATTAGAGATCCTACAGACTGAAAAATTACAGATTAAATGACATTTTTCTGACAGTAATGAGTCCTTTGCGCAATCTGTAGATTCTTTTTCAGGTCCTCAGTGTTTTGTAACAGATACAGGTACAACTGTAGACAGAGCCCACCAGGAGCAGAAGTGCAGTGTCCTATATATAGTTAAAGAAGGGGAACTGAAGAGGACCAGGAAGGAGAAGAATAGAGTGCTCCTGTGAAACAGCTCCTGAAAAGCAATGATCCCCAAGGATTACTTATGAGTCTTCAATTGCCTTGCAACAAAAATCAATTCATCGTTTCAAACTGAAATATTTCAGTGTCAGTCATATTGACCTGAAATATGTAGATTTAGCATTCAGTCTATAACTGGGAAAATCTGGTTAGAAAAGTGAAAACTTTCAGCAAAAGTGTATTTTTCATGATCCATCACTGGGGGAAAAAAAAACCCCAAACCCAAGGAACATCCCTTGTCAAGTCTTCACTTTCTAACTTAAGAACAGACCAGAATGAACCTTCCAATATTGGTTCTTGTCAAACTTTTCTCCTGTCATAACGGGACAAAACATAGCTGCATGTATTCACCCAAAGGCTTCTCTATTTTCTCTTATTATGTGGAAAAGGAAGAGAAATGACAACTCACTTCGGGAGACATTTTTTATGCACTTCATCTCTCACTTATGAAAAAAGAGCAGTTCGGATCCAAGCAGCTGCTTACGCCTTGCCTGTTAGCTTGCTTATTTGGCGTTGCAAGATTTTTTCTTTCTTTTGTTTTTTTTCTGTTGTCAATTTTGTTCGGTTTTTTTAAGAAGAAATAGTTCATAGAGCACAAAAAGTATTCAAAGTGTATTATTCTTAGAATATTCAGGGCTTGGATCTATAATCTTTTCCTTGCTCAGGGCTATATATTTTGTGGGTATCATAAACATACACTTTAGTGTTATTTATAATAAAGAGAAAAAATTCACATGGCTGCAGGCTGTAAGAAATGAAGTCTTAGATTTATCTGGGCTCCTCTTACATGCTGATTCATAGCTGAAGTCTCCTAAGAATAGTATTGTGCTAACTGTATTTGTGCAGTAAAGCTTTATTTTTAATGGGGATTTTATTGCACTGTTAAAATATATGAGACACTTCTATATAAAATAAATGCATAAGCTGAAAACCAAATAATCTCTCAGTTTTATAACAGACAAGTTTCAGTTCAAGTACTTAAGATTTTGGGATGAAAACTGTACTGATAGGAGTGTTACTGACAAAATTAACCACCTTTCATAGACTCGTAGAATCATAGAATTGTAGAATTGTAGAATCGTAGAATCCTTTTGGTTGGAAGAGGCCTCTAAGATCACCAAGTCCAACTGTTAACCCAGCACTTCCAGGTCACCACCGAACCATGTTCCTCAGCAAATCTACAAATCTTCCTTTCAAATCTAGTAAGTATTTTTAGATCAGACACAGGAATTAAATAGAACATGTTCCAAAATATGATTGCACATATTATTTGACTTTGCTTTTTATTTCAGGGACATTTATAATCTAATTATGCTGAAAACCTTTCATAGCCTGTCCTTCATTCTTTCCAACACTAGTCAGTGAGCTACGGACCAACTTTCCGGAATAAATGTAATAAATTTAATTTATCCTGCCTTTATTCCACCACATTTATTTAATGTTGTATTGTAGAGCTTGCCAAAGAAAAAGAAATCATGTAAGAAATATTTTCATTGAAATATGACTCCAAAACAGAGCAACAGCTATTGCCCATAGATTAGCACTGAAGTTGAACAGACAAATAGATGAAGAAATAAGGTACAGATGAAGGCATGCTTCATGGCTTCATTTAATTGAAGCTTCATTTATATTCCAGCCTAAAGGATGGATTATAAACAGGAGATGTGACTCTAATATGTAACATGCTCCATAGGGGTTGTTTACAGGGAGTGCATAGTACTTGTCAATTTGTAACAGCGTATGTTAAACCAGCTGCAATATTAATAAAGTCAAAGAAAACCATCTGATATTCAGTGTAGAAAAAGAGCAATCTGATTTCCCAGTTTGCCCAATCTACTTTCAGAAGGTCATGTGAGGTGTTTAATAATCTTTAGGACTTTTTTCCTCTAAGAAAGGAATAACATTTCTCACCAGTTACCTTTAAGTTTTTGCCAGGAGTGTTCTGAGATAACTGAAAGAGATACAATTACCCGGTTCTATTATTATTTATACCTTTCTTGTGCTCTTTAATTTCAGCTCAAACATCTCATACCTTTTATCTTCAGAAGTCTGAGTCATTTCTGCAGCTGCCTCCAAGATTTATACCTTTCCTGACTCTAACAGCCTAATTTTGTCTCCATAAGAAGTAAGACTTACACAGAAACCATTCTCCAAAAGCATACCTCATCTCAGGTTGTAGACACATTGAGCTTTCAGAATCTTTACCTTCAAGACACCATTTTGTACAGACAGTGAAAAAAACTATTGTTAAAAAAATCATGTTTTATGGGAGAGAGGAATGGGTTCAAGAGAACTGCAAAAATACGCTTTAAAAAGGGAATCAGAAGTACCTCTCATACTCCCTAAACTTCAGTTTCTCAAAATAGTGGAATTAAATTATTAAACATTTCATAAGAATTTACATCATCTTAAAGTGATAAAAATGTGGCCCACATAGAACTGTCAAGTTTTATTGGGAAGATTGTTCTGTAACAAAACCTTTGCTCAGATATCCACACTCTGCACAGACAAAGTTCACTGCTTGAATGAGACAGTGAGAACTATGTCATGGTAAAATCCTGAAATCACTGCCCATGTACCCAGGGCATAGCCAACATACTTTTACTTCGTATCTCCGCAGACTCTCTCTTGCACACTCTCTGTTGAACAGGGTGTCTAGTAGAGAAACCAAAAAAAGAAAAGGATCCAGACATGAGCTAACTGATGTTTGGATTGACCCAGGAAAAAAAACCCAACGATCTGCTTTCTCCTCATGATTCAAAACTACATAAAATATTGATAATTTCCCACATTGCATTCAGCTCCTGAACCTGCTGCTGCAGCGTTCTACTGGGACTGTTTCTGACCTCTTCACTTTTATGGCCTTGGGGGCAATTACAGCATTTTATGGTTCAGCCCCATCAGAGAACCTGTTGCCCTTGTATGCTCTGGAGAGCCTTCTCACATTTACTCTTGCCAGCTCAGCCCCTGCACAAAGCAGAAAGTTGTCATCATTTTAGCAGCACCTTTGGAAGTCCTTGCTTTCCTTTCACATTGTGGCTTTTCTCTGAAAAAGATGCATGTTGCTGGCTAGCAAATCAAGGGCTTCTGGATTTGCAAATGGCTCCTGCAGACTGTTACCAGTCCTTCCGCTTATGAAGGGCTCAGAAAAGTACAATAGTGATCAATGGAGGTGGATGTCACAGGGTAGGAGTTGAGACATCTGTTTAAGATTCAGCAGGAGTAAGGAGGAGATGCTGCACCAAAACACAATGTCAGAGAGGAGCTGATGAGAAGAGAGAAGCATCTAAGCTCTGAAATGCAATATATCTCCTGACCCTATTGGATTTCTACCAGCAAATTTCTAATCTAGAAAGAAAACTATCCTCTGACACGTGTTTGAAAGGCTGTCAAATCCTTTAGTGTCAGTGACTCTCCAGCATCCTGTCAATCATAATGACCTTGAGTTTTGAATTGCTTGGAGTTTCTTTTTCATTAACAGGAATATTTTCTCTGATTTTGCCATTTCAATATACGCAGAGGAGTTTGTTATGAAGAAATTGTTCTTGCCAAAGAACAGTTGTTTTGTCAGTTTTGCCAAGGGCTCAGGAGAAGGGGATGGAAAGCCACAGTATATTTGTTCGTACAGATCAAAATGCATAAAGGCAATTATTAAGATGCATTTTGCCATTATTTTTCTGACCACAGAAATAGTTAATGATGTAGCCAGATTTCTTCAAAAGTTCTTGAGAGCTCTGGAGATTCACTCCATTTCTTTTCCCAATTTAGGCTCTGCAGTAAGACATACTCTTTTTACTGGTTGTACTTAAAAAGAAAAAAAATCCACTGTTCTATGCCAGGAGAAGATCTGAAACAAAATGACCTGAAGATCCAGTAGTGCAAAAAGTTGAACATAAGTTCTACAAGTGTGCCTTTGTGTCCATAAATGCCCAGATGCATCCGTGACTGTATTAGCAAGAGGGCAGCCAGCATCTGGTCCAATGCACTTGCTCAAGGAGAGCTACGCAGATCCAGCTGCCCAGGATCATGTCCAGGCTGATTTTTGGTATCTCCAAGGACAGAGACTCTACCGGCTCCCTGGGCAACCTGTGCCAGTTCTCAGCCACCCTCAAAGTCAAAAAGTGTTGCCTGAAGTTCAGAGGGACTCTCCTATGTTTCGATTTGTGCCCATTGCCCCTGCTCCTGTCACTGGACACCACTGAAAAGAGGCTTCACCCTGAAGTTATCTTTCAAAATCTTATGTAACTAAAGTTCAATCCCAAAGAGAGATGAGTTAAAACTGGTACAATCTGCAGTAATTTATCTTTTTCCACTTCTGTTTGTGCATTTGATCAGTGCTGTTCTAAAATAACACTGATATTTTTATTGCTCTGGTACCACTACCTTTCTTGATACGCACACCATAATACCACCTTTTGGCTTCTTACAGAATGACACATTTCCTATACTGTTATTATCATTACATTTGTAAGTTCTTCAAGTTGTATGAGACACCAAAATTATTATTCAAGAATTCTTCATTTATGCTTAAATGAAACCTGAATTTTTACTTTGAAATCCCTCCCATCACATAGTATCTTCCATTTTTGACTAAGTTGCACTTGTTCTCGATTTTTTTTTCTACATGTATTACTGAGATTTCCAGAGATGTTCGCTTTTCCTTTAAATAATTTCTACTATGACAGGTTATATATTATGTCCTAGGATCACTGCCTTCCCAACACCCCAGCAACCTATCTGCATTTCTAATACACTCAGCACAATATCCAAATGCCAGCAAGGCATTTAACCTTGTCACTTTACCTGAAATCAGGTATTCAAATATTTTCTTTTTTTTTATTATTATTATTTTGATTTATTAGTGAAACTTTCTGGCTGCAAGTTACTATTTCCAGGGTTGGCTCCGAAGGTGTTTTGAAAGCACTGAAGATGGAAAACGGAATTTTCTCCCCCAGTAAGAGTTTGCTGGAGATTTTCCATGTGCCAAATTAATTGGTAATTGGGCCAAATTTGATTTAAAAGGTTCACTTCATTATTTTAGAGATGCATTTAAAAAGCATCTCCTTAGTTTATTTTATTGCTTTAGGAGAAAGATACATTATAGGTTATCTAACCCTTTGTCTAAATCCATAAAGAGATATGATCATGTGTTACTGCCTACAAAATCCTGACAGGCAGAGGATTGACAGGTATTCAGAGAATCTGTGGTGAGTCCCTGTCAATCAAAGTAATCACAAGTTCTTGAATGAGACAAGGAACAAGGAGGGGTTCTATTGCTTTTATTTTTTTATTATTATTTTTTTTTTAATTTTATTATCTCATATGCAAAGAAGTCTGTTACATACAAGGATCTATTTCTTCTTTCCAAGTGAGAAATCTATAGCTATGTTCTGTCAAGGCCTCAGTAGGATGCTGTTGATAAACTGGCCATCTGTTTCAAATTCTTGTGTCAACTCCTCTTCCTCATTACTTACCAGTCTTCTCTACATTTGTTTATTCATTGACATGCTGCAAATTTTTTTACAATGCTTCTACTATGGTAGACCTATTATAAACCTGTTGAAAGAGCAAGTCTTTCCATATAGAAAGACCATTTTATCTTTTCCATTGGAGAGTTGTCTCAGAAGATGATTCTGTCCTACAGTGTTCTGTAGCTCTTTAGAGAGATCAAGATGATCTGCCTCATTACCCTTATACTGACTTGTTTTAGATTCCTTCAGACTCAAAACCAATGTTGAGTCTTTCTGTTTGAACCTTGGACATCATCATATGAAATTCTTGCAGAGAGTAGCAAGTTTTGCTTATTTTCATAGAGTTCAGGTATCTTTGCTGAAGCACTTGAACTCTGAAGGAATATAATCTATATTACAAAAAAAAAAATAAATGCATTAAAAAATAACTGGAGGCATGCACAAAATGGTTAATTTCAACTTGCAAGAGCTCCTCTACCATACCTTGAAAGCTTTGCTAGATGATTTCTGCCAATTGAAGAGATCAAGTCAATCCTATTGAAATCACATGAAGCCTGGCGTGATCAAAGAGGAAGGCTCCTCACTTGTACTTAGGAATATGGACAAGGTCTATATTCTCCTTTTATACGTTTTCTTTTATATCCCTATGCTGCATGCTATGTCCATCAAGATGCTCTCAGGGGAGACAAAACTTCCAGAGAGTTGAATGGAATTTCCAGAAATACTCACAAAGGGCCTGACTCTACCCTCCTGTGAGGACACTCAGGTACACAACAAAGTACAGTAACAACCTGAATATATGCAGCTTCTTTGCCAAAAATTACCCAGTAGGTTCTTCTGGCAAAGGGGCATAATTTTCTTAAGTGGTCAGTACAGCACAAAGCACAATGAAACCTTTATTACTAGCACTCAGACCTTGCCACATGAATATGAAAGTGAAATCACAGGGAAAGTCCATACTTAGTTTTATTTTACCTTGCATATCCCTGTTTTCTAGTGCAGTAAAGTCACTGTCTAAAATCCCCCTATTTTACCTAACAGCAACATCCATGGTGGATTTTATAAAAATCTGCCAGCTTCAGTAATTTCAATATCTACAAAAGAACCAAACCCAAAAGTCTTGTAGCACAGTCTGAGGCTCTATAAGCCAGTGGTGTGTGCAGGCATTTTAAACCATTCAAAAAGGAGGCAAACTATAGATCCTGACTCTATTGCTTTTCCTAAACCCAAGTGTACACCTTTCTATTTACTTTCAGGACTGCTACCATCCTCTTTTCAACGGGATGCTTTGGACTTAAGCTTTGTATATTCTTTGGCCACATCTTTAACAGATCTTCACAGAGCCTAAGAAGGAAACTTTTGTCTCCTCCTTCACTGCTGCACATAGATTTCTGGATATTGGCACACACTCCTACAGTAGATACATCTTAACTAGAGGTTTTGCTTGGCTGAGTAGAACAGGCTGATCTGTGTCTTCAAATCCATCTGCACTTGTGCCAAAGCAAGTTATGATTTTAGTTGAGCCCTTGATAGCCTTCATATTAATCTCTTTCTGTTAATTTCCTGTGTATGCAAACAGACCTGTAGCACAGAGAAGCCTGGCACTGAAATCTCTAGTTAATGTGCCTGTCACCAACATGTTATGTCTCCTGTCAGGGTGAGAATAAAAAGCTTCATGAGCCTTCATCATTTGTTTTCGTGCTACAGCAGCGGCACCATGATTTCATCTAAAGAATTGCTTGCTGAGTAAGTCAGCAAGTTTTTCTGAGAATTATCAAGAGCAAGTCTTTGCAGGAGGATCACAGCTAAGCTAGGACGGTTTCGGGGCTCTGAGCAGCTTTACACATTTTCACTCTCTCAGTTCTTCTTTGCTCTCACCATACCCCCATGTCCTGGTGCTGTTCTCTCTGTAATTAAAACTCTGAGTAAATACTCTTCATCATCCAGGCATTTCTTGTGCTAAGTGAGGTCAGCGGGTTTCATTCATGTTTTTTTCTTACCTCTTATTCTTCCCCATTTCGATGTGCTTGTTTTTGTTCAGAGATTTTTTTCCTGGACCAGGGAACAGGAGGGAATGACTGGACTTTTAGATGGGCATTTTTGCACCTATCTAATGTTTCCGGTAATCCCCAGCCAGGCTCCTCCTCAAAAGTGTATGCATACGTCTTGTACATGTAATTTACTCAGAGTATTTCCTTCTGCCATCGTTTACAGAAGTCAAAGATCTTCAGTTGAAAAACTTGTAGGCAAAGGCTCTGCCACAGAGACTGAAGAACAGAGAGATTAGATTAAAGGAGGATGAAGTTAGTGAATCTAAAAAGGATTTGAAAGCAAGAGCAGAATGTGTGTACGAACAAAAGAACGATACATGTAGCTAACAGCATGCCCAGAATGTTAGTTCTTAGTCACTTATGTCTACGGCAACATTTGTCAAAATAAAAATCATATTTCTCCAAACTTTCCCCTCCTTTTTAAAATCCCAGTCACATGTACTTTTCCTGCAAACCAAGATTCATTATTCACTGCATTGTCATTGCCTGTTGTTCATTGAATTCTGACCTTTTCTTTTAATTCAAGGAAATTCCCCCTGCAGATGAGAAAAGAAGTCCCTGTTCTAGCAGATGACTCATTTCTTTGCTGCCACATCTGCTTCCATAGCATATTTAACTTTGAAATATTACTGGAACAGAAGAAGAGAGAGAGGTGTATCGAAAGGTCATTAGTTACAAGTGTTCAAGGAAGGAACAGGTGAATGTCATGAGACTAAAGATTTTTAAAAGTGCATAAAAAGGTTCACTGATGAAAATTGAAAGGGTTAGCAGTAAGGAATGGCTGGTTGTTTTCTGGGGAGATCAAAAAGAAGAAACAAAAATATAAATGTGAGAGAACTACTGAGATGACCTATAGTAACAACATTCTCCAAGTCCAAAGAGATTGATGCCCAACTCACACCCTTTAGACACCACAGATCTAAGTGATCCTTAGGAGGAAGATTATGAAACTCAAACAGAAGCCTGACATTAAATGTGCAAAGGGCAATAAAAAGAATGAGATCAACTTTCTTATTATACAAAGCCTTTACAATATGAAAGGAACAAATCTCTCATCCTTCTCTTTTCAGCTGTTGACTATCTGTCCGCTTTCTGGAAATTCATGAAAGATTATGAGCTCCTGGAAGAAAGGAAATAATACTGAGTGTTGGTCAGAACTACACCTCACTAACGCTGGAAAGAGAAAGAAGAAAACATTTTGGTTCCTGGGACTAGGATACTTTATTTCCAAGAATCTGCACGTAGACGAAAGAAGAAGTTTGCTTGTTGGATGTAGGTGATATATTAAAAAAACCCCATAAAACTATAAAATCATTTAGGTTGGAAAAGAGCCTTTAAGATCATCAAATCCAACCATTAACCCAGCACTGCCATGGCACTACTAAACCATGTCCCTCAGCACCACATCTCCACAGCTTGGATACCGCTCCAGGAATGGGGACTCCATCACCGCCCTGGGCCGCCTTGACAACACTTTTGGGGAAGACATTTTTCCTTGTGCCCCAACCTCCCCTGGCACAACTTGATTCAAAATGTTTCTCTAGACATCAAAATGTTCCCTCCATTGGTGGTGTTCAGTGACCATATTTTATTCATTAAACCAACAAGAATAGCTTACATCAGGCCTTCTGAAGTTGGCATTGGAGGTCCATTATATCTCAGTCTCCAAACAAAGGTAGCCTTAGACAGAGAAAAAAAAGTTTTCGTTTCAACAATATTTTAAAGTGTTTGCCTACAGAGATTTATAGGCACCACTTGCACTTCTATAACCAGACTGTATTAATTACTATCTAGACTTACTGCACAATATTCCAACATAGGAAGTTAAAGCTCATTAACTGCACAGGCAAATGAGACAGATCCCAACAGCTCTGACTTCACAGAAGTCTGCTATCTTTCAACACAGAGTTTTGCTTCATGAGGAAATATTTTGTGTAACACAAAAATAAAGTCCAGATAATGATGCTACTCTTGAGAAGTTCAGTCTGGATAATCAATATGACACACACAACCTCACAAACAGCAGGGTAATCTCTACATATCCTTCGAAAATTTTCAAACTTGGAACATGGAGCAAAGAGACTGGGCACACCCATGACCACTTCCACTATCAAAGTCTGTGGAAAAAAAAGAGTAAAGGGACCAAAGTGTTCTTCTAGCTGGATAAAAAGTAACCAGTAAAAAGCACCATCAGAGACAATATCCACAGAGAGCAGTGCAGATCTTCTTGTGGGCTACTGTCTCTTTAGGAGCAAGTCAGCACAGCTTTGAGATTCTGACAGGTCAAAACTACAAAACTAGGTAATCTTTCAGTTTAGTTCTTATGTGCCGCCTTCACTTGTTTCTTTTGCTTCTGTTCATCTCCTCTTTCCAACTTTCCAGTTTCTGCTGTTTTGAAAAATTTCTGCTTGATTAACTCATATTTGCAAAGGAGACTATGTGGTAAGTGTTGTCATGAGTCTTTGGCAAAAAAAGCCTGATTAAGATTCAAAACACAGCCCAAACAGCTGTCAGAAAAAAACCTTGTACTGTTGTTGTCTTAACAATGCAGATGATACTCCTGTACATAAACTTATCAGCAGTTAGTTCTTTGAGCTTTGGAAAAAAATTAATTAAAAATTATCTGAATAAAATAATTTTCTGTACCTCTTTGCTGTCAACAGACCCATTCAGAAAAAGCTAGTGTACTGCTTCCTTGTATAGTTTTCATCTCTTCAGGGTAAGCAGTTAGCCAAAGTAAATGTAATCAGACAGATAATTAATTGTGCTGTAAACACTTTCCTCTTTCATTCATTCTGGGACAGACTTTTTCATTGGTATACAAAGAATCAGCTCTCACCCACTGAGTTCAGACTTATACCGACTGACACCAGAAGGAGAACTGGTCCATTTTCTGTTTGAGTAACAGTTAAAACCAGGAAAAATTGCATCATTTGTTGGATCATAAAAATTTCAACTTTTTACCTTTTATTCTGTTATGCAAAAATTTAGATACAGTTCTACAATAAACCCATGATGAAATCCCAAAGCAAATCTGCTTGCAAATTTTGACTGACATACTTTTGTCTTGGGTTCTTTTTAAAATTGCTGTGAATAGAACAACAGAACACAGCTTGAAGAACCTGAACTAGTACATGACCAATGAAATAATAGCCATTATTCCAACCCTGAAAGATCTTTTCAGAAGAGAAGTTAATCTTTACAGGATGCAGACATTCTCTATGACCTTGAATTAAATTAGCCCTATTTCAACAGAAGCTTATTATTTAGGCTCAGTCATTCCAGATTGCCTTTACATTTGTTTACAGTAGCACTTGGAGTCTTCAATTGAACTCCAATTATATATTCAAGTGCTGTAGCACCATACAGTAAAGAATTGAAGTACTTGAGAAGCTGCAGAGTAATTACAGGATAATGTGTTTAAGAATAATTCGTGAATGTCTACATTAAAGAAAGATGTCTTTTACGAAGGCTGTGCGTGGATTCACATCTAACTGAAATTAGTGATCGGGTTCTCCTTTCTCTTTAAAATTATTTTCCAATATTGTAAATGCAGTGTTTTTCTTACCTCCTGACATGCACATGTTAACCAACTTATTTTTCTCTTCATTTGATTCCACTGAGCAAAACTGAATAATTGATAATTCCCTAGCAATGTTATAGAACTATGGAATGGTTTAGGTTGTAAGGGATATTAAAGATCATCTAGTCCAACTTCCCTACTTGTACCGGGATACGTTCCACTAGACCACGCTGCTCACAGCCCCATCCAACCTGGCCTTGAACACCTTCCAGAGGCGGGACATCCACAAATTCTTGAGGCAACCTGTCCCAGTATCTCACCACCTTCACAGTAAATAATATATAATATCTAATCTAAAACTACCCTCTTTCAGTTTGAATCCATTACCCGTTGTCCTATCACTACACCTCCCCTGTAAAAAGTGCCTCCTCATCTTTCATGCAGGTCCTCTTATAGTACTGGAAGGCTGCTAGAAGGTCTTCCTGGAGCCTTCTCTTCTCCATACTGAACAACCCCAACTCTCTCAGCCTATCCTAACAGAGGTGCTCCAGCCCCAGAGCTGGACCCAGCACTACAGAAGGGGTCTCACCAGAGCAGGGCAGAGGGGTAGGATTCCCTCCCTGGCCCTTCAGCCCACGCTGCTGGGGATGCAGCCCAGGGGTCAAGTGGCTACTGGGCTGCGAGCGCATGGTTCCAGCTTGTGTTCAGCTATTCTCCCATCAGTACCCTCAAATCCTTCTCTTCAAGGCTGCCCGCAATCTACTCATTGTCCAGCCTGTGTTTGTGCTTTGGTCAGGATTGCCCTGACCAACATGAAGGACCTTGCAGTTGGCCTTGTTGAACTTCATGGAGTTTACACGGACCCATCTCTCAAGTCTGTTAAGGTCCCTTTGGGTGACGTGACATCCCATCCCTCCAGCATGTTGATTGCACCACACAGTTTGGTGTCATCTGCAAACTTGCTGAAAGTGCCCTCAATCCCACTGTCCATATCGCTGACAAACATGTTAAATAGTATTAGTCCCAATATTAATCCCAGAGGAACACAAGATAGATACAGAGTTGGAGTATTTTTTTCCTACGGGAAGATCTGAGTCACATGGACCTAAAGAGACATTGGATTCTGGAATTTTTACAGTTGCCTTCTATATTACCATATTTCCGTTGCTGTGGTTACCTGAATGGCTAAATTTCCAGCTACCTCCTCCTGGGACATCATTTTCAGTCACATTTTAAATACTGTAGAGACTCCCTCTGGTCTTGTCCAAAGTATGTCAGAGGGAGCTAGCATATATATATATATATGCAAGCATGAATAAATTTGTAAGGTAAAGAAAACTAAATAATTGGTTTACAGAAAGAACTATAACAACTATTTGCATCAAAGTAACATTTTTTTGAAAAAAAAGCGCTCAAATCTGAAACTTTTTTCATAGAAGTGAAGACAAGGACACCTTTCATATTAGATGAAGGAAGGCTCTGGGTATACTCCAACCTGGTACAAGAGTAACAAGCTGGTTTTTTTCCCTGGAGAAGGTGAAAATATCTTCAGTGGAATCGGCTCAAATGCTGACAGAAGAGAAGGGAACATTGGGGTTTTCAAAAGTGACGTTAGAAATAGTCACATTCTCCTTAAATTTGGTAATAACCTTCTCCAGACTGAGAGCTGACCAGAGAAATACAGAGATAAAGTTTAAATCTTGTGATGAATTCTGCTATATATATTGCGAATATAATCTCACATACAACGCAAACTGTTACCACAAATATCGAGATTAACAAATGACTGGAGGTTTAAGACAGTTCTATTTGGGTGAGTTTTCACTCACACCATAGGTAGGAGTGTATCATAAAAGAACAAGTCAGATCCTTGAACAGCCAAGAAATCTGGTGTTTTCCAAGCTCATTTGATACAAGCCATGTGGGATTTGCAAAAGCATAGGAATAATTGTCAGGTTCCTACCTGCCAAGGAAAAGAAATGACTCATTATCTAACTCGTTCAGTCTCAAAAGAAAAGGGCAAAATTAAAAGTAAGAAGATAAATTGAAGCCTACAAGACAATAAAAAAAAAAAAAAAAAGTGTTCAGTAATAATCCTTCCAGGTTTAAGGAAAATGCACCAGAAATGCAAACAGTTTGCACAGACATCAAGGAAAATCAATAAAACCCTGAAAAATCTAAAATCTGCCTTTGAACAAAGTTAATGCCTTTTTGATGCAAATGAAAGCAAAGTAATTTATTCTGGAAACTGTTGTTCCCTTCCAGTTTTCAGTCACACTGTCACACTTTTCTGAGATACTGTTTGGAGGTTTAGCTCTTCTCACTCGTGGCATCATAAGGAGAAGTTAGCCTGAACATACTTTCCTGTGCTGTTCCAACAGCCAGGATTTGCTCTTTCACTTTGGCGACCAAACTCCTTTTTAGGAAGCAAGATTCTTTGCTCGAGGTCATCTTGAAGAACTGATTGATACACTTTCTTGGAGTATATCAGATGAGAGGCCACTTGAGCTAGAAACTACTTTTAAGTAGTTTCCAGGATTAACTCCTGGAACAGAAAGATTAAGTGAGGGAAAACACGAAAATAGTCTTTGCAGCTGGAAAAAGCATATTCTGATCCTAGTACTGGATAAAAAGTTCCTGGGGAAATCCTGGGCTCTTTACAATAATTCCTTGATGAAAAGATCTGGCAGGTTACTCAATCGTGATTCTATCATGCTGTCTTTATGCTCTATAAAGTTTGCAGATTCAGAAGGGCCAGTTCACTGAAGCTAAAATCGTTGAGGTTTTATCAGTGTTACCCATACGATCTGCAGATCGTTTAGAAATCATAGAATCATAGAATGGTTTAGGTTGGAAGAGACCTTCAAAGGTCATCTAGTCCAATCCCCCTGCAGTCAGTAGAGTGGAGGGGCAGAATCACCTCTCTCGATCTGCTGGCCACGCGTCTTTTGATGCAGTCCACGATGCAATTGGCCTCCTGGGCTGCAAGCCCACACTGTCTGCTCCTCTCCAGCTTCTCGTCCACCAGCACTCCCAAGTCCTTTTCCGCAGGGCTGCTTTCTATCACCTCATCCTCCAGCTTGTATTGATGATGTGGATTGCTCCGGCCCAGGTACAGGACCCTGCACTTGGTCTTGTTGAACGTCATGAGGTTCACTTGGGCCCACCTCTCCAGCTTGTCCAGGTTCTTCTGGATGACATCCCGTCCCTCTGGTTTATAGACAGCACCTCTCAGCTTAGTGTCATCAGCAAACACAGAGGTGAGACTGACAGGTTGGTAGTTCCCAGGGTCCTCCTTTCTACCCTTTTTAAAAATGGGTGTAATGTTTCCTTTCTTCCAGTTGCCAGGGACTTCACCTGACTGCCAGGACTTTTCAAATATCATAGAGAGTGGCTTAGCAACTACATTAGCTAATTCTTTCAGGACTCTGGGATTCATCCCATCATGTCCCATGGACTTGTATATCTTCAGGTTCCTCAGATGATAACGAACCTTGTCTTCACTTACAGTGGGAGGGACTTTGTCTCCCCAGTCACCATCTTGTGGGCCATCAACATGAGATCCATGAGGACAGGGGTTGACAGTAAACACTGAGGCAAAAATGTTTGAGAATCTCAGCCTTCTCCTTGTATGTTGTTCCTGGCTCACCACTGTTGCTCAGCAGGTTGGGTATGCTTTTTTTAACCTTTATTTTCTGGTTTACATACCTGTAGAAGCCCTTCTTGTTTTTCTTCACATCTTTTGCCAAGTTCGGTTCCAGCTGCGCCTTGGCTTTCCTGACCTCATCCCTACACAATCAGGCAACGTTCCTATACTCATCCCGGGATCCTTGTCCCCTCTTCCACTGCCTGTGTAGCCCCATCTTGCCTTTTAGTTTGACCAGTAGGCCTCGACTCAGCCATGCTGGTCTCTTGCCTTCCTTGCCAGATTTCTTAGACCTAGGGATTGAGAGCTCTTGTGCTCTATGGAAAGTATCCTTAAAGATCTACCAGCTCTATTCCACTCTCTTGTCTCTGAGGGTTGTTTCCCACAGAGTCCTATTTTTTAACTCCTTGAAGAGCTGGAAGTTTGCTTTCCTAAAATTTACAGTCCTGATTATGCTTCTTATTGGCCTCATACTCCTTAGGACAGTGAACTGCACTAGTGCATGATCACTGCAGCCCAGGCTGCCTTCAACTTTGACATCCCTGATGATTTCACTTGCATTTGTGACCATCAGGTCCAACACCGTATCCCCTCAGGTAGGGCTGTTAATTTCTTGTCTTAAGAAGTTGTCATCAAGGCACTCCAAGAGTCTCCTGGATTACCTACAGCTTGCTGTGCTACTTTTCCAACAAATGTTTGTTAAAATCCCCCAGCACAGGATGAGAGCCTGTGATAGCGAAGTCTCCTCAGCTGGAGAAAGAAGGCTTCATCGATAGGCTCCACTTGATTGGGTGGCCTGTAGTAGACTCCAACCACAAGGTTCCCTTTGTTGTCTCGATCTCTAATTCCTACCCATAGGAATTAGACCTGCTCATGGCTGTTCTTTAGGGACAATTCTTCATGCTCTATCCACTTCTTTACATAGAGCTCAACTCCTCCACCCCTTCCTTCTGTCCTGTTTCTTCTGAACAGCTTGTAGCCATCGATAGCTACACTCCAGTCGCAGGATTCATCCCACCAAGTTTCTGTAATAGCCACTATGTTGTAGCTTTCCTATAGCACGGTAGCTTCCAGCTTCTCCTGTTTGTTGCCCAGACTATGCACATTGGTATACACACACTTTAGGTGGCCAGTCTTTTTATTCTTGTCTAAGGAGGCAGTGGAGACACATTCTACTCTACCCTGATTGGCCTGTCCTACTCCCCAGTCGGCTGCAGTGGTGATGGGCATTACCATTTTGGATCCCTCCCCCCAAATCTCTTCGTTTAAAGCCCACCTCACCAAGTTGGCCAGCCTGCTACCAAAGATTGCCTTTCCTCTTCTAGACAGGTGGATCCCATCGCTTCCCAACAGGCTGCAGTCCTCATAGAGGGTCCCATTATCAATAAAATCAAAATTGTGGTGGTGACACCAGCCCCATAGCCATGAGTAGCCATATTCTATCCTTCTGTTCTTTTCAGTGTCACTGCTTTTAACCAGAAGGAGGGATGAGAAAATAACCTGCATCCCAGATTCTCTCACTAACCATCCCAAAGCCCTAAAGTCTTTCCTGACCACTCTTGGACTACATACTGCTGCATCCTCTCCACGCACATGGAAAATTAACAGTGGGAAGTAGTCTGAGGACCTTAGTAAGCTAGGGAGTTTCCTAATGATGTCCCTTACCTGGGCTGCAGGGAGGCAGCAGACCTCCCTGTGAGAAGGGTCCACGAGGCATACTGGACCCTCTATACCCTTCCGAGCAGAGTCTCCTACAACTAAACCCCTTCTTTTCTTCCTTTTGTGTGTGGTGGTGATTCAGTCTACAGGTCTGTCTGATTGTGTAGGCTGCTCTAGTGTAGCTTCCCTGTCATCCTCATCCTCATTTGGTTGTTCTTCTTCAACCAGGGCCTCATATCTGTTGCTCAGAGGAACTTGGAGGGGTGAGGTGGGCAGGAGAGGATTTTGCCTGCTGCCCCTGCCATAAACTCACCTCCACTCACTCTCTTCATTCAGGCTAATACCTCTGGCCTGACAGGGGCAGGATACTGAAGCCGCTTGACCATGGGTGCTCTCTGGTGGGTACTCCCAATTCTGTTTCAAGGTGAGCAGAGCCTGGCTCCACCAGTCTATCTCCTGTTCCGCTTCCCTAAAGGTCCTTAATCTTTCAACCTTCTCACTTAGCTCTGCCACTAGGCTGAGCAGATCATTCACCTGGTCACAGTGAATGCAGCAGTTTTCATGGCTGCCACTCATTGCCAGCGCAAGGCTCTGGCACTCCCTGCAGCCCGTGACCCGGATGGCTGCGTGCTTCTGTGGGAGCACTGCCTGGGTTCACACGTTCATCACAGAGCTGCCTGCCTTCCGCGGGCACAGACCGCGTCTCACTCACCCACCAGCTCTGTTGGCGCTCAGAGTGAGAAAGCTGCTGTTTCACTCCTCGCAGACTGAGTGGCACTTCCAGTTTCACTGCATTTGAATCTCCCACGGTTACCCCTGTAACGCCCCATCCACATCACCCTCTTGGCCTTTTCCACGTAAAAGCTGCGGGCTCCTGCCGGGTCTCACTCAGATCACGCTCACATCCACAAAACCTAATTGTTTGTAAGAGAGATAAATTACACGATATTGGATGAGTTACTTTCCTCTTGGTCAATTTTCCCACTAATGAAATGGCAATAATTACCCTTCCCACTTTGCCTTTGACCATTGAGCTCTGCAGACGGAAAACAAGGTGTTACCAAGTGTTAGAGGTACACTGAAGCTGACTGCAGCCACCAAAGACAACCACACCTCCATACTTTCAGATTGTTGCATTAAGTATCTTCCAGTTATACAAATTCATTCTGAACTGTACAGTTCCCACTAAACTTGTATCATAGTTGGCATGAATGCCCTGTGCTCTTACCACTCTTCCTTTATTATCTAAATTTGAAATGTACATAAGCACGTTCCTCCCTGTGATCATAAGCTAGTTTTCACACTTTCAACATCTAGAATCCACCTGATACAATAACAAGACCACACATTATGAGATCTGAAGGCAGAAAGGTTTCTTAAGGTATGCGATTAAATTGCATCTATAGAATCACGTGGAAAAAAAATAGTCAACTTCTAATGTAGCTACCACCACTGAAGGAATACTACATAACACACAATTAAGAAAGAACACAGCAGGGAATATCTGGCCACATCTAATGTTTTCAAATATACTGTATGAGAAGAAAATAATTCTAAGACTTCAGGTTTACCAGAACAATCGCAGCATTTTTGTTCACTCTCTTGGGAACACAAATCAGATGGGGAAGATTTCTGAAGGTTGGGGAAAAAAAACAGCAATATTTGCTTACCTTAAAAACGTGGAAAAAGATGAAATTGAATCACAGACTGATCTTTTTTGACTTCTATTTCTGGTAACATGCTGGGGAAAAAAAACAACAAACCCAACAAATTGATTCTAAGTATCTAGAAGAAAAATATAAGACATAAGAAACTACTGAATTGTATTTTATGAAAGGAATGTCAAGGCTCATTTCTTTCTCTAATAGGTTAACTTGGAGACAAACAGCAATGCAATATTTATCTTTAATTTTTGAAAGATTACTGTCAAGGCAGAACCTGTTTGTAGCTATTAAGAACATTGAAAGGGAACGTAAACAATGAAGAATGGGAGATTTGGTCAGACAACAGGTAAGAACTTCCAAGCGAATGTAGTTAAGTAGCTAAGTGGAATGTATTGTTTATCATTGGAAGATTTGAATAACAAATATCTAGAAAATTATCTTCTAGAAAGTGATGTAAATAAGGGTGGTCATGCCTTGGACCAGGAAAGATGGTAGATGATCCCTTATAGGTGCTTTTAACAACAGTCTCTGAGTGGCAATACTTGAAACTATATCATAGAATGGTTCATGTTGGGAAGGATCTTAAAGATCATCCAGTTCCAACCCTCTGCCATGGGCAGGGACACCTCCCACTAGACCAGGTTGCTCTGGGCAACCTGTTCCAGTGCCTCATCACCCTCATAGTAAGGAATTTTTGTTCTAATATCTAATCCAAATCTACCCTCTTTCAGTTTAAAACTGTTATCCTTCATCTTATCCCTATACTCCCTCACAAAGAGTAGACCCCTTTAAGTGTTGGAAGGCTGCTAAAACGTCTCCCTTATATAAATATAAGAAGTCTTCCAAATGCTAACATTAACTCAGTCTATATTGAATATTTGAAATGGTTTTCTCCTGCAGCTACTTGTCAATAGCTAAACACCAGGAACTCCAATTCTCCATTCCACTTTCTGCATGCACTGAATATCTTTCATCTTAAGGTAAGCACCTTAGGCAATTCCAGAAGGTAAATCTATATAACATGCTCTGACTATAATAGCAACTTAGATGAAGATGTCCAACTTAAAGGTATCAGCAATAGCTATCTACTATTTAGAAATAAAGAAGAGGATGTGCAGGACAAAACAGGAGTAAAATATCATGAGTAGGTAGTGAAGACTAAAAATACTTTGAGTCTGGAAGGCAGATTAAATATAAACAAGAGTTAAAGATGCTATTATTCTACTTCTCATATAAAATACAAAGGAACTTCCTGAAGTATATTACAGATTCACAAGGGATTCAGAAACTGGTTATGAAAATGATCAGGGTCCTGGAAAAAAAAATTCATAAAAAGAGATTGAAAGATTGTATGACTGTTTACAAGAGAGATGAATACAAGGAGTTATGATGAAAATATATTAAATTTTAAGAACTTAGAGGAAGAGTTTCTCATTCTTCATTTTGCCATCTCCAAGAACTCAAAGGGAAATTTTCATAAAATTCTCCAGAAGATAAATGTCATTAAGGGAAATGCTGCTTCTTGAAATGTGTAAACCAGTTATGGAACCCACTGCCAAAGCATGGTATTGATGATAACTGAAAAGAAACGTTAAATATTTGCAAGCTGTGTTAATGACAGTTACAGTAATTGTTGCTCTGGTTTACATCTGAAAAGCATTATTTTTCAAAAAAAACCCCACATTTCTGTCTAAGAATACTTGAAATGCAGCACCTTAACAGTGGATTTCACAGACATCTTTACACATAAATCATGATGCCGATCTGTGTGCAGATGGGTATCGCGGACAAATTAAACTGTAATGTGGTTTTTGCTTTTCCCTTCTGATATTATCATTGCATGAAACAATCTCAGCCAAGATCAACACCAGTTTGATTTGGAATAGTAATCTGTCTGCCACTCATAGCAATATCTTTGTATCACATTTTATTCCTACAGAACTCTCATAGGGTAGGAAAATGTTATTAATTTCATCTCTTCATATTCTTCCTCTAATCACACTCAAAGAATAAGTAACCAGGCAAAATTTGTACAGGTACCCAAAATGAAAGTGAATGAAAATAAGCAGCTCCATAGGGCTCCTCTTTATTTCTGAAAACCATCTTTTCAAGGGATGAAGATCTTTCCTAAGCTGCCTCTGTCTCCCACTAGCTCCTCTACTTGTCTCATATTGAGATTGTTGGTTTTAGGCAAGGAAAAACTTGAATTAGATTATCTGATAAGAGCAGTACCAGGAAGTATTTCATTTTCTAAGTATGTACATTCACAATAGTAAACACAATGTTGATGTACTGATTTGATTCCTGACACCCTGATATTCATACTAGGGGTATTCGTATCACCACTGCCTTGCTCCTGGCCTCAGGTAAACTTACTTATTTTGTAAACTTCATTTAGTTGTCAGGATAAGATATCAGGAGATGAATCATTTTTCCTTTCCTTCAATCACAGCCAGTTTCCCTTGAAAAGTTGCGGTACAATGCTTCTTAGGGTTGTGGGTGCTTTTGCCCCCCTGGTACCACTGCTGCAAAATTATAAGCATCAACACAAGCATGTGAGAGCACCAGTGAGTAACTAGGGTGGGATAGGAATTCAGATGAGAGAGGTCTTGTTGATATGCATCCGAGAGTCCTGAAATAATTAGCTGATGCAGTTGCCAAGCCCCTCTTCATGATATTTGAAAAGTTCTGGCAGTCAGGTGAAGTCCCTGGTAACTGGAAGAAAGGAAACATTACACCCATTTTTAAAAAGGGTAGAAAGGAGGACCCTGGGAACTATCAACCTGTCAGCCTCGCCTCCATATCTGGGAAGATCATGGAACAGACCCTCCTGGAAGACTTGCTAATGCACATGGAAGACAGGGAGGTGATTGAAGACAGCCAGCATGGCTTCACTAGGGGTAAATCCTGCCTGACCAACCTAGCGGCTTTCTATGACAAAGTAATTATGTCAGTGGACAAGGGACAACCTATGGATGTGATCTATCTGGACTTCTGCAAGGCCTTTGACATGGTCCTCCCCAACATCCTCCTTGCCAAGCTGCAGAGATACGGATTTGATGGATGGACTGTTCTGTGGATAAGGAAGTGGGTGGATGGTCTCATCCAGAGGGTAGTAGTCAATGACTCGAAGTCCAGATGGAGAGCAGTGACAAATGGTGTCCCTCAAGGGTTCGTACTGGGACCCGTACGGTTTAATAACTTTATCAATGATATAGATAGTGGGATGGAGTGCAACATCAGCAAGTTTGCAGACAACGCCAAGCTGAGTGGTGCTGTCAT
>VWZK01019956.1:481113-518015 GCA_013396935.1 Baryphthengus martii
GGGGGGTTGGACTAGATGACCTTTGGAGGTCTCTTCCAACCTAAACAATTTTATGATTCTATGATATCAAGAAGTTTGAACACATAAGCAAAAAAAGACAATTTTTTCACAGTGATACAAAGAAACAGAGGCATCTGCCCTGTGCCTGAAAGACAGGATGGTCATGGGAAGTGAACAGCACGTATATTTCTAAAACAAGAAGTATTTTAAAAGAGAGGAACATTGCTCTAATATCTGATCACCAACACCCAATCAAGCTACTACTCAAATGGAATCAGGCCAAACATTTGCACCCTTCTTTGAATAAGCCATGCACTGCACTAGGCAGGCACAGTAAGTGATGTAATTATATGTCGATGGCGTGGAATCAAGCCCTACAGCTCTCTGTAATGATTTATATTATGCTGATGACCTTACACTCATCTACAAGATTATGGAATAATTAATAACATTATTCAATAAGTGAAGGAATTTAATAGGAAGGCTTGTAGACAAATCGCTAGAAACTTTAATCTGGGTAATTAATGACAAATAAGATGATCATTACACAGAAGCTGTTTGAAAATCACAGTACTTGAGTATTTAGAAAAATTTCAGTAAAAGATCTCACTATAAAGCCACTAGAATTTGGACTAGAACTCAAACTGAACTTCTAAAAACATGAACCCACTTTGGAAATTGCTGAAATTGACAGCAGTTTTCACTTTGATTTTGGCTTTTTAAACTTTGCTACTGAAGGATTTGGGTAAATCTCTAGGAAAGAAGAACTACTTCACAACATGAAATACTTTAGAATTCCAGTTGCAATTTCACCTTGAGAAGCGGCTTCATCAAGCAAATCTGCAATTCTTCAAATGCATACAAGATGGATCACTAGAGAAGATTATCCTTTATGAACTGGTAGAACACAGATAGAGAACTAGAAATGCTAGATTGCAAATAACATCTAATGTCATAGCAGAAAAGATACAGGTCCTGAAGATTTTAAGCTGTGCTAAAACATCTCTTCTAAAGGGTAATTTTAATTAACATACATCAGGTCATCATTGTCACAATTCACAGTTTTACTGCAAGGTAAAGTTTCCTATTTTCCCTTGAACATCTGTACTTGAAGTAATAAATACATGAAAAAATATTTCCAGCTGTGAAGTAAAATATAAAATGACAAAGATAATTATCACAAAAGCTTGATCAATATTAATTAATAAGCTTTGTGCATCTGAAAACTAGAGCTGGACACTCTACATTGGTCTAAAAAAATTGGTCTGAAACCCAAATAGACAAGACCATTTACACTGATCACCAGCATTACAAAGATCCTACTGCCACATTTGTACCAGGACCATTACTCAACTAATTTTTTTTTTATTTTTTTTTTGGGTGAAATTAGCAAGATCCTCACTGCATCTTTTGCTACAAGCTTGTAAGAAACACCTAGGGGGCAGATAGAGTAGTGAGGGATGACATCTGAGCTCCTCCAGCACAAAGCTCACTTTAAATCTTCACATTGGATTATATGGGCTTGCTTTGGTCAGTCCTGCACACCTATATTTTACTGAAATGAGCAGCCTTACACAGTCACAACATGCTCACTGTGGCAGACCATCAAACATTAGAGATTATTAATGTCTTTGAAATGGAAGAGGACTGAAAATTTCACAAGAGCCTGCATGCCAACACCCTTAGAACTGAAGTAATTTAACAGTTTAAAAAAATAAAGGAAAAGGAAGCAGACTGTGAGAAAAAAAATAAAGCTTTGCAATGTACAGTATGGCTAATTCCACTAATTTCATGATGCAAATATGGTTAGGGAAATATAAGTGTAAATAATAAAACTTTTCATTATTATTATTTTATTTGCATGCATTTGCCGGTAGTTTCATAGAATCATAGAATGATTTAGGTTGGAAGGGACCTCCAAAGGTCATCTAGTCCAACGCCCCACTGCAGTGAGCAGGGACATCCTCAACTAGATCAGGTTGCTCAGAGCTTTATCAAGCCTCACCTTGAATATCTCTGGGGACGGGGCCTCAACTACCTCCCTGGGCAACCTGTTTCACTGTTTCACTACCGTCGTGATCTTCCCAGGCACTTAGTCCTACTAATATTTGATAATGAACTTTAGACCTAAATTATGAAAAGAAATTATCTTATTATGCTGCTATTTAATCAGAGAACACTTAAGCCAGTATTTCTAACAGGCTAGAAATTAATGCCATATGAACAGGATGTGTTTATTTGTATGCGATAGTTCTTCAGTATTAGACAAGTACAGAATTTTCTGTTTTTAAAGAGAATTGTGTCTTGGTGAGTTGGAAATCCTACTTCCAGCCTAGAACTCATATTTCAAGAACTTTGGCACTTTTACATCTCCTTCCTCTGCCTCCATCAAGAATTGTGCACTGAATATCATTGAAAGATCTGACAAATTATGAGTTGACTGTTACCTGCACTAAGCAGTTAGCTTTATCTTGATAACACTCAGAAGATATTTGTCAGTCAAAAAAAAAATTAATTTTTAATTTTAAGTTTTCTTTCTCTCTTACAACCAGCCTTAACACTGAAAGACTAAAGTCTTCACCTAAAGTACATGCTCGCTTACTAAAAAAAAAAACAAAACACAAAAAAGAGATTTAAAATAAAGTGCTTAGCAAAATTGTTCCAAAAATGAATTGAATATATGAAAAGAAAGAATAAACCAAACTTCAGCTGTTCCTTTTCTTCTTACTTCCACATCAATCCATTTGTAACCTATGCTGAATACCTTAAAAGAGCTAAAATGTATTACAGAGATAGTAGAACCCATTTATAATATAAAACCCCACTGAGAGGAGCTGCACTAATTGACAGTTAAGTGGGTCATCCTATATATAGAGAGAGAATACCTGCAGCTGTTTGCATTTTTTTTTGTGGAGGATCTTTCAGCAGCCTGTGAGAGTGAGTGTGTGGAGATATGCAGGAAAGCAGTAACTTTGTCCAAGGCTTCCTTTGAACTAAAATAACGTTCATTAAAAAAATCAAGTATTTGTAATTATGAAATGTTAACTTTTTAGGGTGGTGTCTTAGTTCTTAATTTTTTCTTTTATATTAATTGAGAAAAGGAGAAATGAGAGAGTATATATGATACAAATAACTTTTTAGGATAGTTAATAATGACAAGTTTTCTGTTAATACATTGCCCTTAATTTTATTTTATCAATCAACTTTAGCTTCGTTTTACCACCCAAGTGCTCTATATGTGTAAATTTATGCTGATTGATCTGAATTTATTCTAATCTCTAATTCTTCCTGAAGTAACCTATGGAGCATTAAATGGCTTGTAATTCATTATCTTCTTTCACGAATAACATCTCTTAGCTGAGTGCTCCACTATTTGAATATTCAGTTTTACTGCCCTGAATCTCAGAGCATGTTAAGTTTTCTCTGGTCACCTGCAACTTATGAGAAGGCACAATAGTTTTGGAGGACTTTTTCAGCTGGTGTTAAAAATCTTTTAGGGACTTATAAGTTTTACACTTTATAAAAAGACCTTGGGAGATAAAAGAAGAAGAAAATATGTCTCTTTTTTCACCTTTGAGTCATTAGGGGTTTTTTTTCTGACATGTACAGCTTCTGTTGCTCATGATGACCTTTTCTAGCTACTGTAGTAGAGAAATTAGTATTTGTTAGTATCACAGAATCCTAGTCTAGAAAAAATGCTTTCAATCTGGGGAGTACCTCGCTGTGTCTTATTTAATTTCCTGTTCATAAGGCGAAAGACAAGCTGCAAAATAACTTTCCCTCAAGTATAAGAGAAAATACTGAACCTCAAATTGTTTCAACTAGAGTTGACTCAAAAAGGCTATTTTTCAACCAGTTGATTTCCTGCAGGTCTCTCCAGCAAACACTTTGTTAGGTGTGCTCCCCCCTTGAACACTTTATATCAGGTTGTGTCCGCAGTGAAGTTACAGGCAGATGCATTTTGTCAATTTGAAAAATGCTTTAAAGTTGCTGTCTTCCTCCAGCACAGACATTTTCTCCTTCTCTGGGAGAAGAGACTAACAAATTCTTGTTTACTTTTTGGAAATATAAATGCCATCGAACTCTTTGCTAAATTGCTATTCCAGCCATCTCCCAATATAGTTTAAGACTCTTGTATGAACTTACATGTGTGTTGCACTGTCTACTGTTTCTTCTAGATGCTGGGGAAATTCCCCAAAGTATCAGACTGGGGAGCAAATTGAGCAGACTTTGGAGAAATATAGAATGATTTTTTTTTTCCAAGATTCAAACATGCTAGATATAACAATTAAAATATTCATTATCCTAAAATTTAACTTAGTATTTCACATTCCACCCTTACCTGACTGAAAACACAGTAAACATACCAGATAATTTCTAAAGGACTTGGTTAATAAAGTCTTCATCTCATACAGGTTTTCCTCAATATTAGTGACAATGAGGGAAAAGGAAAAATGAGTTTTCTGCCTGCTGGATGTAGGTAGTGAACTTGATAGTGTCCTGCCTCTTAAATAAGATTACCTGAAGTATAATGTTCAACTCCAGGGTCCCCACCACCAGCAAGACATGGACCAGTTTGAGTAGGTCCAGAGGAGGCCATGATGATCAAGGGGCTGGAGCACCTTCCCTATGAAGGCAGACTGAGAGAGTTGGGGTTGTTTAGCCTGGAGAAGGGAAGGCCCTGAGGAGACTGTATTACAGCCTTTCTGTACTTCAAGGGGACCTATAAGAAAGCTGAGGAGGGATGTTTTACAAGGACATGTAATGATAGGACAAGGAGTTGTGATTTTAAACTGAAAGAGAGTAGTTTCAGATTAGATGTAAGGAAGAAATTCCTCACAGTGAGGGTGATGAGATGCTGGAGCAGACTGTCCAGAGAAGTTGTGGATGCCCCATTCCTGGAAGTGTTCAAGGCCAGGTTGGATGGGGCTTTAGCAACCTGGTCTAGTGGGAGGTGTCCCTGCCCATGGCAGGCAAGTTGGAAGTAGATGATCTTCAAGGTCCCTTCCAACCCAAACCATTCTGTGATTAAATATGAGTGTGTGTTGGAGGAGCCAAAACATGGGATCTGAAAACACTGTCCTATCAAATTGGTCTGGAGATTTGAAAAACAAACCACTTTGCCGACTTGGTGTTTTGTGCTGGATAGTTCTGTCCTACTAGCATTGAACATACTGGGTATGCAGAAGAGAATTCAGTTTTTGCCTCCTGGACACAACCTTGAGTCTCCAAAGTCACAGGCAAGTGGGTAGATAACATGGGACTGCAAGTTTCAATATTAATATAATTTCAGTATCAATTTCATAAAATTCAGATGCCTGAGTCCCACTTCAGCCATTGTTTCCAAAACCTTCACGAGTGGTTTTTTTCTACTAATAGCTGAGAAAAAAATTGCCTGTATTTTTCTTAAACAGGCATCTTATATTCCAAGGTGTATTTTTTTGTTCATGTTTGTATTTAGTTAAAAACTATCTTGAGAATTGAATACAGAGGTGAGAGTGAGGTTATTTCTTACTAAGGTTTTAATTGGCCACAGATTCATCTGAACAAACAAGCTGGTGTGTCCCCTGTGAATTACTGACTTGTTGAACTGGACCTTTAATTCTTCAAGGAAATCAGTAAGCAGCGTTACTGATCAGATTGTAGACACCACTGGCCACCTTGTGCTCTGGGGTCTTACTAATCGCTGCATCTTGATGATGGCTAGAAACCTTGTTTGTTTGTCTGTCAACACATCTCCTAAAACAAGATTCAGTTGGCTACATCTTTGTTGAAGAGGGATGACAGACAGTGGGGAAACAGAAGATTTGTAGAAAGAAGCTGTCACCATTTGGGATTAGACAGTAGACCTGCAGTACTCCTTTAGTAGACTGTCTCCTGGGACCTGAAATAAGCATTGATGGATCATATTCAATTTCCTGTCTTCTGCAAGTGAGACAGGCTGGTTTTATGCTAGCAATATTTTCTTTATCAAGAAAATATTTACCTAAAATTCTTGTAATTAGTGTATATATTTGTCTTGAGTCACGGGGATGTGGGAGGAGGGTATTTCTCTTGCTTTTTTTGGTATCCCCTTCCCGTTCTGCATTTGATTACTTCTGACTTAGGCATCTATCCCACACCACCATCCATAGAATCACAGAATGTTTGAGTTGGAATGGTTTGCGGCAGGAATAGTTCCATTTTGCCCACCCCTAAAGAGATCATCAGTGTGCCCAAATTCTCAAAAATAACTTCAGAGTGCCTAATTGGCAATGTATTGCTTTCTGATGAAGGCATAGATCCTTGTAGTCATAACCCCATCTGAGGTCCAGCTCTCTTCTAAGAGGTGAAGAGCGAGCTGCTTTCCCACAGTAATTTGCTGATGGAGGCAAAAGCTTCTGTCAGGGCATGTGATGCTTTCTAAATGTCACAGTTGTTAATGCCTGGAAAAAGAAATCTCTTCTCATGAGCAGGGGTCTGCTTTCACACCATCTGCAGATCTTTCACTCCCTTCCTCCTTATGTAGAAACCACAGAGGAGAGATGCTAAAAAGAATGTGCACCAGATTCACAGCCGCTGCAATGTAAACACTTGTCAAACTTCACGAAGAACTGAAATACAGTCAAGGGCTTTGCGCTTAGTTTGTTTACTCCAAGGCCAAGCAGTTCACACTGAGGGACCCAAACCATCAACTTTTTAAACCCAACACGACCTATTGCTGGACTTGCTCTTCCAAAGGTAGAAAACAGTTGAACTCCTGAACTCGTTTAAATGAGCATGTTTTCACTGATGTTAATTATTTTTTTTCCATTGGACCAAGGTGAATTTCCTGGTTTAAAAGGAGTCTAGGAACAGCACCTGAAATCATTGATTTTTTAGAAGAAAAATAAACTCAGTGATTAAATCGGGTTGTTGATGAAAATCCTGAATTTTGTGAATGAAGTGAAACCTTTCTATAGACAGTCAAAAATGAACTGTTTGTCAGACTTCCAGCTGTATTCCATCAAATAACAGATATTTCAAGGGAACCACAGTTTCTCTGATAGAACAAGATGATCTTACAGCAGTTAATTCCTGGGCACAAAAACCATGAGGGTTTCTCTCTTTGCCACACAATAAGCAAGTGTCAAATCCAGGCTTGTTATTAAATTAGTTATCTCTTCTTGTCTGAATTGCAGATAATTCTAGAAATGTGGTTGTACTCATGCTCTTGTAGGTCTCATGACATCTGAAGTGCAAGTCTTGGCTCCCAGGCTGCTGTGACTTCAGTTTTAATGTCGCGTTGTTCCAAAATTCCAGTCTACAATTATAAGTGTACAAATAAACTCTTGAGAAATAAGAAATGATAAAATGAGAGCCTTAGGGTCAGAGGACAAGTGAAAACAATCCCACATAGTTTTTTTTTCCTTAATATCATGTCACCAAAATTGAGACACTTTAAAAAATATCGCTTGTTTTCAATAAGAAGGGCTGGCAATAGCTTATCCTTCCCATTGTCCCAAATCTTCCTTCCCGTTTATTTTAGGGTATCTTTCCCCAAATGAGATCTGATTGATTTTTCCCTTGCACCCTCTGGTGGCAATAAGAACACTATGTTCAGTAGTGACTGATGCTTGACAAGATGGTCCTCTGATACAGTTGATATTATCAGATCGTTGTCTTCCTACCTACAGCCTTGCACACTCCAAGGAGCTTTTGAACAGGAGCTTGGGTCAAGGAGAGATAAATGCAAGACTACATTCACAGGCTTAAATTCCCTATGGCCCCATCTCCTTTAGAAACAGATTTGGGAAGCTCATGAATCACAAACAAGGGGCTGAGATACAAGCAAGATGAATCTTTGTCTCTCCAGCTACAGATAATTTTTTGGAAAAGGCTGGGAAGTGGATTTGACTTCAGAGTTCATTGTACACCCTTTGCTTAGAAGGAATTTTTTTCCTGACTCCAATGGGAGATATTTTTCACTTTGTTTTTAGAAAGGAATGTAATTGATTTGCAGTTTTAAACAAACACTGCACATGCCAAGTGTAATTCACTGGATGGGAATCTTAGCTGTCAGTTGCTCTGCCAATAATAATGAATAAATATATGCACCTTTTATACAACATTTCGGTGAAATATTTTTACTTTGTGGAAGTGACTGTTGTGACTCTGCGCAGCATTTAACAAACTCTCTTCATCATCAGTTGCAAGTGCTGATAGAAGATACTGTGCTAGAGCTGGGTAAAGCCCATGGTCAGGAATCAGATTTGCCTTTGCAATGCAGCATTCAGCAGGGCTTCACTTAATTCACTATTGAATTTTTTAACCCAGCCTGAACTCTGCTGGAGCCAAGCGCCTTAGCTATATTTTCTGCAGTTAGAAATTGCTGCCAGTATTGCTGATTGCTCTCCAGGAATCTTCATGCAGATTTCCATCTGTGCCCACGCTACACTAGGATCACTTTGGCCTCGGGTTCTCCCCAGTAGTTATCAACCCTTCTCAGACACCACCAAGAGTGGAAAGGATGGGCTGAGTTTGTGGTGGATAGCTTAATTGGTTATCCTTGTTAAAACGACCTAGAGCAGCTTCGAATACCTTCATTAAACTGTTTGACTTCCCTTGCAAAGAAAGGTTACACATAGAATCGTAGATCATAGGATGCTTTGGGTTGGAAGGAACCTTTAAAGATCATCTAGTCCAACCCCCCTGCAGTGAACATCTGCCTTTATTGTTCCCACTTTTGGTCTATTACTAGTTTCCCAGTAGAACTTCTAGCAGGCAGAGCAGACATGAATCCTGCTTTCATTATGACTTGAGAAATTCTTGATTTGCTCCTGTATGAACACCTTCAGAAATAGAAGGCTTTATTGCCCTTGTTAAGAGAACAGGCAAACTTGAAAGTTAAAAACATATGGAGTTTCTGTGTTACTGCAATAAAAATGCAGGGAGCTGTGAATTTCTTTTCACATACGTGGAGGGATTTCTACTGTTCAGTTTTCAGCTTTATTTTGCTAGAATAACATGTTCAGTATTTTCTTCCCTTAAGAAAAGATGGGCAATGTCAGAAGGAAAAAATTGGCCATTTTTCTCCTTTCAGAGGAGCAGCTATGCAAAACAGGTGGAAGATGCATGAAATAGTACACTCCTGATTCTTTAGATACTGAAACATAGACATTAACTTTTAATTTTGTCCCCACAGATCTGTGGAACAAAAAAGTTAGATAACATGTGATGACAAATCGCTACTATCTATTAAAAAAGAAAAAAGAAATTCATACCTGCAAAATTATTGAGATTACCAAAACCTGCAGTTCTTCAGTCCAAAATTAGAAATCACAATAGTATTTACAATTGTATTTAGTGGAGTCCAACACTTGTTCTTGGAAGACCCAAATATTTGTGTTTCCTTCTGTTTTGTTCCTTGCGTGTGTGTTCCTGGCACAAGTTCCTTCTTCTTTGCAAGCTGGAAAGGATGCAGCTTCTGCCTTCAAAGGTGAAGAAGAACTAGAGCATCCAAGAAGGAGAAGGAACTGTTATGATCACTAAATAATATCTGGGATAACTCCAACCCTGTTGCTTTCACACACTTGCCCTGTGGTGGACAAGTCATTGCTTCTCCAGTCAGCTGGTCTTTATTCTTCATTTCTTGGATGCTTAGGATCAAGGGTACAAGAATAGTGGCCACTGATCCTAAAATGGATTAGCAGAAACATCAAATACTAAAGAAAATCAAGCTTCTGAGTTCAGGCTAGGACTAGAAAATTAGGTGTGTTTATATATGTGTATTTTATTTTTGCAACGCTCTGTAACAGTGAACTCCATAGAAATCCTCAAGGAGATATGGGCTCAATTGCATCAGGTAAATGGACTGGCAGCCATGTGAAGGTGAAAAACATTGGTTAGCTAGAACTGTTGGACAATAGGACACAGAGATTCCTTTATGACTAGTCTAGTGAGATGAGAGGTTGCCCTTTCTTCTAAAAACCCCATAACAACTTCTATACATCCGCAAAATTCTCCATTCCGACCCCAAATCCTCTTTTTCCCTGCATCCCATAATAAATCCTATATCCCTATAGGCAATAACACCTCTTAGCTTGTACAGCACTCTGGAGAAAGAGTTGCCTCGACTGACTCGCTGTGGTGCAAGAACCTTTCACAAGAGGGACAATGGTCTAATCACTCTCCTTCAGTGATCGTGGGAGTCGCTGCTTTGGGGAGGTCTGTTCTTCCCTGCACCTGTGGGTGCCTCCACCCAGCAATCTTCCTCTGATCTTTGCGGGGCCTTTGTTTAGTTTGACTCACCTCTACTCAGATGGGACAAAAATAGTCTGCAAATAAATAGCCGTTCATTAAAGGACACATTTTCTCTGTGTGAAAGTTGTAAATGTTGAAAACGGTTCCCTAATGCATATGCAGAGGAGGGGGGAATAAAGGTTTCCTGGACAAATCTTGATGTTGCTTATTATTGATATTTTTTTCTATAACCCCCACTGTACACAAAAACTTTCTCCTGATGCTCAAACACATTAGCACGTCATCCAGGTCTCATTATTTTTTTTTACTCATTTCATAAATGCAAGCAATTTTTCTTTATTTCAAAAGCTTTAGTTAGCTCTTGGGGAGGGGAGGGGTGGTATCTCTTCAAGCATGGAAGGAACCTGAAAGCCTATCGAATGAGAGATCTTCAAAGGCATTATTTTTAATTGGTGAATGATCTGATAAATACCTGAATCCTAAAAACAGAATTAAATCGTAATTCAACACTAAGCTTCAGCAATATTGTTTAATTCTAAGAAAGACAAAAAACATCATTCTTGTGTGCAGGACTACTATACTGAACTGGCAGGAGCATTATGAGCAGTGGAAGATATGGGCAAAATAGATAGAAAAAAATCTTTAAGATTTAAGTATGAAGAAATGATGATGACAGCCTTGACTGACTTTTGGCAGATATTCTATGTGTCACTTTGCTGCCAGAAGAGGCATCGAGACCTCTTTACAGAGCTCTATTCATGTGCTGTTGCACAGAAACACATTTCCCCACAATTTGTTCATCAAAAGAAAAAGAGAACAACCAAACAAAAACAAAAAAAAACCCCAAACACCACAAAAAAAACCCCCTGGATAACCTTTTTTCCTGTGACCTAGAAGCATACAAGGTTTTCAACAAGCCACAGAATCAATAAAGCTAAATAGTTTGACAAAACAGTGGTTTCCGTTAGACCACCTAGAACACCTTTCAGCTTTGCCCATTTTCAAACTTGTTTCTTTTGCTCAAATTGTTGTAGATATTTTCCCTTGTCCTCCTTTAAAAGCGCCTATATCTTCATCCAAGGAGGTAGTAAGTTGCTCAGCTCTCAGCAGTGGTAATTTTTTTAATAACATGTAATTTTCACTGCAGAAAGTGTTAGAAGGGACTCCCAGGAACATAACTGCATAGCTTAACTGCACATTTAACACTGGTGACCACAAAAATTATTTAAACTTCTTAAGTTGGATCCTTTTCACAAATACTTAACCATGAGACCTCCTGATAGGGAAAAACATGCCTAAACTTTCAGGGTTTGCATTTTAACTTTTTTTTTTTTCCACTGTTTATACAGTTGAGCAAGTGGAACTGGAACAGTTAACTGCTGGCGAGCTAAACTTTTGTTTCCAGTAGTGATAAATAGGGCGTTTAACCTTTCAGTATAAATGTACTTCAGCCTGGACAGCCTCCCTTGAAACAGGGCTTCTGGGTGTTTTTCTTTATTTCAAGTTAGACAGTAGTTTTACCCTCTTCAGAAAAAAAAAATTGCTTGTCTAGTCTTGATGTCAGAGCAGAAACCATAGGATAATTGAGACCTTGGTATGTCACTGATCCAACCTCCTGATGAAAGCAGGATCAACACTGAATTTAGACCAGGCTATTCAGGGCTTTATCCAGTGTGATCTTGAAAGTCTCCAAGAATCCAGACTGTAAAACACTTCCGAGAAACGACTTTTTTTTACATTAATTTATGATTGTAAGCACCACACAATGGACATTACTAACCTTTATTAGCATATTTTAAAAAACTCCAAACCCTAAGGTCACACAGATACACACCCCCATCTTCTAAACCACTGAGTCAACAACAGCAAGAAATATAAATGGTTCTGATTTATCTTCTTAAAGGTTAATACTTCCCTGGACTCCTAAGAAAAAGATTATTTGTCACTTTTACTAGGCAGAGTTTTAATATTTTTATTTCTCGCCCACTAACATTTCTGTGTGAAAGTGTTTGGATCAAAAGTAAATGTTTTCTCACTAAAAAGTGATGGCTCACACCTGAACTGATGAATAAATATTCAATACTAAAAGTGATAGAACAAGAATATATTCTTGCATTTGGGAAAAATGAAATGGACTTTTTCATTAGTTTAATTTTACCTCCAATGATGTTTAGAAATAGAAAGTTCTTCAGACAAATAGGCTTCTGTAGGAAGCTTTAGCTATATTGCAAAAAGTCAGTATGAGCTCCTTTATTTTACAACAGAAGATTCATTAAGTACAGTTACAATGTAATTCTAAAAAAGTTAATTACTACTCTACAAGAATTTATTTTTACATGAGCTGAGGAGCTTATTCAATACTCCTAAAGGGGTTTTGTTTGTTGGTTTTTTTTATTGAGTTTTTGCATTTGTTTGCAGGATATCTGTGATTCTGTGTGTGATATTGCATAGCAGTTAGGCTTATTTGTCTCTGCTATTTCTTCAGGCGTTTTGTTGCTCATGTCAGTATTGCAAGGTCACTTTCTCTATCCTGCTTTTCATGGAGGGCAAGAAACACAATGGTTTGATATAAAGCTGAAAAAAACCCTCCAGGGCTATTCAGCCCTGTCATTCATTCCTGTGATGAAACTGTGGCATTTAGCCACATCCATAAATGCAGCAAATTTCCTCATGGTCTGTCAAAATAGTTAAGGTGTGTGTCCCAACTGCTTTTTTAAAAAATTGTTTGTAGTCTTACTCTTTCAGCTGGCACAAAAGCTTTTAATTTCTAGGCCAACTCATTCAGAACAAGTTTATTGTATCTACTCTTGTATCAATTTTGCCCTTAACTTTGTCTCTTCGTTCCTGATGTTTAGTCACTGTGTATTTCATGGGCAGCAATGTATGTCATGTACTTAAAATTAATGGTAGGATTTTTTTGCTCTCACTTAGTATGTAAATTTTAGAGCCTTATATCTGACCTGGAGAGTGATTTTTAAGGTAGGTGGGATGAATTGCTCTGTAGAAGTGCCATCATATTCTTTTCTTACTGGTGACAGAAGAAGCATATTGCTCAAATACCTTCAACTCGAATGTTAAATATATAAAGACAAATGAAAGGACCCTTATCCTTAACAACGCAAACTCCTTTGGTTGCCTTTGTCAGACAATGAGTACTTTCCTGAATGCAGAGAATATCAAATGTCATTCAATACTTTAGACTAGGTCTCTTCATGGTCCTGCAAGAGCTCCACTTTTCTGAGGATGTTTCTGCTAATTGATATTTCTACAGTTTTGTGACAGACCCAGGCAATAAGCATGTTCAAACACAGGTCATTCAACAACACCAAAGCATGGAACTATTTCACAATAGATGGCTGTGATTGCTTCCTTTCATACTCAAAAGTTTTGTGACCAGTTCTGACTGCTTAAACACATTGTGATCCCACCACTACAATCTCTTCTCCTGAGTACAGAACCTCCAGGTAGCCATGAGAAAAGTGGTTGCAACAACAAAGAATCCCACAAATTCATTGCTCTTTCTTCTTCCAACAATGAAAAATAACGCCTAGAATCAAAAATACTTTCTCCTACCCACTCATACTCTCCTCAGAAATAAGAAAGAGAAAAAGAAAAGGCAAATGACAATGGGATTAGAGGTTACTTCAGTTGGATTGCCCTCCCAAAGTAGTAACAAGTCTTCATAAAAGAGATGATGAGAGAGAACAACTTTAGTTAGAAGTTTAAACTTCCAGTCTAGTCAGAAACACGTTTAATACAAAGTCTTGTTATTCACCCCTGACATCACTAGGAAATAAAGGCATTCAGCTCCCTATGAAGAATTCTGAAACATAACTGCAAGGGAAGTGGACTAATTATAAATGTGGTCTCACATTTTTCATCAGGGGCAGAGAAAAGGGTAATTGCAGGGAAGAACAACAGGCTCTGGCTCAAGATCACATGACGTTCTGTGTCAACAGTCACTGAGCAGAGTGGGAACAGCAAATATGTAGGCACTCAGAATCAGAGGACATTTTCATGTGTGTTTCATAAAAGCCTTAGAATAGTGCTCTTATTAGATTTATTTTTTTTTAATTTTATTTAGAGGAAGGTGATTACTCTTCCTTCCATCATTACTCAAAAGAGAAGTCAACGTAAACTGGAAATTCTCCTTCTAGTTATCCTCCCTTTACAAGATAGGTGTGAAAAACTGAAGCATCAATGTAAAGCACACAGAAATAAGGCATGTTGAAAACAGTGGGTTTGGGTAATATTTTTGTGTTGATCAGGAACAACATTTGAAAAATTATGTTGCTCACTGGGCTAAACTTTCAAATGACAGGAATCAGTAGATCTGCTCATAAATAGCTGGTTTTATAAAACCTAGAGCTTTGGCTGGTGCTACCTCATTCATTTGATAGCTTCACTGCTCAGAAGACATATATTTGCACTGAATAAATGCAGGTCCATGTTCAAGTATGTTGAGTTCTTAATGCGACTGAGTGCAGCAGTGAATAGGAATAGATATTGGTGTTAAGCAATATAGACGAATTCTTCTTCTGACACAAAACAAATGTATCAGCATGAAAATCATGTGCTACATTTGTGGGAAGAGTGGACTGCTTTGATTTTCCTCTCTTGTGCATTGGAGATCACCACCCCATTTATAACAGGGTGCAGGGTAGGGATGTGATATCCCTAAAGAGTTGTTTTCAGGGTGTGAGTGCTGGCCAGTTCACACACCAGAGGTGAGAAAGGTAGTGAATTGTATTAGGAAATGTGAAAAATACTGGGAAAAAAAATACTTGCTGATTGTCTTAATAGTGTGTGACCCAGTGGAAGACTGAATGTGCCTAGGTTAAAAACACAGGGAGAGATGTGGAGTAAAATCTTAGAAGTTGTCCTGGTTTGAGTTAGAACAGAACTAATTCTGTTAAGTGATTTCACTTCACAGCTCAGTCTCTTCCACGTAACTGCACTTTCTGAAGTTGTTATTATCTGCCTCTCACAGTGATAATGCTCTGTGTTTAGCATTATTACCAAGGTTGGTGTATGCAGAAAAGCTGTGTCTTAGACTTGCCCCTGGGCAGACCAAGGTCACTACTCAATCTCACGCCTCATGTTGAGGCGCAGTGAGTAAAAGGGGCACTTCCAAAGAGAAGCATCCAGGATAGGTGACCCTAAACTGACCAACAAGAGATTCCATCCCGTATACGTCATTTTCAGTATAACGCTGAGGGACCGTGAGGGTCAAACTCTTCTTCAATGACTCGGTCTGTTCTACCTTTGATCCCAATCTGTGTGTTCCTTAATCCAGTTCTGAAATCCAGCTCCTAAATCAAGTTCTTGTCTGCCAATGATTCCAATCTGGAACTTTCCCAGTGCCTGTTCCACAGCATCAGTGGTGTTAGGTTCAATACTGGTTTTATATATATTTGTACATATTCCATTTTATTGCTATTGTTTTCATTAAAGCTGCTTTCTCTTCCTCTTTGGGAGGGGAGAGGGATTTATAGAGAGCAATGTCATTTGTCCAGTGGCCAACCCAGCCCTAAACCTTGACAGAAGTACAGAACCTCCTTAGCTTTCAACATACACAGGCAAGATGAATTATTTTTTCACCAAAGATTTTACAAAAACACAGCTAATGTCTGGACTATTCCCCTATATGTGATCACAGAATTATTTTATTTCACAAAATTGTGGGAAAGCTCTTGAGGGAATTAGCTAAATCTTTTATTTCACCATAACTGCAGTGATAAAATCACCTTGATGGGAAGGGATGACCCACATTCTTTGATTCTTCCTGTCAGAATGATCTACCTACTAGGCATTTGCCCAAAAGACTGGGATATCAAAACCCATATGCTGCCTCTCCAATATACACATCAAAAATTCAGAGGGTTTTTTCCTCTTCGGTTCTTCCAGCTGTAGTCATGTTGCAGTGACCTATTTCCAGGCTTGTGAGAAAGACAGGGTTTTCTGCTAATTAAGACACTGAGGGGCTGGAGTGTGTCCAAAGAAGGATAATGAAGCTGGTGAAGGGTCTAGAGCACAAGACTTCTGAGGGGCAGCTGAGGGATTGTTTAGCCTAGAGGAAAGGATGCTCGTGACAGCTCATAATAGCAACAGTAGTTTCAGGAGATCTTGGCTTGCCAGGAGATACGGAGATACTGCACTGGATAGCCCTGGATTTCCCCCATGCTCATGAGGGTAAGGCCATTAAGAGTTTATGTTTTTTTTTTCATACTCAATGGCAATGCAGGAAAAAATGGTGTTAATATAAGCCTGAGTCTTTTATGTAATTCCACAGGAGAAAGATGTCAAAGAATTCTAACTGTATCTGGTCATAAATTTGTCACTATGCTACTGGCAAACTCAGCAAAGAAAAAGGAGAAAAATTATTTAGCAGGAGCCTAAGGTATATGCTATGGAATATATGTATGCTAAAAATATTCTGTCCTGTACTTTTATGGTTCTGACTCAATGGAGAACTGTCATGGTTTTGTTTTCTTATTGATACAGAATGCCAAACACTCAAAACATCCACCAGCATCTTTTAAAGTCTTGTGTAATTTCAAAATTATACTGTGTCTGACATGTTTCTCGGTTGGGAACAGTCAGAAATAAGATGGAAAATGCTTCTTCCTCACTGAGGGTTTTAATTTCCGTTAATAAAAGTTCTTTTGCACATGACAGAAATGCTAACAATCGAGGAGAAATTAGCTAATATTATAGTAAGAAAAATAAAATTAAAAAAATGTTATTTTTCCTGTTCTTCACTGTTGTTTTAGAAAAGTGGTGTTTTTTCCAATAGCTTTCACATTTTATTCTGTTCATTGTGGTACATGGTACTAAATTCCACATAGACTTAATCAGGTAGATATGATTGATCAGCTTGTATTAACATCAAACTCCTAGACCTGGAATCTGGACTGAGTCTGTGTCCATCTGCTGGGATTATACGTCATGGGCAAAACTCAGCATAGCATTGAAGTATTCTTCTGCAGTTTATGCCCTTGCAAATGTGATTGCAATAACCTAAAGCACAGCAAGCATTAGCAAACTGGGAGATGGGCCATGAAGAACTTACCCATAGACCCTTTTTTTTTTCACACTGAGAGCTGCACTGCAAGTCACTTTGTCCATAATCAGAAAGCTAAATAAAGCTGATGTGTCCTGCTTAACAGAACAAAAAAAACCCAAACAAATAAGTAAGGACTCTCCAGCTTTTTTGTTTTACTGACTTTGGTCTTTTCTTCTTCCTACTGTGAACGTGAAGTCTGCACTCATGTCTCTTTTGGATTAGATAAAAGGAAGAAGAAAAATAGCTTGAAATCAGTAATCTGGGCTTCTCTTACAACTGTTACTATATTTTTCGTGTGTGTAATTGGCTCCCAAAATGAATGCCGAGTCATCAGTTGCACAATTAGAAGGAAATCAATCAGTTGTCGATATAATGGGGATAGCTTTCAAGTTGTGATGCTGTAGCACTAGCAACATAAAAGTAATTTTTTTTTGGTAGGAAAGAAGTTGTGTTTTCTCTCACTGTATAAGTCAATGGCTGTTTAAACTGAGCTTGTAGGTAAATTTGTTGTCACAGAAGCAGCCTGATTCATCTCCTCCTATTGAGATATTTTCTACTGTCATCATATAGTTGTCATTACTTTGGTGGTGGTGTCTGTCTGAAGGATATTTATAACTGCCACCTACTTCAGTGCAAAAAAACCATACTTTTTCCAAACACCTACTGTTTTATTAATTCTTTCTGCTACACAAAATCAGAGAAATAAAGTGCTGGAAGTGACATCAAGAGTGCATACAGTGTGAGCATACCTAAGTCAACTTCAGAGACAATTTTTATTTGAAAATTAATTGGAGCCTGTGGGCTTATAGTCCCTTCAGTCAGATATGCCAGGCAAGTACTTGGGTGTCTGAGGATGTGACTGATCAGGTACAAATACACCCTTCTTATGCTTGCCTAATTATGTACTTTCAGAGAGCAAATTTGATCCCTCTCTGCTTCTCGCAACAACTTCAAGACACATAACACATCATGCCAGTGGACCTAGTACCCTCTCATTTGGCAAGCATCACCAAGAGGTGAGATTTGATCAAAGCTTGCTAATCCTGGGACATGTCTGGGGTGCATTGAGTGGGGGATACATTCAGAAGAGTGTGGACAGCAGGTAAACAGACGTTCTCCTCCCTCTCCACTCTGACCTAGTGAGGCCACATCTGGAGTATTGTGTCCAGTTTTGGACTCTCCAGTTCAAGAGAGACAAAGAACTACTGGAACATCTCTCTTATGAGGAAAGGCTAAGACCTCTGGGGCTATTGAGCCTGGAGAAGGGAAGACTGAGAGGACATCTTCTCAATACTGATCAGTATCTAAAGGGTGAATGTCAGGAGGCTGGGGCTAGGCTCTTGTCAGTGGTGCTCAGCAAGAGGACAAGGGGCAATGGGCACCAACTGGAACACAAAAGGTTCCATCTGAACAGGAAGGAAAACTTTCCTGTGAGGCTGCTGGAGCCCTGGCCCGGGCTGCCCGGATAGATTGTGGAGAGATTCCAAACCTATATGGACAATGCAATCCTGGGCAACCTGCTGTAAGTGACCCTGCTATGGAAGGGGTATTGGACTAGATGAACTCCAGGGGTCCCTTCCAACCTCTACCATGCTGTGATTCTGTGATTTCTTGATGGATCCTGACACTCCTAGGTGCAAAGTATAACCTGCAGACTGGCTGCCTTTGGGGACAGCACGGATGCATGAGGCTGGGTGCAGAAAACATCCCAGGCTTGGAGAAAATCATGACCTGCCTCCCCATATAGATTGCCCTATGAAGTACATGACTTCTCTTCAAGTTACATGCTGCTGAGTCAGGGTTAAGACAGGATCCCCTGGACTGAAACAGCAACGCTGATGTTACCCTTGCCTCTGAGCAGATGGTAAGAGGTGTTGTAAGCAGTGTGTTTATGCAATTATTTAAAGTAACAAAAATATCCTGTAGTAAAACCAAATAGCTGCTGTTCAGGGATCCCAAATATTCATTTTGCAAATGAATTTTCTAAACTTTTTTTTTTTCCAATGACTCCCAAAGGAAATGTACCCCAAGTTGTCTTTGTAAACTGTTCCCACACACACAACAACAAACAACTAAGCTTGTTAATAATTTCCTTTGCAAAAAGTGTAACTGAGCCTTTCTGGGACAAGTTAACTGCTGTTGAAAAGGGCTCAGGGGAATGATTAAAAATGTTCAGATGAGAGAAGGTTCAAGGGGCCAATGTTTGCCTTGACAGCTGGAATGTGCAGGAAATTTGGTTTACTGAAAGTGTACAAGCCCCTTTTGACCCTATGGGACTGAATAGTCACTGGTAGCTACTCCAAGGGTAGTTTCAACATTTAAAGAGTTCCTTTCCCCTTGCTCAACCAACTGGCAAAATTTGGAATGTCGTGCCAGGAAAATGTGTGAATGGTGAATAGTACCAGAAGGGGTTATAAATAGCCATTGTAACAAGAAAAGCTCTTTTTTGATGAGAAAAGGTACGGCAGAATTTAAAGTCCTGAATCAGTTTGGTTTTAATAACCTGATAGAAGACAATGTGTCCCATTCTCTCGGATATAAAATCTATCCAAGTGGATTTTATAGTGGTAGCAAAAAAAAATTAATAGAAACTAACCACAAAAGGGACCCCTGGTTCACAACTACCATTTTAAGGAACAGGAGGCATCCTAATTTGGCCCTGCCTTCCGTACCACTAAGTTTTTCATAGGAATTGAAGTACATGCAGACTGTTAAACACTTAGCCAACAATGTATGATCCACAAAGAGGACTGTGACCTGGGTTGGTGGGGGAGGTGGTCAAATACCAGTGTAAACATGTATTCCTCTTCTGTAGAATGGGGAATGAAGCTAAATGGAGACACTTTCCATAGCTGAAGGCATGGATAATACTAAAGCATTCAAGATCTCTCTTCAAGGGATCTCAGAAGAAATTCTGGCAAACTATGGATCAAATTGTGACTTGCAGTAAACGCAGACGACTTCTCTGGGTTTACAATGAAGAAAGTTGAGAGAGAAGCTGGGGAGAAAGCTCATAATAAAGCACTGTTTAAGAGATTTGGATTCTTGTACTTATTCAATAAGGCCAGATGACAGGCCTACTACACTGCCACCTGGGATGGTGGACATTCTTTAGTACTAACAATTTAACATGACTTCAGCAACTCACATATCTTAAGAAGAAGAAGAATACTCTCCATACTCAGCTAAGTTCCTGCCATTGCATGTGGTGAACTTAGTTTTTGTGACTAAAAGCTGTTTGCAACACTTATATGAGTTCAACCACTTAGATACAATGTGGAATATTTCCAATATATCTGCCACAAATACTATGTTTGAATATAATGTGATAAAAATAAACACAATGTTTTATTCTAGGCCTGTGTTTAAATGGCTGAGATTATTTTGTAAAGTGTTCTGAAAATAAATTATCTGCCTTAAATGTTATTTCAAACTTTTCAAGTGCTTCTACAAGACTAGTAGAGGCTATCAATGGAGAAGTTGTCACCCAGTAATGTGACTTATTCCGTGAATAGGTACATGTAACAGTAAATATTTAGCATGCTGTGGATCTTACTACTGCCCATGGCACTGCAGTTAGAAATGTGTTTCCTCTTACTCACTGGAAAATTGCTACTGCTTTACTTCTTGTTTTGTCATGGTTTTGTGGTTTAAGAGTAAAAGGATATTCCAACAAAGTGTGCAATTTGATGAGGTCATGCCTCCACTTCTGCTTTGTTTCCTTTTATTCAGATAATTTACAGATGAAAACTCTTGCTGGGGAATTCCTTCAGTTCTAGGTTACTCTCCTCAATTAGGATTTTATATAACCTTTTTTTTTTTCCAGATGAGATAACCAAAATTATGCACGGTATTTCAGAGTATTGCTACAGAAATTGTTTATGACCATTAACATGTTCTATTACTTCTGCAACATGAAAAAAAGATGGACTGGAAATCTGACTGTCAGGGACAGTAACCTGCTCAACACCTCAGGTTTCCTGCAGTTCTCTGTAATAGACATGTACCTATCTCGCTGAGCACAGATCCTGTTGCTGGTCTTAGTAAATAAAGTGTTTACTGTTTTGATTCACTTTTGCTAGAAATAATCCTAACACAGCAGCAGACAAAATACTAGCAACCTCCTGCCACTGCCACTGTGCCCCTCGAGAAACTTTGCCTGGATCTAGAGACCTCCAGAAGCTTTTTCCAACTAATGTGATTCCATGTATTAAAGGAATATAAAAAGCCTTAATCTGCTCATTGCTCACGAGCTTGAAGATTTAACTTTAAAAGCAATCATTCTTTGCAATTTCTTTTCCTACCTACTTCTTACAGTAGCGTAATCAAGAAGTAAAAATCTTCATGCTATACAATGACTGCAGCTACTCGATGTAAGCCCTGTAGCTGACGCCCAGAATGACATTCATTGTGGCAACAGAGGGAGTGAGGCAAGGATTTGGGGTGGAAAGAAGGAATACAGACACCAAAGGGCGCCAATATTCTCTCTGCAGGTAAACCATCATGTTATAGAAGCTGTCAAAATAAAATGCAGTGACCTAGAAGGAATTTTCACTGGGATCTCATGACAATTCAATATTCTAAATTTTTCCTGCTGTTGCCTAGCAAAAGTGACATCCACAACCAATTGAGCCACAGACAAATGACTGAGGCAAAATCAAGTTGATTTGAGGCTAATTACCAGCTACGGGGTGCTCATGACTTTGGGTCATTGCATGAGCTTTTTTTAAACTGCCAACACATTCACAGGCAGGATGCTTTGAATAAAATGATAGGAAACTGGAAATAGATTTTTCTGAGGGCATTTGGGATCTCTCCAATAGGGTTGGCTTGTGAACCGTGACCAAATGTTTGCGCAGACATCCTAACTGGTGGCCTCTGATCCAAGCCTAGAGGGAAACTGCATAGTTCAATACACTGATAGCAACAAACAGGAAATGTGATTCTTACACATGCTTCTCAGCCTTTTGAGAATTAGGGATTCTGAGAACTTTTTTAGTATGTTTTTAATGAAATAGACCATCTTGTGGTGGAATTATGTTTAAGCGTGGACAGGAAATCTATGTCATTGACATTTGTCCATCGCCATTTGGCCGTTGTATATCTATCACATTTTTCCACCGGGTCGTTGTTCTCCAAGACAATCTCTGAGTGTACCAGAGGTTTCTCAGAGGATAAATGTGGACTGGAGCTTCTATGTGGTGGTTCTCACTTAGAAATCAATGACTTGGAGAAGGCCTTAATGCCTCTGGGAACAATTGTAACTACATTCATCGGATTGTTGAGAAGATTGCTGGTGTGTTGATGTGAAAACTGTGGTGGAGGTGGGGAACTGGAAGTACAGGAATGATTGAACTTGACGCAAACTGGAGAAAAACTCACTTCTTAGTGAGATTTCTGATGATGCTTTGATGAAATGGCATCAACGGGCTTGAAGATAAATCTTCATGTGGCTGGTTCAGATTATGTAGTACATATACTTTATAATGAAAGTAACCATATGTCAGGATATATATATTCAGCAATACTTCATTATCCTCTAAATGAGACTGCTCAGTTATTCTTACCAGTATATTCTTAAACATTGAATGTTTGAGAGCGTTGTTTGATCCAAAGATCTTCTACTGTGGGTAATGACAACTGTAAATTGAACAGTATGCAAATGTAAAAAGTAGCCATTATAAATAAATCTTGAATTCTAATAACCTGTGAATTATATGGAATTAATAAACATAGAAATGTAAATTGTTCTTTTGCTTCTGCTTCATGATAAATAAAGTCTCATGATAAAGCCAAGCTCTACTAACAACAATAATTGTAAACACAGATTTATTACAATATTAATTTTTATTTTGTCTTCCTATAAGCCTTAATTTTATACACTGTCCAGTATTTGCAGGCTAAGGCTAAGAAATCTGACAGGATATTTGGTATACTGAGGAGTGCACATCTATATTCAAAGTCACGTCTCAAGACCTGATTTTAAATCAGTCCTTCCATAAACTGATCAGAAAATGATCAGTCCTTTTCAATATTCTTCCTTCTGAAATGAAACCTCAGCAACACCACACATAAATACCTTAATGGTTTGCAGGGTGTGAAAAGTATTTTGTTGGAATGGTTGATGTAGGTATTTTATTCGCTACCTCCAAATGCACATAACTGTGAAGTTCAGCCTATCTTACAAGAACAATGCAACATCTTCTGCCAAGACAAAGCAGTGAAGTGCATCGCTACCTCAATCTGTAGCTCTTGCAGGCTGTCCCACTCCTTTTATGTAGCCGAGTGGTTCTTGGAGGCTTCTGAAGGCTTTGATACCCTTGTAGATGTCAGAGGGTGCCCCCAGAAGGAAACTTTAAGCAAAAAAAATATGAATGTAGCTTCCTGTTAGCAGGAATGAACTTTGCCATCAAGATGAATCCATTTTTTATATTAAAATATGTCAGAGTGATGGCCTCTGTTTGCAAATATGTTTAAAATGTCACAAAATCTTTTGAACTGATAATTCCATGATTCATTCCACTCTCACCTCAGCACTAATAAACTGCTTCGTACTTCCCAAATCATAGGAGTAGCTTCAAGTGAGATTTGGGAGGATGAAGCTGATGAGAGCAATCAGCAGTTAGAAACATCATTAACAACTATATTATAAAGGCAGGGAAGAGAGTGAAGTGAAGAGGTTTGCAGCAAGTGTTGAAAAAAAAAGGCAGCTTCCCTCTTGGTTTGCTTTTATTCCTTTTTTTCACATTAAAGGTAAAGAGTAAACTCCAGACTTTAAATGAGCAACAAATAGCTCCAGAAATGCATTAAACACCCGACACATAGTTGTTTTTCACCCTGTCTCTTCTTACAAAGATAAAATTAGGACCCCGTGTTTGAACACTGGGATAGACAAAGACAGACATAACAGTACTGAAGGCAGAGATGTAAAGATCAGGAACATATAAGACAACAGCTGCTTGACGGAGAGGAAAAGGACCCCTGATCAAAGAGATTGGAGATACAGCTGAATAATAAATGAATGAGTCTCCCAGACAGCTGGAGAAATGTTATCATCCCTCGAATCACACCACAGCTGAGTGTGAAGCTGAGAATGTGCTTTCTTATCTCAGAGTCCCTGGGACAATATATTCCAGGTGCCTGATAAAGAGAGTTTCCTCTGCTGGAGAAATGTTGAAAGGCTACACCGCAGGACTGAATGAATGTAATCATTAAATAATAGCTTTGGCCTCTTTCATCTTTATTTGTGGAACAAGAGTGCAGCTTTTCTAAAAGGTGCAGATCACCTTTTTCCATAAACACTAATGGCCACCTCATTTTAACAGTGCAATAGGAAAAGAGTTAGGGGAACTTACTTGGACACCCACAGCTATTTGACCTTCTACTCTTTATTCTTTAGCCACAGGACTGCTGGGAGGAGGAGAGAGAGAAATCGGCTGATCTGCATCTTCTGATGTCAGCAGTGCTTTTGCCACAGAAATAAAAAGCTCTGCAGGATACATGTAAAGAATGGAAACAACAGCTCATTAATTGCAAAACAGGATTCCAAGGACCCTTGATGTTTCACTGTTTTGTGAGCATTTTGACTGGTCCCATCAAATTTCACGAGTTATTAGTGTTTCACATACTTGCCTAGGTTTCTAAAATTAATCAGCTCTTTAAGAGAACTGCACCTGAATGATGAAGCTGACAGCCCAGATGTGTGAGTGTAGGCTGATTCATGAGGGTTTGCTCTGATTTCCGCTCTTTTCCTCAGTAATTCACTTAGAGCAGACAAGATGGGACAATTAGAATTGAAGAATCATAGAATGGTTTGAGTTGGAAGTGACCTTAAAGATCATAGAGTTCCAACCCCCTGCCATGGGCAGGGATGCCTCCCAGTAGGCCAGGTTGCCCATTATCTTCAACAAGATTTGTACCACTTTTCAGGGACAATTGCAAGTTAAGATCCATGAACTGAAACAGCCTGCTCTTCTAAAACAAAAGAGTATGTCTTCTCAGTAACATTGTTGCTATTCCCCACTATAAATATCAACAGTTTAAAAAACCCAGATGATTCAAGTCGTACCCAGCTAGTGAAGATATTTACCAACTACACCCCAGAAACACAAATGAGGTATGAGTTGGATTCAGTGCAGAGGACTGGCTGGCTGGATCATAAGCTTCAAAATGACTTGCTTGTGCATTTCAAGTCAAATACGTAGTTGGGCTTGCATGCCCAGTAACCTAAAGACCACGTGATGGCTCCTCTAGGTTCTGGGTCATGCTGTGATAAATCCTTGAACAAAGTAATAAATGCTGTTGGAAAGGACAGAAAAATAAGTACAAACCTTCTGTGATCAAGATGGTCCTAAGAAAGAGTAGAATTCTGCACTCATTTGGTGCAATACATACGACATACTCCAAAGATGTTCCAATGTCGTAGGGAGGAAACAGCTTCTGAAAGCTACATTGCTGCAAGTAATTGGCACCTTACTGCAGAGTTAAGTGCTTGCTTGTGACACCTGGACAGCCTGAGCATAGATAAAGTCATGAATTCTGCTGGCCAGGGCTCCTTCAGCATTGTACAGAAACTTAGAAGCCACAGGACACCCCAGAAAAGTCTATGGAAAGGACTTTGATCGTGAAATTCAGCATGGTTAAGCCTCTTTTGTCTTTTTTTTTTTGTGTGTGTTTTTTTCTAACAATGTATGTGCAGTCAAGGCTACATCTTCATTTCAGTCCCCTGTGACTATTTTATGCCAATCAAAGCTTTCAAATTGAAGAGGAAAAGAATACCAGCATCTCTCCTCCTTCACCATGTTCAATTCCACTTCACAATCCCCTGCAGGACAGCAAGTTTCTTCCCCATTGTTAGTAAACCTGAGCCCAAAAGTAAGCTCACCAGTCATCTCAGCCCACACAAGCTTCCCTTGTGTTTTAAAACCTTTACCTGAGATTCACGCACAACTCATTTACTTCCTCTGAAATCTATCTGGTGAATTCAGAGCAAACTCTGTGGCTACAGCATGCTGAAATACTGTTTGCTAAGACAGGAGAAGGAATAGATGGATGGCATGTGCCTCTTGAATTGATCCTGCAGAAGCATTACTGTGAGTGATACCAGAGAGCAGTAATCCTCAGTACGTGAAAGCTTTTAATGCACAAAAATCAATATTTACTCCAGGAGTCATAATGGGGTTTTCCACATGAGTAACCACAGTAGCTGCAATGCTATCTGTGATGCAAAATTACTCAGGAATCTCTATTAAACTAGAGAAAATTCACTGGAAGGGACAATAAAATTGAGGATGACAAAAATGGAAAATGAGTGAGCTGAGGAAGTGGCAAAGACATTTTGCACAAATCAGCAGCTGCAAAGGAAAGACATCAAAGACAAATAGTGCAATAAAAATAGCAGCTCTGATGAATCCTTCTATATCCAGCTTTTAGCAAAAAAATCCCAAACCATTACACCAAAGATACAAGCACTCTGGGTTTAAGCAAGGAACTGGGAAACAGGAATGATGATCAGACTAGTGGACCAAAATGACAATTTAAGTGCAAGTGATAGCAGCTCTGTGAGGAATACAGTAAAGCCATAATCATTGTACATAGAGATTTTATTGTCTACTTTAATTAACACCTCTAGCTGTTGGTGAAGCATCCAAGAAATTCTGTAATTAATGACGTTACTTTTTTTTTTCTGACACAGTCTCTAGACTACATTACCTATTCATTTTGGTTAGTGACATATTTTTCTTTATATTTTCATTATTATTATTACATAGAGCTTTGGTTTTCAGCTAAGAAAATAGTCTTGCAGAAGGTCATTGTCCAACATGTCTTTGGGCTAGGAGGGTGTATGTATATATATATATAGCTTTCATTTCCCTATAGCTTTCATTTCCTTCAGTTTACACTGCCACTTTGCAAACCTGTTTGAGTTTTAGAATGTCATCCAAAAAAAACAAACATGAACTTGTTGTGGAAGGTATTTTCTTTGCTTGCTTCTTCTGAAGATGGCACTCACTCATTTTTCTACCCCTGTCCTTTCTATCTCTTCTGCTGGAGATCAAAAGAAACAAGAGAGATTTATATTCCAAATAGCACACGATGAATGGTAGGACTATCTTGGCCAAACAGATTTTTCTGTAATCTTTTGGTCTTAACTTTTGACTCCAAAGTAATGTGATCCAGTCCTATTAATGGTTTGGTCTTCAGCTCCGTCCTTGATCCTGTTATGGTTATTGCAGAACTGGAATATTTCTACAGAGTATGGTCATCAAAGCTGTTCTGTGACTGCTTTTATTTCCTGAAAATGCATGCTGGTTCTTGGTTTGAAGTTCCTGCAAACTCAAGAGGTACTGCAAGACATCCTTCTAGGTTCTGTAAAGAGAGTCCCTAGCATAAAACAGAGACTATTTGGTTATTACGGCAAGGTGTTTTGTCAATTCTCTGCAGATACCTACTTTTCTATCACCATTTCACAGTTCAGGAAGATTGCTAAGGCACAAACAAGATGGTACCTACAGTGTCTATGGATATATGCTGCACATGCTCTGTGGATGGGAGCCTTGGAACAAGCAGTCTTAATCGGATCTTAATTGACTTGCAACTGAGCTCCACAAGAGGGAGCTCCATCCTTTTGATTTCCCAAGCTGTTAGTTGCTCATGTTGAAGCTAGACTAATGTCTTGATTTCCGTGGGGGTGTGCTAATTTGCAGGCTGCATTTAATGACCCTGACAGCTCCTGAATGCACACAAAGAATCCTGACAAAGGAATTCACACTGTAGCTTTCTGAAGAGATCGGCACCTCCTCTAATGACTATGTCCTAATTAGTTCTTGTAATTATAACCAAAGTTTTGACACTGCTGTGATGTATAACAAGTTTTAGGTTGAGCCAAAAGTACACAGTGTTCTTTCCTTGAAACTGGGAGTGTTTGCAGATGCATTATTGATGAGGATATCTATAATAGTCCAGGTTACTTCTCCTTAGGACAGTCTTCTATGAAAAATGAAAGCTGGCCTTATGAATACTAACTTGCATTCTCTATGTAGCTAAAGTAATGTGCATATAATTTATTGACAGGACACTGGAATATCTGTCTTATGAGTGGCTGTGTTATTAAAGAGTAATTCAAGATCTTCAGAGTTCCTTTTCCACCAGTGTTTCTAAAACTGTTATTTAATAATGTGAATATGGATGTTGTGGAATGACTGTGTTTAGAAAAGCCCATGGCCGTATTTGACCATTTGACTCATGCCACAAGAATGTCAACGCAAACTTTTTAATCTTATACATAATTAATGTAGTGCCAAATCTTAGTTAACACAAAAAAAAGGCTCTATATCTTCCATAAATATCCTCCTTAATGTGTTAGTCAATATTATTGATTGATTTCAGAAATAAAACACAATGTGACATTTCTTTGCAATCTCACACAGCTTCTGTATTCTCCTGAGTGCTGACGGTTTCACAAAGATGGGTTAAACATGTTTATTGCCAAGCTCAGCTCTGTTTCATGTAGATGCAATGCCTGAGAAATCTTCACTGCTCACTCTAGGCCCATCATTTCATCCCATCTGTTCTCTTCCTTTTATGAAATGCTTTTAATCTCAGAAAAATATGTTGCCTGCAGCACTCCATTCCTTCCTTGGTAATTACTGCCCTTCAGGTACTGTATGGCAATATCCAGATCTTCTGGTGTCTCTCACAAGTAAGCACTGTGCCAGAGAGTTACTCTGCTGTTGGGGATGACAATGCTCCTTCTTATGCAGTACTCTCTGTGGTTCCTCCAGCTGCTCATAATGACAATGAGCTGGAGCATCAAACCCAGAGCCAGTCAATGGAGACACAGGCAACCCTCCAGGAGCGTATTGTAATACTTATTTTACACAGTGCTACCAGACAATCACCATCAGGAGGACACTATGGATCAAACATGCTACTTATCTCATCATCAAAGGACAGACAGGTTTGGCAGTTTTCTTTTGAAGAGTTCAGTCTACTTGATACACTCAGAAATCTCCACGCAGAGAAAACGCAAAAGCACCTGACTACAAATGCATGATCTGGATAGAGTAGTAAAAAGGATGTTCTGCACTACCTTTAATGGAGGGTGGACAGTCTTCATCAGATGAATGTAAGGTGGAAAAATCAGCACACTTCCTCATTTATGGCAATTCATGTTCACATGGAGATTCAGGACCAAATTTCCTCTGCCACAAGAAATTGGGATCTAAGAAAGTCCTTTCCTTTGCGAGTGATTGGATGGGAACAGCATCTGGTGCTGCCACTCTTGCCCTTAATGGAGCAGTCAGGAGAGATTTGAGGGATGGAAATCTCCTGGCTACACTGCTCAGCCCAGCTGCCCTCTCTACCCTAACTGTCCTGACTGCATCCAGGTTTTACTCGTTGATCTCTTCTGGTCCTGTTATTTGGACCACTTCCTTTTTTAAAAAAATTACATCTTTTTGCATTTAAGATACAAATGTGGGATGTTCTACACTACTTTGTCAACCTTCCTACCCTTGTGTGGAGCTTGAGCTAGTTTATTTTTGGAAGACTTTGTATGTCCAGGAAAAGGTTCTGTCTATCAGTCACAGAACACAATTCGGTGTTGTGGCGCTTCACAGTTCAACCATTGCAATTGGATGGAGACACTGTATCCACCTTCATGACAAAAAAAAAAAAAAAAAAAAAAGCAACTGTAACTTATCAGAGTAGCAGTGATTTGGCATCTTCTTGAACAAGATTCCTAGAAGGGAATGTTTCTTCCAGCACGAGCAAGGCATGAGATAATGAAACATGAGCTCCTGAGATCTGAACACTCACACCAGAACCAGCACCTCAGCACACAAGATTTACTTCAGGTCTAAGTATGCATAGAAACAGTTGCAATTCTGCATATTCTTGACTTTTCATGGAAACTCTCAAAGAGCAATCAAACAATTGTGCGACGCAAACTACAGTAAGACCTTAAAAAGAACAACAACAAGTTTACTGTTATGTTTCTGCAGGTTTCCAGAACTGTAACCCATGCTAATATCTCATTGCTTCTCTAAACACAGGTGCTGCAAAGACTCCTTGTAACAAGTACTATAGAATGAGTTCCTATGGACTTTCACATTAGTTCTAGTCTGAGTAGACAGATTCAGATCTCCCATCATAAAAGGCTGATTCTCTCCAGCCAAGCTTCATTTCCCACCAGAAGGGTTGCATGAAATTTTCTGTGGTAGCTATCTGCTGGCTCAGTTACAGAACACTGATGCTTTGCTTGTGTGAGGCCTTTTCTTCTGAGCCACTGAGGCGCTCTGCAACAAATCTCATTGGTTTTGTAATTCTTAAAGGCTGCTGTAAATGATCTTTTAGTTCACTTGTACCTCTTGCAGCACAACTCTGTGTGTTAAAGATAGGATACAATATACCTCTCAACTGGAAAAGCTCTGTGAGAAGAAGGCACTTTGTGAAATGCAAAACTGTTTCAGCAAAACTGTACTATTATGACAAAGGACCACTTCACTAAAGCCCTACATAGTATGATTTTTGCTAGGTTAATCACAGCCACATTCATGGAAGAATAACTCTCAGTTAAGCCAGTTGACAAGATTATCCCTGAAATAAAGGGTGAGACAAATATATTTTAAGTTGTCCCTTCTATCACAAAACAGGTGGGGGGGAAAAGCACCTCCTTTTTCTGCAGACCATGGGAAGAGCTTAGAAATATCAAAGTTAAAATTCAGACTCATCTGATCTAAGATGAATCTGAGCCTGGACATGCTTTGACAATGTAGCTGGCTCGACATTGCTACATTGGTGACAATTTCCTGAATGTAGATACTGAGTAAGAAACTTTCAAGGCACAGTGAAGCAGGAGAGTAATGTTACAAAGTCCACCTGTAAACCACAAAGTCCTTCCGAAAAGCACAAGAGAATTGGTTAAAGATTTCCTTGGGATTTTAGTAAGTTTAGCAAGGAAAAGTACCCTTTTTTTTCTCTCCACTGGAATACACAAGCTAATGAGCTACTCTAACGTTAGCCACTTCAGGTGTTTTTGAGGATAGTTCTGCTACTATACCTGAAAAGATGAACCATGCAAGAGTGCCAGAAGGGATGGTCCTGATATGGTTAAAATATCAGAGCTGAATGATAGTAGTAAATGAGTGACTCCCATAGTGGAGGGAAGTAAAAAAAAAAAAAAATTTAAAAAAAAAAATTCTGTAGGAAAATGTGCTGCTGAACACATTCATTAGTAGCCTAGATAAAAGTATTAACAGTGAGGCTGACAAAATTTGCTGCTGATGTAAATCTATTCCAGAGCAATAAGCACAAAGACCAATTGCAAAGCATTGGAAAAACACTTTACAAGATTGAGTGAGAAATAAAATTACAAGATAAATTCACTGTGGATAAATATGAAATGAAGGGGGAAATAAATGTAAAGGTGGATGCCTGAAAACAAATCTGATGGACTCTCATCAAATCATTATGACTCAAGCAAGAGCTTGATGTTACAGCAATAGTGTCATGAAAACACCAGCTCAGAGCTCAACAGTAATCAAAAAATGCTAAATCAAATGCTAAGAATCATTAGGAAAGAAATAGAAAGCAAAATAGATCATTATGACACTATATAAATTCATGATTATCCCAGACTCTGAATATCATGAACGATTCAGCCACTCAGTATGTAAAAGTGTTATACTATAAATAGAAAAGCTACCAAGAAGGGCAAAGAGGACAATTAAAGATATGGATGGGCTTCCATACAAAGTGCAATTGCATTAACTTTGTCTCTTCATCCCAGAAGAAAAAGATGAATTCAGGGATTGGACAAAGAGGGCTAGGGAATTACTTATTTTCTCATTAAATTCAAGGCATGATCTAGCAGGAGCTAGGGCAGGGAAGGCAGTTTTCCTATAGTATGAGGCAGATGGGAACTCATTACCAAAGGATATCTTGGATGATAGAAGTTAGGACTCAAGGCAGAAGACATCTATCATGAATTATTAAATTAGCTCAAGGAACTACTTCTTCCATGAAGATAGGGATTGGGTGGCTTAGCTAGGAGATTTGTCTCCCTTCAACCTCCCTTTTGTGGCTCAGATACCATTAAAGAACTTCTAGGTTCTGAGGAACTCCTATTAAAAAAACAGCAGCCTCATAATTCCTACAGAGAAGATCTTTTGAGTCACTGGTGGAGCTGCTGGTTGGACTACTGTGCTCAGAAGCAATCGAGATGTAGATACATGCACTCTTCTGGTCACTGTGGGCCTGACTGGACCCAGTAAGCACCACATCCAGCACCAAGAGAAGGGACATCAGTGTAGAAAGAGCCTTTGTTTTTGCTCACTCTGCTTTGCATCTGAATCTGCAAGCAAGTGGTGGATGTTTTTATACAATTTTTATGCATTAGGAAGAAGAATCTCTTGCTGCGCTTCTGAAATTGCAGGTAAAGGGTCTGGTCACCAAACTGTGAGCAAGGCACGTCCCCAAGTGTGCCCTTGTGAAGTAATAGTTTCAGAAAAAAACATACACTGGTCATATTTGAAATAATTTCCTTTGGGAAATCTTTAGTCCAATCTCTGACCCAAATGAGAGTATTGGCAACATTGAATCAGGTCAGATGTGACTTTTTTTCTAGCTGATTGAAGGACTACAAGGGTCTCTTGAAAGACTACAGTGGTTTCTACCACATAAATCTGGATATCCTGTCCCAGATGAAGGATTAGTTTTTTCTTGATATTCATGAAATTTGGATAAACACAAGGGTTTCTTTGAGTGTTTGGTGGGGTCTTCCTGGAAGGGGAAGGGACGTGGAAATGAAAATTTGGAAATTGTGAGTCAAGCTTGGTAAGAGGAATGAGATGCTAAAGTATGTTTTCATAGCATACCTGTTTGAGATTGCTCCATAACATTAACTAACTCAGTGTTTGTCTCAGTCCAGTAGTTAGAAAACCAATTTCCTTATCTCAGTTAGAAGAAGATAGAGAAGTAACTCTTGGGAGTTTTACTGTTACATTAAACACTGAAAAATAGCCATCAATAGACAACTTCAGTCCAAATCCCCCGTAATGCCAGTTTACAGATGCACACTCTAGGGACTGCTGACAACTGGAAAGACTTTCCACTTCTCCAGCCAAGCAACTATATTCTCTCCTCATTCCTGGTCTATCTTACAAACAGCAGGGGTGACGATGACCTGACCTTGGACATCTAATACTCCTGCTAGCTGCAAGGCTCAAGAGACAACTCTTCACAATGAACACAGATGTTATCTGAACACACCATCAAAAATAGCAAGGATTTTCTCAGTATTGTGTGAGATGATCCATAAAGGAATGCTGTTTGTAAGTTGAGTGCTGCTCCAGCTACATGTAGCATGTGTTGTTCAAAGTTTAATGAAATGCCACTGGAGCGGGTCCTGGGTGAAGGAATTTTGTCCCAGCCAAGTGGGAAACTCCATGTATGCAGCAGAAACTTGACCTCTGGCATGTTCTGAAAAATTCCTTGGATCATTTTTGTTGAGCTGCTGTGTCTGCCCAGCTGTCCATCTTGCTGGAGGGCAGGCTCTTCATATCTCTCCAAACTCCAGCTTTGACTGCTGCTTTCTCTGGTGATCACTGCAGAGTTTTAAGGTACTCTCTCACATCATTTAATTGGTGCCATCTTTGATTCCATACAAAGCCCACAATGTGGTTTATTCCCATAAATTTAAGCTGATATATTCAGCTGTGAGTGGGAACAGCTCCTGCACAGGCACCTGTTGCTTTCTGCAGGCTGAGCAGACTCAGGAGCAATGGTTGTGTTTAACTATTCATTAACAATTAATTAAGTCCCTTTCCAACAGTGGCCTTTGACAGACACTTAGAGAAATGCACAGAAACAAGGTAAAATTGGTTCTTCTTTCAGGAATCCTACCCCAGCATTTGGTGAATCATGAATTTCAAACAAAATCTTTGTCTTTCTGTTTAATAATACTCAAAGACTTTCCCTTCCAGGGGATTTTGGACTCCACAGACTTCTCACGTTCAGCAAGCAACTCTGTAGATTATCTGCATGCTGCTGGGGAGAGCAGCATTCATCCTCATATTTCACTCCTAATTCAAAATTCTAGGTTTAATATTATACATTTCCCCTTCTCTCACTTTTTTTTTTTTTTTTTTTTTTTTTTTTAACTTGAAAGACAAACTTATCCAACTTACTTGTTCCTTATAGGGAAGCTGTTCTGCAGACATGGCTTTTGACTTTTGGTCCTGGACCGTAGAGAAAATTATTTTGTGAAAGTTGACTTACCTTTAGTGATTGAGATCTTTACTGATAGGGAGTTTAACTAACGGAATTTTTTGTTTGTCTGCTGCACTGTGGTAAATGGCAGCAAGCCCACGTTTGGCCTAAGGCAAGTGCAAGGCAAATTATCTCACATAACTAGTTTAGCTTTGGTTTTTATTACTGTTTATGAAATAGTGGGTTTGAGTTTTTTAAATTAAGCTCAGATACTTCAGCCAATTTTGAAACTGGATCCTAGACCTTAATTTCCAGCTCTCTATAGCAGTTCCCATTTTTCTCCTGGAATGCTCTTTCACCCTATCAGACACTGAAACTGGGCTGCAGGTTTTTTTTCTTTTAGCTCATGTAAGCAGCTTAACCATATTTCCAAGGTCATTTTACAGTCTGCATACATAGTAGTATTTCTTTGCATTGCAAGTTTAATGCAATGTCACAAAGTTATGGTGAGGACAGAAGGAGAAGCCACTGAACCCTGTGAATACAAGAGCACAAATCCCAAGGGCACTAATTAAAGCCATTATAAATGAGGAAACTAATATCCATCTTGACATAGAACTTCTCCATCAAATTATGGTTCAGAAAACTTTTTAAGGCACATGTATGCAATATGACTAAATGGACATTTCTTAAGTTCTTCTTATGTCTCCATCTGCTTTTGTGCTTATCTGAGAAGCATCTGGTAACGTTTGATTTTGGAGCTGCTAATTCTGTGCTAGTAATGTACTCATTTAGTGATATGCTAGAGATTTTTACATTATTTTATCTTGTTTTTACTGGTCTAGCAGAAGATTCTCATGACAACCAACATGGTTGGTTGGGATAAAGTTTTTAACAAAGGAAGTCTAAAAGCACAGAGCTTGATTCTTACCTGTCTGCATAGCTGCAGGATGCTGTAGCTTCTATCTGAACATCTGTAGACACTAAAGAAGATCAGATCTCAAACTACACAGAGGAGAAAAGAACTCCTTCTAGAAGGATGACTGATGACATGAGAGTCCTAGAAGCATCTAAAATCAAGCATTAGAATCAGTGGATAAGCAAGAAAAATTGTAGTCATCAAGGCTCTCAGCCTTTCCTTGTCACAGAGATGCTCCAGTCTCCTCAGCATCTTTGTAGCCTCTACTGGACTCTCTCCAGTAGTTCCTTGTCTCTCTCAAACTGAGAAGCCCAGAACTGGACACGGTACTCCAGATGTGGCCTCACTGGGGCAGAGTACAGAGGAAGGAGAACCTCCCTCAACCTGCTGATCACACTCTTCTTAACATACCCCAAGAGCCCATTGGCCTTCTTGGCCATGAGAGTACATTATAGGCTCATGGCGAACTTGTGCACCAGGACTCCCAGGTCCTTCTCTGCAGAGCTGCTTTCCAGCAGGTGAATCCCTCACCTGCACTGGTTCCTTTTCAAATACAGGACTCTACTCTAGCACTTGTTGAACTTCATTAGGTTCCCTCCTCTCAACTCTCTATTCTGTTCAGGTCATCTGTAACAGACCTTGTTCACATGGCCCCTGTTGAACATGCCCTTGGTACAGGCAGAACACTTTGGCTGCAGCTGCAGCAACAGGAGCAAAAATAAAAGCAATCCTTGAGTATGGAGCCCCTCTGACAGCAGCGATGGATGAGGGAATATATAGGAAGAGCTAACAGGTCAATTCCTGGCTCTGGGACTGGTATCATCATCAGGGTTTTGGGTTTTATGATCACAGCTTAGTATACAAGGCACTAGAGCTGCGAGCAACTAATGGGATGCACTTGTCCCTGATGGGGAAAAGAATTCTGGGGCAGAAGTTGGCAGGGCTCATTGATAGGGATTTAAACTAGTTTTGAAGGGGGAAGGGGTTAATAATCTCCTGCTTGCCTGTGACAAACAGTGGGGCAGCACACCAGGGGCAGAGGAATGGAGTGCTAGTAAGGGCTTTCAACTTGTTGCCCTGTGGCAAGCCAGGGACAATGTACCGAGACTGCCCCAAGCGAAGTAAGGACAATTTACCTAAGAGGGTGTAGAGGCCAGCCCAGCTAAAATGCCTCTACACAAATGCATGGAGCTTGGGCAATAAACAGGATGAATTAAGGGCCACGGTGCTGCTGGAAAGCCATGACATAGTGGCTATTAATGAAACTGATTCCCATGACTGGAATGTAGGGATAGATGGGTACAAGCTCTTTAGGAAGGACCGGCAGGGTAGGAAGGGAGGAGGTGTTGCCCTCTACATCAGCGACCAGCTGGAATCGATGGACCTCCACCTGGGGAAGGACGATGAGCTGGTTGAGAGCGTATGGGTTAAGATCAAAAGGAAGACAGGGGAAGGTTGTGTTACAGTAGGGGTCTGCTACAGGCC
>VWZK01019957.1:0-47286 GCA_013396935.1 Baryphthengus martii
ATTCTTCAATGACTGTAACCTTCTACGGAGGGATAGGATACACCTATCTGGAAAAGGTAAGAGAATCTTTGGTATAACAGGCTGGCCAGCTTAGTGAAACGAGCTTTACACTGAAGGATTTGGGAGCTGGGGTCCATAATGGAAAGGCTCATTTCGGTGCATCCACCTGGTGAATAAGCCAGGTTAACCAGACTTGTCACAATTGCTCCTTGGCTACCTCCAAAGACAAGAACCAGAAGGCAAACCATCCTGGAGCTGTGTATGACTATGGTATAACCTCTCACTCTGCTCCAGGGAAACCTGCATGCTTGACCACCTCTCTGGAGTGCCTGTACACTAATGTGCACAGTATTGGGAACAAACAGGAAGAACTAGAAGTCTGTGTGCCCATGATCTCTTCGCAGTTATTGAGACATGGTGGGATAGCTCTTATGACTAGAATGCTGTCATGGACAGCTACGTACTGTTCAGGAAAGACAGGCCAGCAAGGTGGGGTAGTGGAGTGGCTCTTTATGTGAAAGAGTACCTGTAATGCACCAAACTCTGCCTAGGAGAAGATGAAGAACCTGTTGAGAGCTTATGGGTAAGAACTAAGAGACAGGCTAATTTGGGTGACACTGTTGTGGGTGTTTACTACAGGCTACCAGATCAGGATGAGGAGCTCGATGAGGCCTTTCACAGACAGCTGAAAGTAGCCTCACGATCACAGGCCCTGGTTCTCATGGGGCACTTCAGCCACCCTGGTATTTGATGGAAGGTTAACACAGCTAGACACACAGTCCAGGAGATTCCTGCAGAACTTTCTGAGACAAATGGTAGAAGAACCTAAGAGGAGAGGTGCACTGCTGGATCTTGTATTAACAAACAAAGAAGGACTTGTTTGGGATGTGAAGGTTGAGAGCAACCTTGTCTGTAGTGACCACAAGATAGATGGTGGAGTTCAGTATCCTGTGTTAAAGGAGTAAAGAAATAACTAGGATCACAATCCTATATTTCAAAAGTGCTACATTTAACCTCTTCAAAGATCTGCTTAGAGGAATACCATGGATCAGGGCTCTGGAAGGTAGGGGTGTCCATGAGAGCTGGTCAGTATTCAAACGGTACATCTTCCAAGCTCAAGATTGGTGCATCCCTATGAGTAAGAAATCACGCAGGGAAGGCAGGTGACCTGCGTGCTATCTCGGTCTTACGCTACCTCAGCCTTGAATAATATTACTAATATGATCACCAAGGCACTGCTGGCCTTGTAAGACTCTATTCCTGAAAAGGCCCCAGTACTCTGTTGCTCTGTCTGGGGAGTCTGTCTGTCTCTCACGTAACTCCCCTTTAACCACTACTGAAATCCAGCCACCCTGATGATACTTTCTGTATCCCACTTCATTCTAGTGGTCTTGCATGGCTTAGGTTGAGGTGGCCCAGATGCTTGACTTAAAAGCACATCTGACTCTTCTTCAAATTTGAGTTAGATGAACATTTTCACAGTTGTAAGCCTTTAGGTGAAGCAGGAGACCTCTTGATGCCAGTCGTAAGCAGCTTCCATTCTTCCCTTTCCCCACTGGCTGTGCTACTGTTGTGACAGTGCTTGTGCCGCCACTGCAGGTGAGGTCTAGGGCTCTTCAAGCTGTTGTGTCTCTGAGAAGATCCTGTTTCTCTCATATTCTCTGATGATGCTGTGCAGCCTGCTTACTTCCTCTTATAACTCCTCCAGTTAATGCAGCCTCAAAGACAGCACACCTCCTGCAGGGCAGAGGACTATCTCTTCTGGCATTAAAGTGAGGCCTCAGGCATTCCCTGCAGCCTGTGACTTGCAGGACTGCATCCACTGTCTGAACCTCCATTGGTGTTGGAGCCTCCGTTGTTCTAACATATGTTGATTATTTGTTATGTCCAGCAGTTTTTCTGGTTGTACTCGGCCGTTTCTCATGGTCTGTCCAGTTAGCTAAACCTCAGGCCAGGGCCTGGTCATCTGCTGGCTTACTTTAGTATTATTAAGCTGAAAGTATTCGTACACTTCTCAGTAAAATATTAATTAATGACCTCAGCAATTTAAATTCATCTGCTATTTATTCCAGTAAAATTGTTCATTTGGTATTAATTTGAATATCACCTCAAGGGCCCTGTTATGGGGTTTTCTTTCATTGCAGTTTAATTTTAACTTTAATGTACCCTCAATGGCTCTCACGTTATTTAAATCATCAGTCTGCATACACACAATAAATAAAAGAAAACCTATTTAAAACCTGAAATAATCTGAGAAGTCAGTTGCTGAAAAATTGTATTCAGAAGAACCGGAGATGATTAAAAAAAAATAACTTTGTTGTCTCTAAACTATTGTAGTTAATTTAGTGAACTTTTGGTTAATCACAGAGACTGGAACAGATAATCGCAATACATAAAGTTAATATTATTTAAACAGGAATTACATTTCTTGGTTTTTAAATTGTAATTGCTGTTGCTTTTAGCCAATAAATATGATAAATACCTATATTGTACTCTTGGGCAAAGACATCACATATATATATAATTATACATATGTATATCATATTTATAAATCAATGAGAATACTTCATGCTGACTGCTCCTCATAACTGAATGCTGGAGGCTGACATCTGAAGAAGGAAAAGCATAAGAGTAAAGCAGTTTTATTCATGATCAAAATCCTGTCATGACACAGTAAAGAATTAATGCATTTCTAAATAGACAATTATATTACAACACTGAGCCAACTAAGCAGCTAGCCTTAAGTCTAATATCATTGCCAAATTCATCTTGGATACAGTAAATCAATTCAATATCCTGCTTCTATTATGCTACATTTTACTGCTGGCTGGTATATATTTTTTACAAAATCCTCATGCAAAAATATTTGTTAACTTTAAGATTGCTAAACTGCATGACTCACAGACACAGACTACCACAAGTAGTGAAATAACAAGTTAATTATTTATTTCTTGTTCCTTTTCACATTCACATCTGTCCATATCCTAAATCACTGAGATATTTTCACTTCTATTCTAAAGGAAAAAAAATGTTTATCTTGAGTTTTTGGCTTTTGCTAAACCATACAGTATCTGATTTTTATAAACATAAGGCCTCATTATTCTGAATAAATTACAGAAACCTGATTGGTGAGTTATATTAGCAGAGATGGCTCCAGGTGTGCCTGGGATTAAGAGCAGCAGAGGAGATGACAGGAGGAGTAGCATGGCTGTGGTATTTATCCAAACTCAGTAAATCTTTCACGCAAACTTGGCCTGCTTATCAAGTTTATCTGGATCATTTCTTTTTCCTCTGTAGTAATGCTTTGGTGCAAAGGGAATACCATGTCTGCACATTTCCCTGAGCTGGGAATTACTGTTCCATGAACTATAAAGCTTTTAAAAACATATTTCTAGCTCTTTCACTGTCCTCCAATGTAAAGGTATCATAGTAGGTGTGGGTAAGGATATGGACAAGAAACCTAGGATAAGAAATACGAGTTCCTGAAAATCACCGATGATATGCAAAAGTTTGGCTGTTTTAACATGTAATTAGCATCTCTTGATTAAGCCCTATGGATCACAAGATTACTACACATTAACTGCGGCAGGAAGGAGGTAGTAATCAATTCCTATCTATTAGTGTGGTGGGTTGACTCTGACTGGATGCCAGGTGCCCACCAAAGCTGCTCTATCACTCCCCTCCTCAGATGGACAGGGGAGAGAAAATATAATAAAAGGCTTATAAGTCAAGATAAGGTCAGGGAGATCACTCAGCAGTTTCCGTTATAGGCAAAACAGATGCAACTTGGAAAAATTAGTTTAATTTACTACCAATCGAGTCAGAGTAGGATAATGAGAAATAAAAATTAAATCTTACAACAGCTTCACCCCACTCCTCCCTTCTCCCTGAGCTCAACTTCACTCCTTAGTTCTCTACCTCCTCCCCTCCAGCAGCACATTGGGATGGGGAATGAAGGTTACAGTAAGTTCATCACATGTCATTTCTGCCTCTCCTTCCTCCTGAAGAGAAAATCTCCTCACCCTTCCCCTACTCCAGCATGGGGTACCTCCCATGGGAGACAGTTCTCCATGAACTTCTACAATGTGCATCCTTTCCATGGTCTTCAGTTCTTCACAAACTGCTCTACTGTTGATCCTTTCCATGGTGTTCAGTCCTTCAGGAACAGACTGCTTCAGCATGGGTCCCCCATAGGGTCACAAGTCCTGCCAGTAAACCTGCTCCAACATGGGCTCCTCTCCCCATGGGTCCACAGATCCTACCAGGACCTTGTTTTAGCATGGGCTTCCCACGGGGTCACAGCCTTCTCTGGGCATCCACCTGCCCCAGAATGGGGTCCTACACAGGCTGCAGGTGAATATCTGCTTCACTCTGGACTGCAGGGGCAATGTCCCTCATCGTGGTCTTCACCACTGGCTGCAGGGGAATCGCTGCTCTGGCACCTGAAGCACCTCCTCCCCTTCCTCTTTCACTGACCTTGGTGTCTGCACAGTTGTTTCACTTCTCTCTCTGGCTGTGGTTGCGTTGCAGTTTTTCCCCTTCTTAGGTACGTTATCACAGAAGTGCTACCACTGTTGCTGATGTCCTCGGCCTTGGCCAGCGTCAGGTCCATCTTGGACCTGACTGGCATTGGGTCTATCTGACATACAGGAAGTTTCCATTTTCTCACAGCAGCCACCCCTGTAGCCCTCCCACTACCAAAACCTTGCCATACAAACCTAACACAATTACATAGGTGATCTTTGACAAACCTACTTCACTAGAAAGTCCCAATGTGAGCTCCTGAAAGTGCCAGTGCTGAAGACTGGTGATTTTTTTCAAGATATGTTGTTTAAATATTACGATGATTATAGGGCAAATGTATCACCTAGCTAATTATTTACTTGTTACCATGCTCTTGAAATATGAGGATCAGAGCACTGGAAACACTCATCAGATATAATTTTCCACAATTCCATCTGTGAGCTCTCTTCAATGTGTTGAAAAGGAGACTTATTTTGATTGCTTTTCTTTAGAAGCCTTTTGAGAAGGTGGACTGGTTTTTAAGGGTCCTTCAAGGTTGCACAAGAAAGGGTTTAGCAGAGTTGTACAATTGATTCTTCAGGAATTCAGCACAGTTTCCACGTGTTTATCTCATACTGAGGTTTCTGATGTGAACTCTCATGATTGTTTAAAGACAGCAACTTTACAGGGCTTCTCTTTCAGCCAACAAGTAGGTCACTACATCACTTATAGATACTGACTCTTGTAACATCCAGATCACTCTGGGACCAACAGTAGCGGTGATGACCATTAGAGACTTTTGGTAGGAAAATCCCTAGACTTTAGAATTCTTTCTGTCCTCTAGTCCACTGTGTATATACATCAACACACTGTATATGTGTAGGTACGTAGCACATATACTCCACTTGAGTATATGCTACTCCTGACTATCCTGAGGACAGGGATACGTGCACAGAGAACTGTAGACTTTATATTTTCTTTCTAGGTTTAAGGGAAGCTATTACATTTTTGTTTGGTTTGTAATATGTAACTGAGGCCTTTGAACTTTTTATACTATAATTATTTTTTTATGGGAACTAAAATCAGTAAAGAAATACCTATGCTGGGGGAAGTTCATTCCTCCTGCAAATAAAGTGCAAACAAGTGTAGCTTGTATTTGTAAGGTATTCCCACTAGGATGAGGTTATGCCAAAGGCATTATATACATTGAGCAATGATTGATTTTCTCCTGCTTTATTTTGCCCTCTGAAAAAACAATCAATCTCATAAAAGTGAGAGAGAAATGGATAAAATAAATAAACCAGGTATGAGAAAACTGGAAATATTAAAATGCAAGTGAGATCAATGTTTAAGCAGGTAGAATTTATGGAACCTTTCTCAACAGTATTTATGACTATAAAGGGATCTTAAAAGTTGGATGCTGTTTCTTTATCTGTAAAATGTCTTTATTATTTATATAGTAATTCTACAGACAAGTCAGCATCAGTATATTCCTGGGATATATGACTCCCAAACATCAAAAAAAAGTTCTGTATACCATTTAGGAGGAACAGTAATTTGCCACGTCAATAACATTTTATTTATCAGCATATAAAAATAAGGAAACTATTGGATCTGATCTATTTTGCAGATTTAAGTGTTGTTGGATGCTTGAGACAACATTAGAAAAAAATCCTGTCTTATTTAGTTTCATGAGCCAATGAAAGTGAAATCACAAAAAAGCTCGTAAGTTAACAATAACAAGTTGCAATAAAATGTAGGAAGAACAGCAGCAAATTATTTGATACCGATATTTATCATACCTCATCCTGTTCTGTATAGATCTTAAACAGTGTCATTAAGGAACGAGGAAAAATTGACAGTTTATTTCACGACCTGTTTTAGTTCTTTTGTGTCAAAGAAACGATCCACCTATTTAATTAAAGTGGTTGAAAACATTTTGAATTAACAAATTGATTCTCCTCTAAAAAGTCTAGATAATATTTCATCTATTGTTATGTTGCTCAACCCTTATATGTATCAAAAGAAGAATTTTCGTTAGAAAAAAAGCGTAACACTGTTCCTCAAATCAATATACGTCCTTCACAGAAGTACTAATGTAAGACAGAGTTTTCTTACATGGGTGCACTTCTATCTACACCAGTTCCTGGAAAGCCATGCTTTATTCAGGGAGAAGACTACAGTTTTAAAAGCTGTTTGGTTTTCTGTTTGTTTGTTTGTTTTCCTCTTTTGCTTGTTTGTTTTTTTTCTGTTGTTTGTTTTTTTTGTTGTTGTTGTTGTTTTGGTTTTTTTTTCCCTAATGTCATCCTTCCCATAGGATTGATGTACAAAGCTTACAATTTTATTCAGGACCTGTAATGGTTTTCCTTGAATGGAGAGAAATAGACTTGCCCTAGTCCATGGCAACAGGATAATGAATCAACTATACCCTCCAGCTATAACATATAATGATAGGAAACTAAAAATAATCTAGAATGCAGAAGGCTTATCTCAGAATTGTCCAGGTAATGAAACAATATTTTTTTTGGTTTTTTTTTTTCCTTCCGTGGTCTGACAGGATCATGGAAACAGTGCTGAATGACAGTACAAGAGAGGAAGCTTGACTGGCTTGTGTTAAAATAGATCTCTTGTCTATTACACTTTCAGCTGATCATGTTTTAGTTTCAATCAAAACTGATTTGAAAGTCAGAAGTATTGCTCTTCTGATCTTTACAATTCCTGTAAGTTCTGTCTTGGAGAGACCTGAATTATCCTAAAGTGAATTACTGTGTTTTTGGATGACAGGATGGTGTCTGTTCTGGGCTTCTTTCTGCATATACCTCTGTGTTATGTGCAACATTTAGAGAATTCCTTAAACCCTGGAAAGGTATAAAGGCATATACAGCCTGAAATGTGTGTTAGACTTCATCATCTTTTACATCATATTTGCAAAACTATCTGGTAATTCTTTTTCAATATCTTGAAATTTTGTGCTCTTGCCTATTACACTCCATCCTTTCCTCTCACAACCATGGGACCTTTGTATCTAAGGACCCTTCCATCTTCCTTCCATCTTCATCAGTACTTTAAGAGGTGCCTGCAGGGGAAAAATGACTCAGCTAGATTATAATTTATTTTTTTTTCATGTTTGTATATATATATGTGTATATATTTTTTTGTTTGTTTCCTTTAAGATACAGGAAAGAAACTGTTCAATAAAACACCCATCAACAAAGCTAGTAGAGATAAATCAATATTAATAAAAATATACATATTACTAAATTATACCCTCATCGTTTCAAAGAAAAATGTGAAACTTTAATTGCATTAATATTTTTTTTAATTCAGTACAGAAAAGACATGTCATGAAGAGGTGTTTCAAATATTGATGGATGGGTGCAGTCAAAAGTAGTGATTACACTAGTTTTAGCTGATTTATCAACAGATGTTTTGATTGCTCTCTAAATAATAATAATAGTAATTATTATTATTATTGTTAATATTATAAAATCTACTGAAAACATCCCCCATTTAAGTCACAACCTGTTGGACAAACGTCAGGATTGCTAGGAAAAAAACAACTGTCACCTGTTCTGTTGCATCAGACTGAAAAGAGTTAATTGCTTGAGAAGTTGTAAAGAATATTCAATAATGCAGGGAAATATAAAAACTATTTATAAAAATATGACAAAGTTAATCAGAGAATATAAACTTTATTTTCAGAATTATATTTATCTACCAATTTTCTGCTGATTTAATTTGCTATGTTTTCCATTTCCGTGAAAGCTGTTTGTGGGTCCAAAATTACAGAATTAAATTGCATGGTAAAACTGAGGGTGACATATATTAGATTTTCAAGAGATGCATGTTTCAAAATAATGCATTTATTGTTTTGTGCTTTTGTATGCTTTCCAATTTTCACATAGAAATTTTTAGATGCTTACTTGAACAGAACTGAACTCCTGAAGATCCTGAGATTGCCAAAGTTAGTGACAAAGATTAAAACATGATTAATGATAATGTTTTTTTCGTAAGTATGTGAATTATAAAAAAAAAAATCCCCTCAAAGTATTTTTGTTGCATTCAAGTACTCTATAAAACCAATCTCAGATGTCAGTCTTTTTTTCTCTTAGAGAGCATATTTCAAAATCCTCCTCAATGATTCACAAATTCTTGTCATATAATGATGACAAGAATTTCCAGAGAATATAGAACTTTTTGGAAAAATGATCTTATCAGGTTTATCAGAAATATCTTTTCTATCTCTTTTCTCTCTTCCACAGTTTCCTTCTCCAGCAGTACTGGACTTCCAGATCTCCACACTTTCCAATGCGGGATCCAGTAATTGTATATAGCAGCTGGAAAATCCTCAGACAGTCTTATACTTGTGACCTCTGAAATGAGAGGCAATAGCCAGAAACTGAAACAGGAGACATCACATATCAGAACCTAAGCAGAACAAAATCTGCATTCAAAATGGAAATTATTTGCAGAATTGCATTACTGGAATTTTGTTTGGCTCATTTTTTATTGATTTTCTATATATCTTTTCACTGAAGTTGATAAATAACAGCAGTTATTGAAACTAAGTTATTAAAAGTTTAAGTTCCTTAAAACTAAGGAAATAAAAGAGACAATATTTCATGGTGATAGCAATTCTGCCATTCGTACTTGCTGATACTGTGCATACAGAAAGTAAAGTTCCTTTCTGGGAGGAAGAAACTTGACCTTCTGTAGTGTTGCTTTATTTTAAATACTATTGGATTCATCCATGAAAGCAGATGTAAATGTATGTAGTTGTGTAGTGTGATGTCTAATTAATGATTTATTTTGGAAATGTTGAGAATATGGTTAGGTTTGTTATTTGCCATCCTAATGTGAAGTCTGTTGTGGCAGACAGGAAATGCAGAAAGAGTATGTCACTGGCTCTTAGATCAAGGCTGGTCCAACTGCAGTTGCCTTAAAGGGAGACTTTGTCTATAAGGCACAACGAGGAAATTTAGATACCTTGTCTCTACCTACTTAGTAATTTTAGACAACTATTGAACAATGGTAAATTCACTTGATAACTATAGACTAGAAGTAGAACAGGCGTAGAGTGATCGAGGATTATGTTGATGTTAACTCTAAACTTGACAATAAGATCCATCAGGAAAATAGCCATGTGTTCTTGAAATTGCTTTAAATGTTACCTTTCCATGGTTACTGAGTTTGCCAGGACATCTGTAGAAGGGGAAAAAAACCTTCTGGGCATTATCAGTAAACCTTTATTTTATTTTATTTTTAATATAAAATTGGAGTGGAGAAAAGAGAGGGAGAAAAGCATGTACCTTTCACAGTAGGAAGAGTGTTCAATTTTTAAATTGTTCAGGAAGAAATTAAATGGGGAAAAAAGGAATGGAATATACCAAGTGGAAACTTTCACAGGAAAATGAGTACAAGTATCTTTGTGTCTTCTCTTGGACTGATCAGTCTTTCACAAGCTGCAGGCTGAATCTTACCAGACCTAGTGAGATTATTCTGCCTCCACTACTATAGCCTGAAAACTTTCTACTTACTCAAGGGCTCAGTGGATTTTTTTTTTTTTATTTTTTTAGACAGTGTTCATTTATATTGCATACTGTGCTCCTGGCTGTTGCATTGACCTTTGAAACTGTGCTTTCTGATAGAAAGTATGATCTGAAATTGGTTGAAACAGTCGTATTCTTGTAATTATTCTGGTTCTCAAGTACTTGGATCTTATCTGGAATTTCAATCTGTCTGACTGGGGGGAAGTAGGTACGTGTTTTCTAGGTTTGGTCTTGCTTCAATTCATGGTATCTACAGATAGTGAACCCCTCTCATAAATAACGTGAGAGCCTTGCCTATGGGCAGCTCTAGCCCCATTGGAGGATGCAGTGTTGGCTGAGCTGTCAGGAATCTTAACTTTTGTGAACATGTAGTTTATCATTTTTTTTCCGTTAGAATCTGGGAATGGTGTCATCACAGATCTGTGATGATGTAACTTTTGTTACTGTTTGTTTATTTCAGAATATTTTCAAAATGTAAATGAACTGTTACACATGCAATGACAAAACTCCTTGATTTCGTACTTTCTATGTTATTATATTTAATATATTTTCAAATATCCAAGTCCAGGGGATATCCAAGCGCATGAGAAAATCTTAACATTGATTTGAAAACAAAATTACTAGAATACAACAGACTATACTGTATTGAGGAATAAATGGTAAAAAAACCCAGAATATTCCTGAAAATTCAGGAAATATCTAAATAAAATAACAGAACAGCTCGTGATATTTAAAAGTGGTTGTTTTTCTTTTTTATCAAAGCTTGAGGTTTTCGATATTTGTCCGAATTGTTTTCTTCGTAACATACTTTTTCCCATGCAAAATTATTCTTTTCAAAACAAAATGTCATTTTCAAGGAAATTTGTGAAACAAATGAACTGATGTTTTTGCAAGCTATCATTTTCTATAATCAATTGCTAAAAGTTTCTCATAGTCCTATAACAAGCATGTGCTTCTTGGAGGAATCCTCAAAGTTTACCCATAATTTTGTTTGCAATGTCTTTCACTTGTTTTGGCCAACTTCTTGTCTTTCTCATAAACATATTTTAGGCCTGGTTCTTACAACTACATCTGACAAATACAACCTGGCAACAGTATTGCGTTGCACTAGTCAATTTAGTTAGATGCCAGGCCACATTTCTTCAGATCTGCTGTCATCAGTCTCTCCAAGCTCTCCAGAAAGAGATGTTTACATTGAGAGGGTGAAAAAAAAAAAAAAAAGGAAAAGAAAGCAAGCAAGCTTAGCTGCTATTGTAATAAAAGCTAGACAGTTTGTTTCTATAAATATTATATACCTTACAGTAGAATTTCAAATTGGTTGTTTTATTCAAAGAGATCTAGTGTCAAAATCTGAAACACAGTAGCAAATAAAATTCTTCAAGAAGCAACATGAAAAATACAGAATATCCTGTAGGTTCTTCTTGGCTTTCTGGCACTTTCTTTTATAATGAATCTCTCTTTTCGTTTTCCATTTCCATTCATCATAGCTGCATTTATGAAGATCTACTCATGTGTTTAATTTGCTTTAATAATCACATAATCACAGAATCATTAAGATTGGAAAAGACCTCCAAGATCATCAAGTCCAACCATCTACCTAACATTATCCTGACCACTAAACCATGAAGTGCTATCCGTAGAACATCTACTGTATCAGTTAGTCTGATTTTCTTTTGGGCTTTTTTTCCCCCTATTGTGTGATAATGATTTTGTGTAGTGTTTAGTCCAGCAATCCAGTTTCACTCAGTTCTTCAATAAATATCAGCACTCTAATACAATTTTGGACTATTTTACCTGTAAATTTTATACATTAAACTGATATGATCATAATAATAAAGCATAAAAAGCAGGACAAATCCTGATTTTAGTAATCTGTCTAAGACAACTGTTACTGTGGAATGAGGTCTTCAGGAAGCTGGCTATAGTTCTTCAAGGATGTATGTTTATGTTTGCAAAAAGACAGTTATTAAATGATACATTTAGTAAAAAAAGGCAACAGAAGCTATTTTTCCCAAAAGTGGTAAGGCATTCTTTCTTGTTAAATCTTCCTTGCTGGTCCAGTCAACACCCATGCATTGCAGAAATACTATGTCCTCTCCAGTCATTGTCTTACTGATTCTTCCCCTCCCCTCCTGATTTTCAGAGGCAATTGATTGTCTCCGTATTCTGTAAGTTACATTCCAATGTGTTTTGCACCCAGTTTACTCATTCAAAACAATATCATTCTTATTTTCACTTTAGAGAACATATACTTTGCTCTGAACATTGAAACGAATCTTGCAACTTGTTTTGAAGCTATTCTGGATGCCAAAATTGTAGGAAAAAATTGATCTATTTAACTTCATCTTTAAAGGGCTACATACATCTGCATTTTGTGGATAAAGGGTCATGAACATTTAATTTAATTATTTTTAATTTCTTCTCTTCCATGTAGGGATGGCGTAGAATTCAGCGAGGAGTAGAAAAAAAAGGATATATTTTGGTCTCAATCTTCATCCTGTTATTTACTGGGAGGAATAAACTGTAGCATCAACTTCATTATTACTTTCTTTACATGTCTCTGTAGGGCTCAATTCTATATCAAAAGAAAGAACAGCTGCCAAAAAAAAAATCTAACTCCTAGTTCTTTAATTTTTTAAATTAGATAATTTATATACCATGTTATACCATATAATCATGGTATATAAGCTACTTTAAAGACACTATTAAAAAACCTAATAAACAAAAATCTTGGGTTGTGCCATATTGTAATACTCATTCCACTGTTCAAACCACAGAAAAATAGTAAATGTTCACTAAAATAATATTCTGGAAATTAAAAATTTAGACAATTGAAAATCAGTAATTAGTTACTATTATATGCCATTTCTGGTGAGACCAATCAGCAGAGGAAAAGAATGGAGAGGGGAAAAAAAAAAAGACAAAACTGTAGATATAATGATATTCTGGGAAGTAAGTATTGTCTTCTTGTAATCTATCTGAATAATTGTCTTTAATTGTCTTTCCCATTGTGAGTTGTCTTTTCTATTGTGAGGAGTTGTTTCTAATTTTGAGCAACAATATACAATGATTTTGAACAATGATATGTTCCATTTGTTCTATTCCTCTGTTCCTCAATCAGTCTTCGGAAGTTATTAGGAAACCTTCCTAATTTAATCGTTAAATTTTCGAATAAATTCTTAGTAAGGAAATTATGGATCAGATAGAGACAACTGTGCCATACGGAAGGATGAATTCTGCCGGATCAGTTCCCAGTGAGATGCTTTATCAAATTTGTGAGTATCAGTTTATCTAGAACTCTTGGTGACTGTCACTTTGAGAGTTTTTCAGTCATTTAGAGAATGGATGGGAAAAGAGAAAATCTTGTCTATTAATAAATTAAGAGAACTTCCAACAGTATAAATACATGCTTAATAATAATTCTTGAAGTAGTTCTGATGAAGAGTAAATTTATATTTGTTGCTTGAAAAAGTGTTCTGATGAAGAAGTTGTGCTGTGGTTTTATTTTATTGGACCAAAATAATTCAATATGCTAACTGAACAAACAAGCTTCAGAAAATGCTTCACCACTGGGTGCTTTAGTTGAGTAAATATCCTCAAACACTATGAAACTGTGACCATAACTTAAAATGGACTGATAATATGTGGTATTTATGTGGAAGTTGTAAACATTTCTCAAACATTCTTCCTTTTCTGTCTTATGTTAAACCAGAATTCATATATATTTTGAGAAAATGACTTGTTTCACGTTTGGTGATAAATAAGATTACCAGGTATTTGTCAGGATACCGAGAGGAGGATTGTTGTTATTAAAGTTATGTCTTTAGAAAATCAATTCATCTTTATAAAGAATAAGTTTATAAGTTTTTTTGCCATCTATATCTTGCATAACTCAATAGTTTACATAAGGCATGAGGAATTTATTCAGATGCCCATACATAGGATTAGTACTATTGATGACGTCCTAAGACATTCTCCTAAGACTCCAACTACCACTTCAAATAGACATGAGTTTTCTGTACGTCCTTTGCGATGTGTTACATTGGGCCATTCAGACTGGTAACTGTGCTCTAGCAGTCCACCAGAGCCTCCCTTGTGCCTTCAAATTCGGTTGCCTAAAAGACATATGAAGTTTTTGGAGACACTCTTTTGTGGCTAGTAGAACTGACAAAAAACCTACAGGACACCCACAACATTCCAGAGTGGCAGCTCAAAGCTGGGTGAGATATTGTAGGGCACCTAAAATGACCCCAGAAAACTTTGGTTAGGAAACTGAATCAAGTCCCACATACGTATTGCACAGACATCCACAGGACCTAAAGATATCACCATGAAGACATCTCTGTTTAAGTGTCATAATCTCAAATGCTATCCTCTTCCAAGTACTGAATCTTGAAGCTGAATTAAGCATATATCACATTATGTGCCAAACTGTGCAAGATACAAACTGACATTTCTTTGCTCTGGTAAAACTCCAGTCCTTCCGGCAGTCAGGAAGAGGTTCACCTGATTGCATTGCCTTGTATTAATGACTGTCTTCGTGCCCTGTCAAGAGTTCTTCCACAAGAATTTTATTTCTTAATAAGAAAAAAATGACTTTATAAAGTTATAGCTCCCAGATGGAAAAAAATATTCTTTCCATAGGTACTTTGAATAATCTGTGCACATATTAGGAAATAACTGTAACTTTCTAGTAAGTTTTTTAGAATGCCTAAAATTCATGCACTTGCTTTCTGAATTTGTGCACCAAGTTTTTCTTGTTAGGGAATAACCTTAATTGTATCAATTTCCATCCATGCTATGATAGACTGTTGTCAAAGATGTCATTAAACCCACTTTTCTCTGACATAGAGGTCTTATATGTGTTTTGCAAGAAGTGACCATGAAATTTAATATTTATGTATTTGTTTCTTTTCTGGAAAAATACTATTATTACTCAGAATGAAATGGCAAACTCATTATTTCAGTACTGAAAATCCTCAGTATTTAATTTTGAAATGTATTTTTATAAACAAAATTGCAGTTGTAGGACACCGTGCTATGTAATTGCAGTTAAAGTAATCCAACAATTCAGTTGGAATGGCTGCTAGTAGTGGTGAGATGCAGTAACACTGCAGGGCTAACAATTGTATCAGCAGTATTGCATCAGAGCCAGAGAATTTTCTGTCTCTTTCTGGCTTTGGAGACAATTGATTTCCCAGGCAGTAAGACACACAGCCCAAGTGTCTGGAAAGCCATGGATGACATGAGTGTCATGGAAATGTGCTTTTCAAGCCAGGGCTCCTGCAGCTTTCATAGGAGTCCAACTTCAGCTAAACTTCCAGTCTTATGAGCTTTCCAGGCTCCCTTCTTCCCTAGCATTCTGTGATAACAGAAATGGCAGCTACAGATTGCAGAAACCGCCTTTTTGTGCTCTGCGCCCACAAAAACTGAGAACTGGCAGAAGGCTCCAAATACTACATAACTTTTTGTTCTGTTTGGTTGCCTTTTTTTTTTTTTTTCTGGGAAGTTTCAAGGAGTTGCAATTGACAGGAAGGAAAAGTTTCTTTATGCTATTGAAAATGATGTTGGTTAACTTTAGAGGTGACTAAAAAGGTTCAAGGAAGGTTAAAAGTTCTTAATTATCTATTTTGCAGAGAGAACTTGTCTTTGAACTCATGCATGGTAGAACTTGATTAGGCTACCTTTTTCAGGAAAGTTTCTCAAGAAGACTTTTGGGAGTCATTCCAGCTAAAGGAATGGCATTCAAAAATTGACAAATCCTCTCTGGCCCTATATACATAATACTTTAAAAAGACCTAATTCTTAGTGAAACTATTGGATGCCAAAGGATTTTGAACATCAGAAGTTTAAGTCTTTTCTTAACTGAGAGGAACATATAGTTTATACTAGAGAGAAGAGCTTTAACCCATACTGCAAAGCATTTAACTGTATATGCAAATCGTATAAAGGCATAGCATAATGAATTTAAAACCTCAAATTTGGACGTAGTTCATCTTCAAGACTGGGATGTAAACTGCCTATATAATCTGACCCTCTGCTTCCTCTGCAGTGCCCAAATTTTAAACAGTATAAAGGACATCTTGTGTACACTTTTCAATGCACATTCTCATTTGCCTGCTGGTATGTGTCCTGGGTTTGGCTAAGATAGGGTTCACTTTCGCTAGGAGATGGGAGAGAGCCACAGGTAGGATAGACACCTGAACCAACCAATGGGGTGTTCCCTACCAGACTGATGTCATGCCCTCTATATAAGGATGGGCGCGGGGGCGGCCTGGGCAGGGTGCAGATGTCTCTGTTGCGGCACTATCGGTGCAGACATAGGTAGTTCTGTTTGTTTTCTATCACTTGCTTTATATATTGATTCATTACTGTTATTTGTATTACTATTATTTCTTCTCCTCTTGTGTTGTTCTGTTAAATTCTCATTGTCTCACCCCACGGGATTTTGCCTTTTTCTCCCTGTGGATGTGACATGGGGGACCGAGTGACCATGTGGTGCTCAGCTTCCTGCTGGGTTTAAACCACAACAGTATCCTTCCCTTTTACTGACATATCATTCTAATTTTGCCATTAAAATCTCTAAGAAGTGGTGTTTGTGCTTTCTTGATAAAATGTCAAGCATACTGCGTGCACTTACATGTTGATGTAAAGATTTCTATTCAACTTCCTTCTTCAGCAATCATTATCTTCTCTCCATTTCTAGCACTGCATCCAATCAAAAGGCAGACACCTGTTTTTCAGCTTCTCTTCATCTAGCTTAAAACTACCCTGAAGTAATTTGCAATCTATGGCATATCATCTTAAACTGTGAGTTAACTAATTAGCAATTCTAAATGGAAAGGGAATTGGAAGCGGAAAGCTACCCTCCCACAATAAATATGCTTGGCAATTTGTGAAATCCAGGGTGTACGGCACTTATGGATTAATGTGGTCAAAAGGCAGAATATGTGCATTTGACATTTGGAACAAACCTCATCTTATTATCAAGGCAGTTAACAACCCATCATTCTAATATTTGGACCATCATATACTGAGTGAGGTTATTTACTTAGTTCATTAAGATATTAGAAATCCTGCAGACAGAAAACTTACCCAAAAAGTACTCGTTAACTCAGTAAGTTAATAGTAACTTTCCTTTAACCTTCTTGTGAAAAACAGAATAAATAAAATAGTTGCAGATCATAGGAGGAGCTATACCTCAGTGTCAGACTCTCAATGATCTCTGTTTCTTTTTAATACAGTTAAATATCTTAGTTGTTTTTTTGTTTCTGCTGAACAAATGTTTTCAGTGAATGGCTACAATGACGCACATGATTTATTTCCCTGAAACGAATTGAAGATGCAAGTAATTTTCATCATTTCCTCTAATTACTTTTGTTCCAACATATTCTAGTCCCCAGTGATCTAAGTGATTTCAGCAGCCCAGTGATGAAAGCAGCTGGTCAAGAACTTGTCACGATCCACTGTTGTGTTAAATATTTTGGCAAAAGTTAACCCCCCTTTCTTTACAACCCACCTCAGATAATTCTGGGTGACTGGGGGCAGCTGGGCTTAACTCCTGAGTGATGTCCAGTTAGATATTTTATCGTGACCAGGTTTCATGGATTCTTGGGAACAGAATTAAGACTCAAAACGGAGTCAAGTGCCAAGTCGCTTTATTTGGCCCACAAACAAGTACCCAAAGAAAAGAGAGAGAGAGAAAAGAGTGAGAAAGAGAGTTAGAAAGTTGCAATAGCTACCACCACAGATCCACAGCATCCTGTCAGTCCAATGTATCTTCAATCTGGTGGGAGAACGTTCCATTTAGTCTTTGTTGGTCTTTCCTTTTATATCGTTGTCCTGTTGCATAGTCAATAAGTTCTCAGAACTGCTTTTGCATGCCCACGCCTCCCACTCAGCGGTGGGGTGCATACCTGGTACTGTTTCTAGAGAGTCCCCAAAGATCACAGGAGGTCCAAGCTCCCCATATCCTTCAGTCGACCCTGGGCTCGGGCCCATATGCAGAGAACTTGGGCTATGTGGTCCGAGTCAACAGGATGCCTATGGGTTCCTGACAGGTAGATCTTCCTTAGTTGCCATGATGGTGAGGTTTCAGTGGTTAAACTGTTCTTCCAGGAATGTTGAGACATATCTCTCAGTGGTTAAGCAATTCTTCCCCAAATGTTGAGGCATATCTCTATTCCCTACACCAACGATGTTGAGACATATTTCTAGTCTCCTACAGAACTCCTACAGGATTTTATGTAAATAATAATGGCCACAACTGCCAGAGGAGAGTTCTTTACTTCCAGAGCTAACTGGCAGCCAAGCATTTTAAAAAGAAGGACTGTTTGGAGGGGGTCTCTGGAGATCATTCAGGACAACTCACTATTCAAAACACTGCTGGCTTCTACGTTAGACCAGGTTACTCTGAGCTTTGTCCAGTCAAGTTCTGAATATTTCTGAGGGTAGTTATTCCACAGCCATTCTGCACAACTTGCTCCAGTGCTTAAAGACTCTGTACAAAGAGTTTTTTAATTATGTCCAATCAGGAATTCTCTTGCTGAAACTTGTAACTGTTACACCTTTCCATTCACTATGCACTGCTGGGGGAAGTATTGTTCCATCTCCCTTCCATGGAGGATCACAGATTGCAGTTAATATCTCTCTCAGCCTTCTTTCCTCCAGGCTAAAGAAACCAATTTCATTTGTCCTTAAACTACGTATTTTCTGCTCCACCTTCTAATCATCACAATGATTAGTTCTAGCTTGCCCTGCATTGTGGGATATAAAAGTTTAGGAAAAAATCACTTCCCTCAACTTTTCATTATACATTTATTGATAGTGCAGTATGGTTATGTGTAAGGTTTATTGTGAGATTTACCAGATCTTCAGCAGCTGACTCATGTTTACCTTGTTGTCTGCCAGGACCCTTTTTTTTTTCATTCATTCAAGCTTTGTACATCCCCTTCAAGTTTAATTCTAGGACATCACATTTGTGTTGTTGACATCACATATCACTAGTATTACAGGATTTCAGAGCTACATAAGAAAGCTGGGGAAGTTTAGAGCCGCTGAAGAAGTAGGGAGTAAAATGATAAGGTCAAGGCACCTATCGCTTCTCTTCTATCCCAGCAATCCCGTATACGTTGCAAGACCTGGAGCTTTTTCAGAATTCAGTTGATAAGGTTAACTCATGTTTTTTCTCCTTCTGACTCATTAATATACTCCCCTTACTATGGCTGAACAGTTTTGAAATGCATACAGTAGGTTGTCACAATACAAGTCTCATAACTATTGCTTTTGTATCTCCCCTGACCAAAGGCCTCTTAGAAGAACTGCAGACACAGGATGTCTATATATCTCATCAATGATTCAGATTCCACCTTAAGGTACAAACACCCTTACTTTTATCTGCCCAGTCTGTGCCTGTGACACCGATAACATCAGCAAGAATACAGGGATACAATCCATGTGTTAGATGTCTATGAGTCAGCACCTCAGCTCAGGAACCATAGCTGACTCAGGCTCATCGAAAATGATGAATGCATGAGTGTGCTTTTCAGAGTAAGTAAATAAATAAATGAAGAAAAAGTTCTTAAAAGGCAATTCAAGTGCTTCTTCAACACAGCTGCAAATACTGCCAACCAGATGGAAAAAAAAAGGCACAGATGATGGTGCGAACTCCAGAAATTGTGTGTCTCTCAAACAGCCGAATAGAGAGGAACACAATTTCTCTCAGTGTCAGGACAAAGAGAAGTATTCACTGTTGCCCTCACTATAGGGTGCTATGTGCTTATGCTTCTGCCTGCCATTTTGATACATTTCATTTGTATATCTTCGCCATTCAAATTTCACAAGATGACACTTTTGGTGGGTGGTGATCATACAACATTAAGAAGGCCAAAGTAGTCTGTGTGTATTTACAACATCTGAGTGTGATCACAGATGGGGCGAGTTGATTGCTGCTCTCTACAGTGTGCCTCAGCTCACTTTTTAAAGATTATTATTTCATCTTTACTTCTGTTCTTTTTCTGACTTTCTCTTATCCGAAGATACAGATTTTCTCTGTATTAGCTGCAATTGCAGGTTCCCCTCTCACACACATACTGCCTTTGAACAGTTTTTCTTCTAGGTCTGTTATTTTCCTATGAAGTCATGCAGTGAGATAAAGTAAGATACCCTGTGCTCTCATCCTAAAGTCTCAAAGGGTAGGATTCATTTACCAAATGTGGGGCTTCATTTAGCTTCTCTTTACAGGCAACCAGAAAAGTCAGTAGGTACTTTGGTGGCTTGATTTACCTTGTTCTAAAGTAGATGTCTACAGTAAGTCAAAAACTCATGGTCTGGGATTGCTTATTTTTCCTCATTTACTATAAATTAAGCTTAGCGTGACTAGTCTAGATTTAGATACCCACACAGTAAACACCTAATTATCTGAGATGAAATCCACTCAATGTCTATGGCCACTCTGAGTAAGTCTAGAGTATAAAATGATTGAATATAAGAACCTAAATTCTCAACAATATTCTTATTTGATGAAAGACATTGATTCCTGTTGAGATTTTATTTTTTTTTAAACAGTTGTTGGGAATCTAAAATATTGACAGTGAAATGCTGAATGGAATGGGATTTTTTTCACTGATTTTAAAACTGTGAAGTTTAAGTGTCTGATTCTCTTTTAACCAAAAGCTTGCATAGTTGTCTACAACTGGGCAAGTGGGTGCTTAATGCTATGTTTGCCATTTGGCAACGGTGAAAACTAATGTTCTGGTATTCTCTGGATTTTTTCCCAGGACTACATGAGGTGTTTTTTTTCTGACATATTCATCCCATGGTTACTCAACCTTGAGATTACTTTATTGCAAAGACATAGTGGGCTGACAGTACTGTCTAATTTCAATTTTTATTAGCTTCCTGTAACTTTTAATGAGAATTTAAACCCTTAAATGTCAGATTTTAGGGTATATTTAGATAAGGTTAATGATCTGGTTTGGAGTTATTTTCTGACGGATATGAAAATGGAAGTGCAGCCGGTTTGCCCTGTTCTCAGAAGAATCACTATTGCAACTGTACCTCTAGCTACTTCAAAAGCAAAGAAAGTCCTTTTCAGGCATGTTATTATCACATTCACTGACAGGACAGGAGTATAGTTATGCTGCTGCACCAACTTTATATATGACAAAAGCTGTAATGATTTTGAATGTATCTGTTCCAAAATTCTGGTTTATTTTAGTTCTGTAAGGGAAACAAAGAAAGTATAAGGGCCTGAAGGGTTAAAGGAAGAAGTCTCTAGCCTTTCCTATCGGTGCACGTGGGACCTACTTAAAGAAACAGAAGTCACAGTCAAATAGTTGTGTGATTGCTTGATGATAAGAAGTAATAACTGCATTTCAGTCCTGTCTTGTTTTTCAACTATCTTCCACAGTTTATTGATCAAGGAAGACTATGCTGCTAGCTGTGTCTGTTGTTATGTATGTCTGTTATCATATATGTCTGTTTTCATGCAAATCTGCCTGCCACATATGATTGTGTCTCATTTTATATGTATCAGCCAGATGTCAGTATTTTAGAAGTTTATGACTGCACTATATTAAGGAAGTGTTTCCTCAATCCAGGTTTAGAGACACTGCTTAAGCAGACTTCAGGCATAAAATAAAGCTAGTTGTCTTCATTGTTTGAAGAGATATGAAATCATTTTAACATAGATCCAAGCAAATATAAAAATAATTTATAGCTACCCAACCTGCTGAGAAAACTAAAGTGACAAAGACAAATGATATGTTTACATGAACATCTTAGTTCTAGGCCTTTTTGACTTAAAAATACCTTTTTTTTTTTTTTTTAGTAATACTGAAAAGTGTTCTGTTCCCCTTGGGAATCCTAATCTGAAAACCATCATAAGGTAAGGGCTTGCTTTCTCAGACTGGGTAGAAGCCGCTCTGCACAGCAATAACATTTCTTGTACTGAATAGGACTGTTACATGGGATGAGTAGATTTTCCATGGAAGTCTTTTTTTGTTCTGGGTAAAACTTCAGAACCAAAGTGCTAAGTAATCTGAGGACAAGACTATTCTGATGGTGCTTTTTTAAAGAAGTCCAGACTTGACTGTGATACTTGTTCAGGCAGATCTATTGGGCATGGAGTAGCACAGGTGATACAGGTTGGGAAATTTTTGTGGTACTCCTTGAGGTGAATTAAACACACATTTGTACTTAAATATCAATACCAATATATATAAAAATATGAATAAAATAATGAACAATGCATTGGGCAGAGTCCTACTGCCATAAGTGGTCCTATAAGGAGTCTACAAAGATGTAGACTCCTTATAGTACAAGCCAATTCCTTATATACTCTTACACCACCAATCCCATGAGCAGCAGTGTGAAGCACCTCAGCCAAATCTTGGGTCCATCCCTCAGCCCAGCTCTGCTGCCCAAAGGTAACCCCTGAGCATATACATTGTAGGAAGACTACAGGACAATGCTGTGGCTGTTTCTTATCACCCAGGGAAATTTCCCTCCCTTACACGTAGTCCTTCTGTCTCTGGAATTTCTACTTCTAGCTATTTTAACTCCTGCAGTTGGGCCTTCTTCTATTCCATATTATTCCTCAGCCACAAAATTACCACTGCTGAATTTACAGTTTGAATTTCCCCTTCATACAAGGGGACATTTATAAATTTTGGTGAGGTACAGGGAACCACTGTCCACCTACATCTCTCAGGCATAACGTCACTTTTTAGCACCAGTGAGAATCATTAGGAAGAAGAACCAGAATTAGTGGTTTAACTAATGTTATTTCAGTGTTTAATATTATTTCCTATGCAATTTCAAGTGCAATATTAGCTATGTGGATGCTGCTACCCCTCTCAGTTGAATTCTGTTTACTTTTATTGAAGAGAAAATAGAACAGGATTACTCTGCTGTGGAGGATACAATAAGGAGAACACTAAAAATGAGCATACACACCACCACCAGTCCCTTTCAATCGATACAGAACTATAACATGTTGCAGCTATTTCTTATGAAATATATGTGATGCTTTTCTAGAAATACATTCTAACCACATTGCAGTATTGGTTGCATTAGAGGGATAGAAGTGGTATTTTACAGCCCCTGCTTATATAGAAATCAGGCTGTATGAACTGAAGAAAGGCCATTTGAGTTTATAAATCATGCTTGTGATTTTATGTTACCCATGGAAAACATATTATTTCCCAAAAGGACTTTTCTCAACAGGACAGAGGGAAAAAATGTGAATTCATGTTCATGAGTCAAGATAAGGTGTTCTGGTTTCAGCTGGGATAGAGCTAATTTTCTTCTTAGTAGCTGACATAGTGCTGTGTTTTCAATTTAGTTGATAAAACACTGATGTTTTAGTTGTTGCACAGTGCTTACACTAAGTAAAGGACTTTTCATCTTCTCATGCTTCCCTGCCAGTGAGAAGGCTGGGAGTGCATGAGAAACTGAGAAGGGATACATCCAGGACAGCAGACCTAGACTGACCAAAGGGATATTCCACACCATAGGATGTCATAATGAACAAAAAACCTGAGAGAGTGTTGCCCAAGGGCGACTGCCTAAATGGGCAACCATTGCTCAGGGACTGGCTGGGCATCAGTCAGTGGCTGGTGAGCAGTTGCACTGTGTATCACAGTGTACTGTTTTGCCTGGAGAAGAGAAATCTCAGGGGTAATGTGTACAGTGTTTAAAAATGCATACAATGTGTACAATGGGTACAAATACCTGAAGGGAGGATGCAAAGAGGACAGAGCATCATTTTTCAGTGGTGTTCAGTGACAGAATGAGAGGCAGTGGGCACAAAGTGAAACACAGACAATTTGATCTGAACATCAGGAAACACTTTTTTTACCGTAAGAATGACTGAGCACTGGCACAGGTTGCCCAGACAGTCTGTGCAGTTTCCATACTTGTAGGTATTAAAAAGCCACCTGGACACAGTCATGGGCAACTGGTTCTAGGTAGCCCTGCTTGAGCGGGGAGGTTGGACCAGGTGATCTTCAGAGGTCCCTTCGAAGCTCAGCCATTCTGTAATGCTGTGTTTCTGTAAATTGTAAAAAGTCAGCAACTTTTAGCAAGCAAGTGATCAAATAGAAGAAAGCTCTATGGTGTATCTTCATTCCTCCTAGAAAATTTTACTCTTCGTGACAAAATTGTTTAATTTGAAATTAGCTCTTAACAATGTATTTTCTTTATAGTAACAGTAATTAATAATTGGAATATAATTCTAAAAAAATAATTCATAATGTATATATCACATGCAAGAAAAGATACAGTCAGTCAGAAGTATAGCTACTTTTATTTATTTAAAGTATTTGGAGAAGCACTTTTAGGAAAACTATCCTATAAATTAAAAGCTTAATTTAAAATGATACTAAGATCAATTACAATAGTGTCCTCATACGATTTTTACTATGCTATTAAGGATCTTTTTTTTTTTTTTTTCCTTCTTGCCTATAAAGCTTTCATCTTTGGTATCAGCGTGGAGATACAGGAGAAAATTCTTCATTTCTGTAAATATTCTGGTTGCTTATTAAAATTGAGATTATTTCTGAGCATCTTGATTTTAGGTCCCTAAGCTCCAGATGCTCTTCTTTTTACAACCACTCTTTCCCTGTTTCTATTGGAGTAATTACTGAAATACTGAAGCCCGTATACCTATATACAGACACATCTCTTTATATAAGTACATGCTACATTATCCAGTCCTGTAGATGTGCATCTTTTTTTTCATATACTCACCCTACACACTTCCATTGTATTTTCTGTAAAATGCTTTGAGTTAAGAGTAAGCATATTAATGGAGTTCGAAGCTACTAGTGTATATAACTATAGCTAGGATATAATTACTCTAATGTGATATATAAATATACCTTGGGTTCTCTTATGTACAGTTATGGTGTATCTGGTCTCACACTTGAAGTTTCAGACCTGCTTTGAATTTTAGACAAGTACAAAAAGTAGGAAATCCCTGTATTTGTTGAAGCATATTCTTACTCTAATTGCAATACACTGTTGCAGTAGCCAAATTGCTCTCTAATCTTCAGAGTTACTGACTTTTTCTACATTCCCCGTAAGCTTAAAAAGACTCAGAATTCTTCCTTTATAGAGGCATTTGTGAGCCTGGAGTAAATGAATAAATTCATACTACATAATTCTGGTATATATGTGTGTTTACTAGCTGCGAAGCTCGACTGCTATCTGTTCTAGGATGAAATAATTGTCGAGGAGCAAGAAAGTGGGATCTCTTAGACTTCTCAGATCAATGCATTCAGGTACATGTTATAGGCAAAATTATCATGCTCTTTTGCAATAGTTCATTGATACAGAGCTTTAAAGTTAAGATTTCTGTTCAAGAAAAACCACTGAATGCTTTTCTCACACTGACGGATAATGAAGTTATAAAAAGCACACTCAGAGAAGTCATAGCAGAAAAGCTAAATGAGCTTCTTTTGTAACTATTAATTTCAGAGAACTTTGAAAGTTTAACACAATAGAAATCTCCATATGGGATAAATATGAAGAAAGATCTCATGTTGAAGTATTGTTAGAAGAATGTGATCCATCAGGACAAATAAGCAGCAAGGACTAGATCCTCGTTTTGCATAAACTCTGAAGAAGCTTAATATGAAATTGCCACAGTGGTCACTATGGTGTATAACATTTAAATTAGTCTTCTTACCACAGGACAGGAAGACAGTAAATGCAGTGTCATATTCATAAAGGTCTTTAAAATCTGTAGGAATACAGACCTAGTCTGAGCGCATTTGACTTTTGTACCAAGCAAAGCAGTCAGAAGTATAATAATAGAATTAAATGAGTGTATAGTAGTATGATGAAAGTCACTACAGCTTGTGTAGAATAGAGGTCTTTATTTATTTTAAAGAGGTCTTTACTGATGTCAATGAACTTGTCAGTAAGGTTCGTAACACTATATATGGGCTTCCGGAAAGCTTTTAACAGGTTTCTTTTGGAAAGTGGGTAAGTCCTGTCACAGATAAATAATTGACTGAAAGACTAGAAACAAATGTGGGAAAAATTATCAACTCCTGCAATGGATGGAGAGCAATTATAAGCACCCTACATTGGACCTGTGTTGCTCATTGTCACTGATGTATCATAGAATGATATGTATGATGATGCATACTAGGAAAAGAATAGAAATACAACCCCACTCATATCCTGAATATTGGTGTGTAAATGTAATCAGACTGTCCAAGAGAAAACATAGCAGAGGAAAGAATGAAGGGAAGGACAAAGAAGATGATCAAAGAAAGATTTTCACTACACAATCCATCACAAAAAATAACATCATTACACACTTGTGTATATATATGATGTAATGATAAAAAGACAATACCATTTATGCAATATATGCAGGAACATTGATTTTACACTAGACCTTCTCAGCATACAAAACAGAAAGACAGGAGGGATAAAAGACAAGTAAGTAAATAAAGCAATTAATGATACAGAAAAAATTGTTTATGGACAAGCTGGTTACCGTTTCTCATGTTACAAGATGTAGGGAGCACTTAATTTCTTCAAATTTTAAAATAAATAAGATGAATAATAATACATTTTTCACATAGTGCACACTTGCATTCTGTATCTCATTGCGGTAGGATGGGTTTTATGATAAAAATAATTCAAGACATACTATATTAAGTCACTGAAGTCACTGAGGACTATTAAAGCACAACCACACAGACACGACCTGTAATTTGGGGAGAACTTACGCTGTGGATTGCTGCCAGCTGACAGGAAATGCAAATAGTAGTAGCTCCCAGTACTTATCCTGTTTCTAGGATTAAAACTGAACAACCAAGTAGTGTTACTTACTCTTGTATTTCCAAAGAACACACAAGAATCTTCACTTCTAGCAAGAATGGATGCAAATGTTCTTAATAGTTTAACACTTTTCTTCTGGCTACTACTGATTTATTTGTTTTTTAAGAAAAAAAAACTTTAGGAGGCCAGTATCTTGACAAGACAAGAAATTCTGAGGACTGCCATATGCTGAATGAGATCATGCAGTCTCCCACTGGTTTATATTGTATGTGAATTCAATAGAGAATCATTTTGGTTTGTGTATCAAGGTGACCTTGTCTGCCAAACTGCAGGACTAACTGAGAGAGATGATATGGTGGAGCAGTGATTGGCTAAAATTATGAACCACAATGGGGTGCACTGAGGGAATAGAAGACCTCTTGTCCTTACGAAGGGAACTATATTCCTCACTGAGGCACTGAACCATAGAGAATCCTTTCCCTTAAGCAAAGCTTATCTGTACTGTTACTGCACTCACATCAAAACCTAGAGTATCACTTTGTAAATCAGAATTATAAGTGGAAAGGAATAGGTTTCCAGTGTGTTCATATGAGGCAGTCAGCATCTTTTGTGTATGTTGTTTACTACACTTATGATGTTGGCCTTTTTTATCATGCACTGTTACTTCAATTGCATATAACTCCATTTAATGTATAGAATGCCATATCCATATAAAAAGTAATTAAATAGGCTGACATAGTGAGTTGTAGCTTAAATAAAAAATATATTCTGATACTTAGCTGCAAATTCTAACTTTCCTTTTTATGATACATTTTAACATCAGAAAAGAGAAATGAGAAAAAGATACAATTCCATTTTATATAAATATTCCCATAAATTTATCACCAGAAAATAATCCAATCTCACTATTAAAATAACTGGTCTAACAAAAGGTAATGTTGCACAGCCTAAAAGGAATTGAGAAGGAAATATGACATCACTAAAATATTTAGATTAGTTTTAAAATTTGCATACTCAGAACTACTAATGCTATACTAATGAACCATATCATTGAAATAAAATACTATTGGCAAGGTAATAATGGAAAAAAGGTAATGAAATAAACAAAATTGACAAAATTAAATTGCTTCAAAAATATAAGGCAAAAAAAAATACAGAAAGAGGTGATCTTGCATCCAGAAAACCAGGTCTGCAGTTATTACTGTGCCTGCCCCTAATCTGTCAAAACCTCATTTTTATTTTGTATTGATAGTGATTGCAGGAGATGCAAGGAAGTTGAGAGCTGAAAGTGCAACAAATGTTCTTCTGCATATCTTTACTTCTAACCCTGAATAGATGGCTGACATTCTGGCAAACCTGATCTTTACACAAATCAAGTGTCTGCCAGGGCCTGAAAGGCGCAATGTGAAGCCAGAGTTAGGGCCACTCAATTAAAGGAAACGTATCACTCTATGATGTGATTAAGACTATTAGTTCAAATAATTCTGAGTTTTAAAGAAATCTATGTATATTTTATATTATTTTGTACCTGGTGACCTCAAGGACAGTCTTGAATTTGTGTAAAAAAATTTCCCTGCTGCACTCAGTGGAAGAAAAAATATTTAATTCTAAAATTCTGCAACTCTTCATCAGCCAGAGAGCAAAATCCCTTTCCCAGGTCCTGTCTATGTCTCACGGTGAAATACGAAAACCTTGGATTACACCAAGGAATTTGTTTTAGCATTACATTTCACAGAGGATAGATGGGACTTGACATTAATGCTGTGTGCTATCAAAACAATGAAACTGGGTCCTTGTTAGAAAGACAAGAGGAAATATAGACTTTAATAAAGAAAAGTTGTCTTTGCAGAGAATTTACATCTGTAGCCCAAAGATGACTTTTATCCACACTTCTCCATCTCCCTTCTTCTAAAGGATCACACCAGCCATGAGATCACTTGCTTTGCAAGAACGCAGTATTCATACCTAAAACCTACTGGAACCCATATTCTAAGGGCTTTCCTAAGCAATGTTCGGTTATAGTTCTTTCTCTGATAAGACTATAATGTAGGTTGGGTGAAGTAACACTCTTCAGCTTTTAGAGTTATATAAAAGACTCAAACCGAGGCAGAACACATGGAAGAAAGTAAGTGCAAATGGTAAAGAGGAGCACGAGCCCGACTGTACCCTAGCAGTCAAAGAATTCATGGGGAGGTTTATGGTTTCCACACTCTGCTCCTAGAATAACAACCTCTTTATTATTTAAATTAAAGAGCAAGCATGTAAAATACAGAAACAGTCTTGAAAGTCTCAACTGGAACCCAGGACCCATTCACAGTCTACAGGTCTTCAGTCCTTTACTCGATAAGTATTTAAGAGTTCTTCCATATAGTGGCACAGTTTTATTGAAAAGAATAATGTCTCGGTCTTTAAATGCTTACATTTTTTATTGTTTCTGGCTTTGTAGCAATGACATGTTTCTTGTTCCTTTTATCTTCTCACTGGCTTGAATCACTACTTTGCCTCTCTAATCTAAGACTGTAGCTTTTAGTAATGCAGCAGTTCCATTACCAACAACTATAATTGGAATTATGTCTCTATCTTTTTAATGGTGTTGTTTTTCTTCCCTGATACTCCTGCAAATCAATATTAATGTGAATATTTATATCTACAAAATCTGCACTTAGTCTATTTGAAATATTAGATGATGCTTGCAAAGCTGTTCTTTTATTCAGTACCTCCTCCCAACCTAGTCAAGTTAAAACCATAGAAAAGTGTCAGGTTTTTGATTTATTCTCAAAGCTTTTAGCTCTAATAGGCCAGTGCTGTATGTTAAATTATAGTTTTTTGTGAAGTAGTGAACATTTATGCTCCTGTCGTGCATAGGAAATAAATGTGCAATTTGAGTGAATGACATTTTTAGATAGAGTAAGAGAACGGATGAAAGTTGGAAAATACATTTAACAGGCACTTTTGCAGTGGGTTTTTCCCCTACCTTTAATGTCTCTTGGAGAAAAAAAAAAATAAAAAAAAAATGTCCTAAAGCTTCAAAAAGTAAACCCTGATTTTTCTGAAGCCTCTTTTTCATCTTTCTGTTCCCTTTTCCTGTCTCCAGGAAATACATTCATCCTTTAAACATACAGGTCAGAAAATACTGAAATATATTTCAAAAGCAAACAGTTCTTACTTGAAAGGAATCCTTCCAGCAAGCTATTCTATACAGATGTAGTGTTGTCTCTGTTGCATTTAGTGATGCAGAGGTTGCCACAACAAATACTATAACCAGAAAAAATACTTCTCTCATCTGAGAAAGATCTTTGTTTTTTGGAGGACTTTTATGCTACGTTTATTTAAGCAATACTCTCCGTTAATGTCTCTGAGCCTGTCTTCATGGATCTTTTACATATTTACCGCTAATGTCAACTCAAAGATATTTATGTCTTAAGAATTCTCCTATACATAATGGAAAGAGAAAGATGAAGCAAAAACTGTCCTTGAGAAGCACATTTGGAACAACTGCAGTAAGTTTCTGACTGGACTTTCTCTCCATCAGTTTTTATTGATACGTATGATCAGCCTTACTTAGCTAATCTAGAGTAGAGCAAGGCAAATAAAGAAAGTTTTGAGCCATAGCAAGAGAAAAGCAAGTATTTAGGGACAAGCAACTCATTTAAAATATTAGGAGAACTGAGGCTAAAAAGTACAGGACATTAACAGGGGAAAATAGGATTTGGCAAAAGGTTATTGAAGGGAAGCCTTAAACCAGAGGAGAATGAGGAAGATTCTGGACATCTAGGTGATATTGATCAAAACTTGTTTCCAAGATACGAAGGAGCTGAGGCATCAAAATGCCTGCAAGTTTTCTTGGTTATACCAACATCTCTTAAAAAATTACTTTGTAAGCAGAACCAGCCATGCTCAAATACCTTTGTGCTCCATGATGCATTTACGATGTGTCTTGGAAGATGTAACCTGTAGTTGTTTCCTCAAGACTAGTACCTTCTCTGAGCATTTGGGAGAGCATTCAGGAAAACTGAAGATGTTTGAGTGACATTGTTAGTGTAATTCTAATTTCTTGCTAATCGCAGTAAACCAAGGACATGACAGTTTCTGTGCTATGTGAGTTTTGGGACATGTTCAGTAAGAGAAACTGAAGCACATCTACAACACTTTCCTCTAATGCCTGGTTTCTAGGTAATACAGTTTATAACTCAGTATAAAGGGAGCTCATTCAGGCTGTATGAATTCTTCTGCTTATTTACGTTCTCCTCACTTGTAAGGATAGGATATGACAGAAGATTCCTCGATGCCCACTCTTGTGCATAATCTGCTAAGTGATGGACAGATACAGTGCAATGGAGACAGCCAGGGCATATCCATGAACAACAGACTTTCCTATTCACTTCTGAGGTTAGCTGCAGGAAATATAATCTTATTCTTGGATTTTTTTCAGTTATCAACTCTTAAGGAATATGTTAGAATTAGTACAAATGATACTTTTCCTTTGATCTCAAAGAGCAGGATATATTTCTGAACCGTAATTGAAAGCATAGAGTTACAGTTAGAGTGTTTTCTATTCCCCCTTGAGGCATCGACAGTCTGTTTTCTATTAGAGTCTTAAGTGCATCATTGCATTTAACTGCTGCTGTTTGTTACAGACAGTAGGGTCTGGAAAGAATAGTAGTGGCTGATAAAGTATATAATTTGCTTACTTTCTGAGACTCAAAGGTTAGTAAACTTGCTTTCTATTCTCTTGGAGGATGTAAACTAAGTTTCATCTTATTTTAGTGGTTCAATAACAGTGTCTATCACTTCTATTTTTATTTATCAATATATCACAAAGTGACAACGTATTCTAAGTTACAGGTCACGCAAAATGTATCAAAAAATACAATGACATCAAATAAAGATCTGCTTCCCTAGAAGACTATGAAAGCCATGCATTTATTTGTTCAAGTAAGATTAAAAAGTAATGGGACAGCAAACTTTCTGTTTCTAAAATCCTAAATATTTTCAACTAGTCTGTAGGGGGCAGCAGAATCTAAACAAAATAAATACTAAAGTTGAGTGATGAGGGGAACAGAAATACTGAATTGCCTGCTTTTCACTGTATGTAGGTAGGTAGAAATGTACTTGGATTGCTACAAAATGAGCTGCATTCCCTAATTAATACACTTTACATTAACAAACATAAATTGCATACATTTATTTTTATCTAATCTCTTCTTTTATTTACAGAACTACTGAAGCTGAACAAAACCAGTGAGATAAAATTAACACACAAATTGTTTTTTCTTCCCTTTGGGCATAAAAAGACACAATTTACAAGGAAAATGCAATTAAATATTTATGAAACCAAAAAAGTCGAACATCAGTGGGGTTTTGTATATCTGTGAGGTAGCAGAAATAATATCAAGTTAGACTGTTTGATTAATTATTAACATTTTCACTGCATCCCAGTGGGGAACTTATTCTGGAAAAGGCACATTTTTCTATTTGTTATTGTCCATAATTAATTTTTAAGTGGCAAGCTAGAGTGCGAGTAAAAGAAATTTAGTCTTTAATTAACCAATACTACAGATCAGTTCTACTTTTTTCTGTCATTAATATAGCGGAATTGAAGATATAATGCAAGGACATGTCCTTCTTTCCCCTACTCTGCACAGTAAGGTGTTGGAAGAAAGAAATTAAGAAAGCAATGGGGATAAATTATGTTCTTTATTATTCTGGGGGGTGAAATCCACTTTGGTTGTAGGTTTAAATGATACGATTCTAACAAGTCATAGCATTTTTCATTTAATGAGACATCTGGATCAACCCTATTAAATCATACAACCTGGAAACTGTAGAATACATTATCTTTCACTCTTACAGCAGTGGGACTTTGACAAAATATTTTAACTGTTTAGCTGAAGATAATTAGGTGTAAGCAGTATCTGCAGTTCATATGCTTCTGTTTTAATCTTAATGCACCCCTTCACAGAGTAATTTGCAAAATAATGTATTAGACTTTCATGGATTTATTTGTTTATTCCTGCATCACTTAAGTTGATAAGACACTTCTGAAAATCCTAATGTGAAGTAGAAAAGATTATGAAAACTACCACAATTTAAAAGCAACAACAGTAGCAGCAGCAACAAAGTTGTGCACAGTGAAATATCGTCAAAGTGACACAGTACAGCCACAAGACAGTTTACTGACACTTTTTAAAGCATATGAATCAGTGCGTTGTAATGGAGATTTCAGCACTGCAACATAGCACAAACATCACATTTAATCATAAATTAAAACAAAAATGTTAAGTAGCGATCTACCTGTAAAATGGCAAACAATGCTGGGCGTGCAGTGGGAGGCAGCTATAAATGCCTCTATCTCAGTATGACACTGAGATGACTGCTAAACTGCCTTCCTCCACTTACTGTAATAAGAAATTATTTCACTGAAGCCCAGTAACTTTCTTTTTCTCACACCATTGTGATTTGAAATAAAGCATTTGGCTGCCTTGCATTGCAGTCATTTTATAGTCCGCGGAAGAGACAGCAAACTTCAGAACATTTGTAGAGGCTGTTAGCATAATCAACACAGCAGATTTTCGTTTCCCTCACAGAACAGATATTTATCCAGCCAGAAATGAACTTTGTGAGGAACGAATAGAATGAAATGATTTCCACAGAGCAAAGATAACATTTTTCTCCATCTATATCTGGCATAAGATCAGGCAGACATAGCCACCGTAGGCCCAAATGTGTTTCCAGTGGGTGGTGTGTGCAGAGTGGAGTACTGAGTCCCTGCAGCCTATGATTCATTAGTAAGAGCAAACAGAAATGCTTCTCCTTATTCCCAAAATGTGGCATTCCCTGAACTGTGTGTCAAATTTATGTCATAAGTACCTTATCCAAGGACAAAACTGTATCTCAGAGAAAATCATAATCTTCAAGTATTATAAAGCTTTCCAGTACAGAAAACTCTGAATTTTATTTAAATTATTGCATCAAGTACCCACACATGCTTATTAAAAACAACAAAAAGTTTTCTTTACTTATGCAGAAAATAAATATTTCTATTTAGAATTTAAAGTCAAGATAAATACACAAGTGGGACAAATGAGACTTTTCTAATCTCTAAAATGATTTCTTCTTTATTTTTTTCCCCTCAGTAGATCTTGGAGATTGCTAAAGGGATGGATACCTTATTCCAAAAACCTTGAAGACTTAGAAAGATTATGATGATATTCTTGTCATTGCTACCATCAGATTTTTTATTTTGGAGCCGGCACATTGCTATTTTCTCCTATGAAGACAGACTGAAAAAGTTGAGATTGTTCAGTCTGGAGAAGAGAAGGCTCCAGAGAGACCTTATAGTTGCCTTCCAATATCTGAAGGGGTCCTACAAGAAACCTGGGGAGGGACTTTTTACAAGGGCTCGAAGTGAAAGGATGAGGAGTAACGGCTTTAAACTTGAAGAAGGTAGATTTAGATTAGACATTAGTAAGAGGTTCTTCATTCTAAGAGTGGTGAGACACTGGAACAGGTTGCCCTGGGAAGTTGTGAGTGCTCCATCACTGGATATGTTCAGAACCAGGTTGGATGGGTTGAGAAACCTGGTCTAGTGTCCCAGCTCATGCCAGGGGCTTTAGAACTAGATGATCTTTAAGGTCCCTTCCAACCCAAACCATTTTGTGATTCTATGATGATTGTATGAACTTTGGGGTAATGATCTCTCATGAAGTGAAAAGATCCTTGTAGCCTTTACATATGGAAATGTTATATTGGACATAAAAATTTATACCATATTGTTTCATCCTTTTACAACACCCATGCGTAACAACAAGACTATTAGGAGTCTAGATACTCTATATTTGCAGCAGGCACTGAATAAGACTCCTCCAAAGACCTACTATTAAGCATCTTCATAGTTTCATTTTTTCATTCCTTGTATGCTTTTAACATATTTTAACAGATTTCAGTGACAAATAGTCTGATGTATATTTACGAACACTTTACATTCATACATTTTAGAACAAAAATAGTTATAAACTGTTCTTGAAACATGGGATCAGTTATCCCAAGTCAAACTTAGCTCAATAATCTATTTTCAGTGCTAGCTAATAGTAGAACAGTGATAGAAAAAGAGCTAGACTCTTGAAAGGTATGCATAAGCCAAAAGCATTTGAAGGTTTTCAACTAATTTTTGGGTTGTAAATTGCCTGCAAACAGCTCATGAGCATAGCTAAGCCTGGCATGACTAGTCACACCAATATTGTCAATGCAAGACTTTAAAAGATTACCTTTTTTTCTAATGGTCTTTCCTTCATCTGTTTGTTTGTTTAAGAGATTCATGTCTCCTTTGTGTAGCAGTAAAGGATAAAAGGGTATAATCTCTATGATTTTTATTTTTCTGAAACCAGCAGATTTGCAGCACAAGGTCTACTGACCTTAAGATCATTAAATATCTCTTTCTTCTCTTGTGCTGTGCTCCAGGAAATGAGTCAAATGCTCAAACCTCACCATGCGTCCCTGGTCAGCTGCTCTTGTACTTTAAGCTAAGCGCATGCTTATCTGCCTCACTGCGTCAAGGGCAAAGTGCTTAGCTCTAAGCAACTGCTGACATCCTTTGTATGTAACATAGCACTGAAACACATAGTATTTTGTTATGCTGGACTTCCCTTCAAACCGTCAAAACAAATAAGCAAGAACAAATTATTAAAAGGATTTTTCATTGTCCACAGGTGTGATCCTGCATTTGATAAATGATTATAAAGAATTTTATATGCAATGTTTTTTTCTGATATAACACTGAGGAATAAAACATTTGTTTCGACAGATATTATGTGCAGTTTAAACAAACATAGTATGGCTTCAGTTGGAAGGACCTTAAAGATCATCCAGTTCCAACTCCCCTGCCATAAGCAGGGACACCTCCCACTAGACCCTTACAAAAAATCCCTCTCCAGCTTTCCTGTAGGCCTCCTTCAGGTACTGGAAGGCCTCTATAAGGTCTCCTCAGAACCTTCTCTTCTCCAGGCTGAACAAGCCCACCTCTCTCAGCCTGTCCTCATAGCAGAAGTGCTCCAGCCCTCTGATCATCTTTGTGGCCCTCCTCAGGACATGATCCATGACATAACAGATCCATGTCCTTCTTGTGTTGGGGACTCCAGAGTTGGATGCAGTATTCCAGATGGGGTTTCACAGGAGCAGAGTAGAGGGGTAGAATCACTTCCCTTGACCTGCTGGCCACACATTTTTTGATGCAGCCCAGGATACGGCTGGCTTTTCCAGCTGCCAGTGCACATTGCAGGCTCACATTCAGCGCTTCATCAACCAGCACCCCCAAGTCCTTCTTTGCAGAACTGCTCTCAATCCACTCATCACCCAGCCTGCATTTGTGCATGAGATTGCCCTGCCCCAGGTGCAGGACCTTGCACTTGGCACTGTTGAACTTCATGAGATTGGCATGGNTTGAACTTCATGAGGTTGGCATGGGACCACCTTTTCAGTCTGTCAAGGTCTCTCTGGATGTCATCCCTTCCCTCCAGCGTGTCAACCACAGCACACAGCTTGGTGTCATCGGCAAACTTGCTGAGGGTGCCCTCGATCCCGCTTTCCGTGTTGCTGACAAAGATGTTAAAGTGCACTGGTCCCAGTACCGATCCCTGAGGGACTCCACTCATCACTGGTCTCCATTGGGACATTGAGCTGATGATGGCAACTCTTTGAGTGCAACTATCTAGCCAATTCCTTATCCACCGAGTGGTCCATTCATCAAATCCATATCCTTCCAATTTAGAGACCAGAATGTCATATGGGACAGTGTTGAATGCTTTGCACAAGTCCGCGTAGATGGCATCAGTTGCTCTTTCCTTATCCACCAATGCCGTGACCCCATCATAAAGAGCCACCAAATTTGTCAGGCAGCATTATACTTTAAATTTTTCAAAATATCTCTTTTGATCAGTGAATTGATATTTAATTTAACATTGTTATGGAAATATTTACATTCACTTAAAATTATTTATGCATAGTTATAAATGGTTGATTAAAGAAAGAGAGGTAAAATAGATAGTTATTCGTTTTACAAATGATTTACTTTGTGTATGGATTCTTCTGGGCACGATTCTGTTTCATGTGACAGTCAGCTTATTTGGTACTTATGTGGGTGTTTCACACAGAACAAAAAACATTTTTAAATGCTACAGGAATTTTAAAAAGATGGTAGAAAATCAGAAACTTCATCTTACCAGACTTTAGCAATGATAACACAAATATTTACATGTTTACCTAACTTTATAATAGCCAAATTGTTTCTGAAATCAAATGCAGTGGCACCTAACTTTTAAATTACCAGTTTTATTTTCAGTACCTATGGAACATTTATGAGAGACTAATTTTTCTCTGTACTGATGTATTTAAGTCCTTTTAACAAACTCAGTCTTGTCAGATGTTAAATCTGATTTTGCTGTTGAGCATTTTCCAATATGGAAACATTTCCCTTTCCAAATATTTGATCGTGAATCATTCTTTCCACTATTAAACTTTCAATCATATAGTGTAGTTATATATCTATCAATCAGTTCTCCAACCTTTTGATGTCTTTGACTGAAAGAAACTTTCTGTCAAAACATTTATTTTTAAGACAAAGTATTCAGCAGCTGGAGGATTTTTTTCCTTACAGTTTTGAGTCTCAGGCAGACCATCTGCTATAAAAAGTAATTGTTTTGTTCTGTTATTCACATTGATGAAAAAATATGTTTTTAATTTGATATATGTATAGCAATATGTGTGTACTTATATACATACATACTTCCTTCCACCTGAAGCAGTTATAGCTGCAAATAATTTCCATGAAATGATAAAAATATGCAGTAAATGGGACTGTATCATAACCCTGTTGTTTCCCTATAATGGAAATGTGCAATTTTTACTTTCTGGCTATGCATTTTCATTGCTGTGTTATTGTTACCTTCAAAGTAACAGGATGAGTGCAAAGGAAGTGTTTATTATAGGCAGAACAATCTTTAATTGTTGCATAAGGTGGGCATTGTTTAGTGGAAAAATACTTCAGACCTTCAGGATCATCAAGTCCAACTGTTAACCTAACACTGCCAAGTTGACCACTAAAGCATATAGAAATTTTTCCTAATATCCAACCTAAACCTCCCCTGGAATAACTTGAGGCCATTTCTTCATGTTCTATCGCTAATTACTTGGGAGAAGAGACCAACACCCACCTCTCTACACCCTTCTTTCAGGTAGTTGTAGAGAGGAATAAGGTCTCCCCTAAGCTTCCTTTTCTCCAGGCTAAACAATCCCTCAGCCTTTCCTCATATGAGTTGTACTCTAGGCCTTTCACCAGCTCTTATTTGGACACACTTCAGCATCTAAATGTCCCTCTAGTAGTTAGGGGCCCAAAACTGAACACAGTATTCCAGGTGTGGCCTCACCGGTGCCAAGTACAGGACGATCACTTTCCTAATCCTACTGGCCACACTACTTCTGATACGAGCCAGGATGCTCTTGGCCTTCTTCACCACATGGACACACTACTGTCTCACATTCAGCAGACTGTCAACCAACACTCCCAAGTCCTTTTTCACCAGGTAGCTTTCCAGCCACTCTTCCCCAAACCTGTAGTGTTGCAGGGGGTTGTTGTGACCCAAGTGCAGGACCCATCCAAATAGCCTCGGCCCTTTGACTCCAGATCCCTCTGTGGAGTCTTCCTACCCTCAAACATGTCAACAATCCACCCAACTTAGTGTCATCTGCAAACTTCCTGAGGGTGCCCTCGATCCCCTCATCCAGATCACTGGTAAAGATATTAAACTGGTCCTAGCACTGAGCTCCGGGAAACACCACTTGTGACCTGCCATTAACTGGATTAAAATCCATTCATTACAAATCTTTGGGCCTCGCCATCCACCCAGCTTTTTTTACACAGTGAAGTGTGTGGCCATAAGAGCCATGAGCTGACACATGAGCAGACACAACAGTTATTTCATGAAAATGCTGTGTGTATAAATGGTACAAAAAGCTTGACTATAGTCCAAGTAGACAACATCCATAGTCTTATTGTCATGCACTAAGTGGATCATCATCTTTTTGTAGGAGATCAAGTTTGTCACACAGGACCTTTCTCTCATGAACCTGTGATGACGGAGCCTGATCACCTGGTTGTCCTGTATGTGCCACATGATGAACTCAAGATGACTAAGCTTGAGGTGGACCCAATACATAGAAAGCCAGCTTCCACCTGGGCTGCAGTCCCCTTGTACAGCTAGAGCAAGCAACCTCCTTGTAGGTGGAGAGACCACCTTTCTGTTTTCTCTGTCCATAAATGTCTTTGCCAATGTCTACCCACTGACAACATACATGCTGGAGAGACGGGGATGCATGCTGGTGACTAAGGACCTTTCTGGGATCTGGGGTTGTGTCATTGTGAGATTCTCTGGGTGGCAGGTTGGGTCACAGGCAGGGATGAGGCTGTTGGAAAGGCACTTTGGCTTTGGAGAGGATGGAGGAATTGCAGGAACACGTATCACACCCAGAATGGACATGTGTGGTGGGCAGGAGCAAAGAGTGGCTGGGGAAAGCCATTGCACACTATCAGTCATCAGAGTTCTGCCCCACATGACTTGGGGCTTTTCTTTTAGAATCAACCACTCTCTGCCCCACAGTATACCCTGCTTTGCTCTCAGCCTCCTCTGTTGCATCAGGGCTTTGTGCTTCACAGCAGACACAACAGTGGTGGGTAGCGAGCACTCTGCCCCAGCAGCACCATGTGAGGTATGGACAAGCCCATCACTCAGGCCATAGGAAGATGTTGGCACATAATGTCTGTGGTTGTTCCTGTCAGTGCCAGCACAGCCTCCCACCTGTGAGTGCCTCACATCGCAGCCTCCCTATTAATTTACCACTGCCAATCCCGCTCCTTCCTCCCCTTTGCCCCCAAACTCTCCCATGAGATTATACTTACTCTTATTCATTCTAACTCTTACTCTGTATGTCTCGGCTTCTTGCTCAAAAAGCAAAACCAATTCCAATTTTCTCACTAAACTCAATATCTGTTTCTCAGATAAATAGGATAAAGGTTTTCCAGGTAAAGGAAGCCCTGGAAACCAGGCTCACTTCTTTCTGGATGTTACTAGCCATTTGCTTTTAATAATTTAGTCAAATAAACTAATCAGAGACAGCCCTCAGGGAGATAACTTACACAAGGTGAGAAACCAGTTTAACATTTACATTTCCTTGATAGATGCAGTGAAATTCTTCACTTCATGAGAAGTGCGACTTTGATAATCTTGTCTATGGTATTGGCTGACAAGCACAACACTGCTTAGGTGGCTAAGCTTTGTGAACCTCATTCCTGAACACTTAATTCATGCAAGATACATGTAACTCGTGTAGTCAGTCCAATTTTGTCTCAATTTCTCATGTGTAAATATCTCCCACACAAGAACATATCAGGAACTTATCAGGAGTTGGACTAGATGGCCTTTAAAGGTCCCTTTCAACGCAAATGATTCTATGATTCTATGATTGGTATTAAAATAATTAAGTGCTCTGATGCCACAGTAGCAAGTCATCTACAAACACCTTCGACAAAAACCAGATATCTCGTTTAAAAAATAGTCTTTTCCTGTACTTATTATTTTCTAAATTTCAAAGTCTGTGAAAATAATTTCTTGCTTTTTCCCAGTTATTTCAGTAGTTACATCTCTCCACACCTCTGAGCCAGTGAGAAAAACATGAAATAGGGTACCTAGTAATGTCATTATACTGTTTATTTTAATGTTGCAATAATACCTAGTTTCTTTGGCTTGATTGGGTGGGAAGAGAGGTGTTTGATTTTCTGGGACTGGAACATGAATGTTGCACTCAGACCACAACAACTCCATGCAATGCTACAAACCCGGGGAAGAGTGGCTGGAAAGCTGCCTGGCAGAAAGGGTCCTGGGTGTACTGATCAACAAGTGGCTGAATATGAGCCAGCAGTGTGCCCAGATGGCCATGCAGGTCAATGGCATCCTGGTTTCTATTAGAAATAGCGTGTCAAGCAGGACCATGGAGGTGATTGTCCCTCTATACTTGGCATTGGCAAGGCCACATCTTGAGTACTGTGTTCAGTTTTGGGCATCTCAATACAAGAAGGACATCAATGTGCTGGAGTGAGTCCAGAGAAGAGCAGCTAACTGGTGAAGGGCCTGGAAAACAAGTCTTAATGAGGAGAGGCTGAGGGAATTGAGGCTATTTAATCTGAAGAAAAGGAAACTGAAGGGAGACCTTATTGCTCCCTACAACTACCTGAAAGGACATTGTAGAGAGGTAGGTGCTGGTCTCTTCTCACAAGTAACTGGTGACAGAACAAGAGGGAATGGCCTCAAACTGCACCAGGGGAAGTTTAGACTGGACATTAGGAAAAAAATTTTCGCTGAAAGAGTTGTCAGCATTGGAATAGGCTGCCCAGGGAGATGGTGGATGGTGGATATGGCTTAGTGGTGGACTTGGCAGAGCAGGGTTAATGGTTGGACTCAATGACTTAAAGTTCTTTTTCAACCTAAATGATTCTATGATTCTGTATTCTTTCATTACATAGATTTACATAGATGATGACATATTGACACTAAAGTAATCCTAAATAACATAGACCCCAAATGACCAAGTGGAAAGCATGAATAATCTTTACTAAACTAATCTGGTTACATATGCACTCAGTTTACATGAAGATAAATAATATAACATTGAGAAACATCAAAAGAATCTCTTGACTATTGATTTTTTTTTTTAATAGTATGTACAATTCATAAGCAGAACTTTCAGGCAAGTACAACATGCAAGTCAGACATTTTCTTTTCTCTTTCTTCTGCTGAATCTTTCCCATTCTCTTGTGAATATTCCATTTATCAGCTAACTCTTGCTCTATTCACTTATCATCACATATAACCCGAGCTGTAAAAATGTTGCCAGATGTTTTCTTCAAATATTGTTTCAATTTTTGATTAACTTTTTTACTGTGAACTGGGATTACATGAATATTTGATGAAGTTGCAAGAGGAATATTCTCCCAGATAGTCACAATTTGAAAGAATTCTAGTGAATATTTATAGAAAAAAAAAATTATTTAACATGAATGTTTACATCACACACCTGCTTTTTATTATGTAGTCAAGTACAGAGCCTTTTGATGTGATTTGCGCATCCAGTTAAGGAAATTTAGTTTTTCATGCTAACTGATCGTTAAAACTGTTTAGCTAGAAGTGAAGGTTAATAATTTGTTGTTAAAGATAATAAAATACAGTTGTCCTTATGTTTGGAAAGTTTCCCTTGAATTATTCTACTTCAATTTAGGCTTACTGCTTCTTGCATAATCCATTAGAGATACAGAAACTAGCCTGCTGCCTTTTCCTTAGCAGCAATTTTTCCTGGTTTTCAAGACTGTCACATTGTGTCTTCAGAATCTTCATTAAAGAAACAACCTAAATTCACACAATCATCTTTTCTAGTGCACATTTCCCTAGATTTCTACTCATGCATGCGTATAAATAAACATGCATGCATATATACACATACATTATAAATAATAGCAATAAAATAATATCTATGAGATGAGAGGATACTTTTAATATGTTTAAATCCTGTCATATGCTGATAAAATACTGTGGTTGCCATCTTTTAGCTAGGAAGGAGTGACCGGTAATCCTGTAATATTAAAAGTCTAGCAATGTTAAATTACTGTCTCAAAACTAGTTACCTAGACTCTTTAGAATAAATGCATGAAGCACATACTCATGTAAATAATGCTGTTTAAAACGATAGGCAGTTCTTGTAGCTGTACAAGAAAAGAAATGGGATCCTGAAATGCTTCACAAAACTCCTCAGAATCTCACTGTCACCTTTACTCCTTTCTGTTAACTGAGCAAGTCAACAGATAAACAAATTTAATTCAATTCAACTAATGTCATAGTCATTTAATGTATTTGCTGCCAGAACTCTCACCCACCAGCTGTTTAATATTGTTTAAGTCTTGCTTTACTATAAGGAGAAATCCTGAACTGGCTGCTGTTTATGGGGAAGCAGGAATGCTGAAAACACCCCTACTTCAGAATCCTGCTGGCCAAGGCAAAAGTCAAGGGGGAAATCTGAGGCTGCACAGCTGAGCCCATCCTATTACTTGCCTGACAAAGAGCATTTCATGGCCCTGCTGATGTTGGCAATTGCTTAATGGGTGATAATCTTGCCAAATCCTTTATCTTGAAAATTCTTAATTTGGGGAATAGGGCGCTGAATGGAACCAAACCAATTTCCATTTTAGCTCTAAAATGGGATTTACTAAAGTGCTATAAAGAAACTGTACTACTTTTTGTGTATGTCGTGAGATACCTCTTCTATGTCATTTCATCCTAACATGACTAGCCAAGACAGCTTAACATGCAAGAACTTCTAACGATCCATTGGTAATACAATAATAAGACTAGCTTGAGGGAACATATATTTGATAATCAAATACTATTAAAATGAAGCAAGTCTTCAATAAGCACAGTCGTATACAATTTGCCTTTCACTAAAAATATTTTATTGGCTGAATAGCTGGTGCCATGCAAAATAGAAAGGCTGTGTGCTTTGATAAGGAAGTAGAAGGTCAAAATAGATTGTTTTAGTTATGTCCTTTAAAAGACCCTTTAGCATATTACCTTGCTACATCCCAGGACAGCAAAATAAATACACCCTCTATCTATTCTTTAAATGGACCACTTTTGTTATCGCATATTCTCAGTGTGAAATAATATCTGGAGATTTTAATTCTCTCATTCTAAGTGAAATGTCTTTGAGGATGGTATCTGACAGAGGCATATCTGACTTGTGTATTTATGTTACACTTGGATGCATTCCCTCTATCTTCCAGCGAAGAATGGAGTTGCAGCTGTTGCAGCTTGAAGTCTTGTAAATAAATTGTGTGGTGTGAACCACCTAGCATACCTTCTCTTGCCAAACGAATAGCTTATTGTAGTGCCACAAATAGATCAAACATCTCTGGAGAGGACACAGGTTTTCTTAAATGCTTGGAAGGCTTTTTTCTCACTCTCTGCCTCACTTCTTCCCACTGCCAGCAACATATTTTACAAAAAATAACAACAACCAAAACAGAAAACAACTGGATGATTAAACTCTACAGTAACTCCAGGCTTTTGCAGATTGCACTTCTCTTGTGTTTGTTCTGAGTGTTGTATGTGTAAGGGAATGTAACAGAAGTATATTTCTGTGTGCTTTATGCCTAATGCTCTAGTCATTTGAGGTGCACCTTAAAGTTGTTCTTTAGGGCCGTATTCTTAATGACTTCAAGAGTCACAAGTTCTAGTAAGCAAGCCTTTCTTACATAAGTATACACTATAAAGTATGTAGGGCATACTTAAAATATAAAAAAATAAAAATGAAAATGAAAAATATTTTAATTCGTTTTGCTTCTAGGAGTGCATATTTCTTTTAAAAGCATTTAAAATAACAACTGGCAAGTAAAAACAATATCAGAAGAGTGAACAATGCACCTTAGAACTTATATATTATACTGGAATTCAAAAGTGTAAAGACAAAATTCTGCCCTAGCTAAGTCAGGTCAGTTTTCATTTAAGTCAGTAGACACTGTGAGTGAAGATCTAAGGCAAAAATTGCTTCTAAATTTGTCTCTGTCCTCCCAAGACCCAGTGAAACACAAGAGCTGTTCACATCAAGATGATCAAAACGAGTACCTCAGGACCCAGAATTACTCATCTCTGCTCCCCATCACAAACTACTTTTCCTTAGGGTTAGCCTAATACATTATATATAACACATAGCTCACAGAACTGACAATGATCTACATAATCAACCGTTACCATTTCCATTTCTGTTATCTTGCTCACACAAGAAAGAAAGAAGATTTTGCTTTCTCCTGACTTTATATGAAGATCACTGAAATCCATGGAGAACTCCTCCTGACTTCAGCTGTAGCTGAATTGGCTCTGAATGAGCCATATTTGACATCAGAACAGCTTAATGCTGCTGTAAAAGACACAACAGTGGCTCACTGATCCTGGTATTGCTTCTGTGCCGGAACCATTCCCAATTTAGGCCTGCTGCCAACCATCCCCAATCAGCAGGGATGGAAAGGCAGAGACAGGGTGTGGGAATGCTTACCAAAGGAATAAGTTGCTGTAGCACCATTGGACTTGAAACGTCCGCTTGAATCAGAGTAGCTCCAGAGAGATCTGCAGAACTGAAGGAAACAGGGAGTAGGTGAGTGGGTAGAAGAAAATAGGTTAAAAAGTTGTGAAAAGAGCTAACTGCTTCTGTTGCTCCCGTGGGCATGAGATGTATCGGATGGTGTGAATTTTTTTGTCTGTGTATGTGAGATGTTTAATTTCTGCTACAAACAAAAATATATATAGCTTTTTAATTTACCCTTTAGGTTTTCTGTTAAAATCATGGCATTCAGATGAACCTCAATTTATGTATACAGTTACTTTGTTTACTATTAGTCATACTGTGGATTTATGGTATGGAATCCCCCATGACAGGATTTTTTTGTCTACTTCTGAGGTTTTTTTGTATTTATTTCTCTGTGCCTCTGTTCAAATTTTCAGTCCTGCAAAAATGAACTCTACTTATACTATTCATCGATGCTGTCTCTATTGAAATTTTCAGAAAAACAAGGTTTATACCTGTGAACCAGATTAAATTAAAAATATATATATAACCTGTGTTCAAAATGGTAAAAATATTCCATATACTTTGGAAAAAATACTTGAAAACATTAGTAATTTACTCTTCCTCTTTTCTCTCATTCTGAATAATCTACCTGATGTAGTTATATTCTGTCCAAGAAAATTATAGCTTGCATTTGCTCAGTAGAGACATTTAGTTTCACAGGAAACTCAAGGAAGTTTTTTTTTCTCTCTACATATTCCAGATGACAGATGCAATAGCTGGATGGGAGTTTTCTCAAAACTGCTATTTTTGTTACTTTGGTCTATAGTGTATCAGATAGGAAAATTAAAACTTCAGATCTGAAGTTTTAAACATTCTCCTGTGGCCCATCAGCACTAAGATTGTGAAGTGAATGTAATAAAATAAAGCCTCTGGTAAATGGAAAAAAAAAAATAAAAAATACACGGAACCAGAGGTCTCAGAGAGAGGTCGACATGATTCAGTGGGAGCTGAAGGTAATGCGTGAGCCAAAACTTGAGGTAAGAAAATGGATTTCAGCTTTGATATGAAACATCAGTAAGGAAGCTATATCTGAAACAAGATAGAGGGTAAGGAAAGGATTAATTCCAGGTCAGATGAAAGAGAAGCAAAAGCATTAAACAGGGTATACCCTATTTTCCAGGACATAAAATAAAACTGGCCTAGTGTGATTCAGTGTTCCTCTACAGTTAGCATATTGGCTAATAACGCGTGTCTATTTTAACTTGTCTATGCAGAGAAAGAAAACACACTGGAGATTTCAATTAGTTCATTAGCTCAAATGCCACAGGTATGTATTATGGGTCTACAGACTTGAATCTTTTATACGATCCGTGCAATCATTAGCATTGATGCACTCTGCCATGCATTTGAATTCTTGGGGTTTACAGTTTGTACTTTAAATGGTTAGAAAATCACAGACAAATAATCTGTGTTAAAAGTGTTTCCATATTAAATAGCCATCATATTTCCTGACATGCCAGCATTACTGGATCGTTATTTAGCTCCATTATATATGTTTCATAATACAGAATATAACTACAGTGATTATTCTTTCCTTTCTTATGCATCAGAACCCATTGTTATTTGATACACAGTACGCTCCTTCACCAGCGATGGAGCAAATGAAGTAGGTTATTATCTCTATCACCCCTCTGCTGTACAAGATGGACGCTATACTAGTAACCTGGAGAACAAGACACTAACTGCCATGAATTTCCTGTGAAATGCCAGGCAAGACTCTCAAGCCAGACTTTTCCTTTCCCTCCTTTCTTTCAGTATACACACACACACACAAACACTCTTTCTCTGTTCTCACAGTTATGTGGGTCAGGCAGGCACAGGCAAGCAGAATTGCTCAGGGAGTGAAGACAGTGAATCCGGAGCAGTAAAAACAAGGAAACAGTGCCTTATAAACCCTGTACCTAAAGACTCTGCCTCTACTCTGATGTAAATATTCAGCATTCAGGCAATCAGGCCCAGTCAGCATAAGGCAGGTTCTCCATCTATGACAAGGTTTCCTGCTTAGCAGATGAGGAAAAGACTGTGGATGTCCTCTACCTGGACTTCAGTAAAGCCTTTGACACTGTTTCCCACAGCATTCTCCTGGAGAAAATGGCTGCTCATGTCTTGGATGAGCATATGCTTTGCTGGGTAAAAAATGACTGCGTGGTTGGGCCCAAAGAATTGCAGTGTGTGGAGGTTAATCCAATTGATGGCCAGTCACAAGTGGCGCTCTTCA
>VWZK01019957.1:47366-61917 GCA_013396935.1 Baryphthengus martii
CACCCCCCGCCTCCTCTCGAGTTACAAAAGCACATTGGGCAAAAGGAGTTTTTTAAATGGGAACAGATTTTAAAAACACTTCATGCTTTTTAAAAAATGCTTAGGTTGTTTTTGCTTTTCTTTGTTACGTTTGAAATAACAAAAAAAAAANATGACTGCGTGATTGGGCCCAAAGAATTGCAGTGTGTGGAGGTTAATCCAATTGATGGCCAGTCACAAGTGGCGCTCTTCAGTATTAGGACCAGTTATATTTAATATCTTTTACCAGTGATCTGGATGAGGGGATCGAGGACACCCTCAGGAAGTTTGCAGATGACACCAAGCTGGGTGGGAGTGTTGATCTGCTTGAGGGTGAGAAGGCCCTACAAGAGGGATCTGGACAGGCTGGATCTGAGGCTAATTGTATGAGGTTCAACAATGCCAAATGTCAGATCCTGCACTTGGTGTCATAGCAACCAGCAACTTGGTGGAAAAACAGTTCGGAGTGTTGGGCAACAGTCCAATGAATATGAGGCAGAAGTATGCCCAGGTGGCCAATAAGGCCCACAGCATCTTGACTTGTATCAGAAATAGTGTGGCCAGCAGGAACGGGGAAGTGATTGTCCCCCTCTAGTTGGCACTGATGAGGCCATATTCAACACTGTGTTCAGTTTTGGGCTCCTCACTGCTAGAAGGACATTGAGATGCTGGAGCACGTCCAGAGAAGAGCTACAAAGCTGGTGAAGAGTCTAGAGAAACAGTCTTAAGTGGAGTAGCTGGGGGAACTGGGTTTGTTTAACCTGGAGAGGAGGATTCTCAGGGGAGACCTTATTGCTCTTCCAACCGAAATTATTCTATTTCTCATTCAAAAATAAAAGTGAAATAAATGATAACTGTGATGTGAATATAGTCGATAGTACAGAGCAGATTAATTCTCTAAGCAGAATATGAAAATAATAAAAACCAGCTCACATGCTTCTTAATAATTGTGAAATTCTCAAATATAGCAGAGGAGAACAATAGAGGAGAGTCTGTGACTTCTGAAGAGGGTATTTCTGCTGTATATAAGTTGAAGCTATGCGCTTAATAAATGCACAATATAAAATCTGAACAGCTGACACTTAGTTGCACGCTACCTATATAGGCTATAGAAAGAGGGATTGGTCTTTTGAAAGACCTCCTCTCCCTTTCCCCTCCCCTCTNAGCAATAGTAGGACTGTTGGCTAGTGTAGCTCGAAGAGAAATGAAACTATTTTCATCATGCTGTTGAAGCTAGGTTGACTCAGAACTCTGTGCACCTACTTCTCAAGCTATTGCAGGTTAATATATTAATTAACTCACACATGGCTGTCAGTGAAATTTATGCTTCAATCAGGATCCCTAGAGGGAAAAACATTTCAAAATTACTGTGTGTGATTATAAAACCTCGGAAGTTTAAAACTCAGTAAAAACATTCCTAATATCTAAAGTGTGGGGAGTATGATTTTCATTATCTGTTCCTGAGAACTTCAGAAACGTAGATTGGATCAGGTCTTCAGCTCTGCTATAGAGCTGCTGAAGATCTGGTTTAAAAGGAAACAAGCAGTAGGTATTTATATTTTGTGCTTCTATTTACTGTCCTGAAATGTTCTACCATAATGTTATTTCAGAACTTTCTAAAAAAACCCAGCCTTTACAGAACATCCAAAGTACTGCTGATAGTACATAAATTTTAGCTTAGGACAAATAAAGAAAGATCCTCAATGCCTCTCTTGGGAGATTTGTTTGAGACTATAGTGTATCCATTCTGCCTCCTTTCTTGAACTCTATCCATAATTTAAAAAAAGGAAAATACACTTCAGTGTGATTGTTTCACACATTTCAGCATTCCCTTCACCTGTAGAGGATTTTAACTAGAAAGGCTGAATTAGGAATAAGTTTATTATAAAAAAATGAATCAAGTATTCTCACCTTGTTATATGATTAGTTCTACTGATTTCAGCATCTCATGTATGATGTCTATTATGTAGTTGTTTAACCAGAACTGAGTTGATACGGGCTTGAATTTCTTGACCCCGGTTTTCAATTTGGAATTTGACATGATAGCAATGATTAAGATAAACTTGCACATTATAAGAAGAAAATAGGGAGAGAATGGCTTTGATAGTGTAACTTGTATCAGAAAATGACTGTTCTAAAATTTTCTTTGTCATAAATCTGCAAAAATGAAGATGAGGGTTAGAAAAGCAGTATGGAAAATTGATGTAGGTCTCAGAATAACTTTAAATCTCTGTAGTCCAGATACCATAATTTTATTCCATGTTTAGCTGAAGTTAAGTTCTCCCAGTAAAAGCTCTAGTGTGAAAGCTAAAGAAGTTAAAGTCAGTTCTAATCCAATGTCTTTTATTTTTGGAGATGGGGGCTCCTGAGGAAAAATAGTTTTGCAAACATAGTGTGTGATACAGCGTATCATCTGAGATTCGCATTGTGTTACAAAATGGCTTGAAGAGACGCTACACTTGCAGTATCTTCCTCTCATGCCATACCCTGAGCATGCTTTGATATAGCAGAAAATTTCAGCTAGTAAGATTGTCTATAAGATTTACTGTGTAAATCTGTACTTGTCAATACACCTTTCCATAAGCAGTTTCTAAGTGAATGAAGGTAGTGTAATTCATGTATGGATGAAAAGTTCCTTTTGCTATGCTGTTTTAGGGGAATAAAGCTACTGATAACTGGGAAAGTTAGTGATGGCCAGGGCCACATGTTTTTCCTTTTTTTCTGTTTAAGTAGTTATTCAATATCATGATCTCGCAGGTGTGGGAATAAGCAGTAACTCTGACTGAAGGACTATATATTCTGGCCACTTGAAACAACTATCTTAAATATACTTGATTTTGTGGCAAACAGTCATTTATTCATCTGAATGGCTGTGTGTACAGCTTTAGGACTTCAGTAAATAACATTTAGATTATAATAAGATAAGAGAGTGGCTGCAGATGTTGACTCCTTGAATGTCATCGCTATTTAGACAACTACCTCTTCATAGAATCACAGAGTGATTCAGGTCAGAAGGGATTTCAGGAAGTCTCTATTCCAACTCCCTGACCAAAGTAGGGTCAGCTCTGAGGTCAGCTCTCAACTTGTTCAGGATTTATCCAGTAAGCCTGGACTACCTCCCAAGATGGAGACTATACAGCCTCATTGGACAGCCTGCTCCACTGTTTCGCTGCCTTCGTGGTGAAAAAAAATTTTTTATATCCATTTTGAGCCTTTCCTGTTTCAATTTATATCTGTTGTATCCCATTCCATGATGTCTGTGTGCCACTAAAGAGCCTTCTTCCATCTTTTCAGTAGCCTCTCTGTAGGTACCAGTGGGCCTTGTTAGGTGCCCCGAGAGCTGTCCCCAGGCTGACCTAACCCAACCTCCTCAGCCTGTTCTCACAAAACAAGTATTCCATCTGCCAGCTGCCTCAGTAGACCTATGCTGAACTCTCTCTGGATTAGTGATGTTTTTCTTCTACTCTTTGCCCCAAACTGGATGGAGTATCAAGATGTGATTTGATGACTGCTGAGTAAAGGAAAATAGTAATCACTTCCTTTGAATGACAGACTGTGCTTATGCTAATGTAGCTCTGGATTGTGTTGGCCTACTTTTCTGTCATGCCCCACTGCTGGCTCGTGTACAACTTGCTGTACACCAGGAACCACAAAGCCTTTTCTGCAGATCCAGAGCTCCCCAGCCTGTATCGTTCCTCTTTGAGTACAAGACTTGGGATATCCTTGTTAGATATCACCAGGTTCCTCCAGTCTGTCTGCATCCTTTTGGACCTGCCCGTAAGACATCACCCAGTTTCCCTAGCCTGGTGTAATCTACAAACTTCAGGAGCAAGTACTTCATGATCTGATCACTGATGGAGACATTAAGCAAGATCTGCTCAGGGAGAGAACCATGTGGGACCTAATTTGTTAATGGGTTCCAGGTTCAGTATTACCTATTAACTGCTCACCTCTGAGTCCAGCTATTCAACAAGATTTTTTCATATCTAATTATCTGCCTATTAAAACCAGAATGACTAACCTTGGATATAATAACACTGTGGGACACAGTCTTTTTAAAGTCAAATCTTTTCGCTTATTCACAAAACCAGTTGTTTTATCACAGAAGGCAACCAAGATGGTGAAGCATGATTGGTAAAGCCATATTGATGGTTCCCAGTCACCTTCTCCTTTGTGTGTCCTTATATGTGTTCTAGGAGGACTCATTCTGAAATTTTTCCAGGCATCAAAATGAGGCTGATTGGCCCGTAGATCCCTGGATCATTCTCTTTGTCTTTTCTGAAGATGGATGCCATGCTTGCCTTTATCTAGTTGCCAGAATCCTCACTCAGTCTCCATGAACTTTCAAAGATGTTATAGAGAAGCCTTGTAAGTATATTGTCCAGTTCTTTTTACACAGCTGAATACAGTCCATCTGGTCACATGAACTCGTACGGGATTAGCTGTCTGAAGTGATCATCCTCATGCACTTTGCTTGTCCTCCTCTTTCAGCCCTTTCACTGAGTACAGAGACCTGGGAGGACTTACTGATAAGAACTGGCAAAAGAAGGCATTGAGTGTTTCATCCCTGTCTGCTGTTACCAGATCATCAACTGGCCAGTATTTTCCTTGTTCAGCCTTTTACTACTAATGAGATAGTAGAAACTCTTCTTGATGTCCCCTGCAAGGCTCAGCCTGAGTTCAGTTTTGGCTTTCTGGACACCATCCCTACATGGTGATGCTTCTAAATTTCAAATGTCCTTGATTACAGTTCCCCTATATTGTTCTTTTGCATTGGCTGTCTATTATGAGTTCACAACTTAGCCAAGTGAGTCTCCTGATATGTTGACTTGTCTCCCTGAGTATTGAGTGGGATTGCCATTGTGCCCAGAAGATGCTGTCCTTAAAGACCTGACAGCTGTTCCTGAGTTCCTTTACCATTTCCCTTTTACCTTCCATTTACCTTTTCCTTGAATAAGCTGAACTCTGACATGTGAAAGTTCAGTCTGTAATCTTCTACCTGCCTTCCTCACTCCCCCAGGTTCTTGAACTCTGCTATAACCAAGTCATCCACTAAACTTCTCATTCCCAGCCAATTGCTCCTTGTTAGGAGGTTTGTAACAAGGTGCCATGACAGCACCTTTACTAGCCGCTCCTCTGATCCTGGCCCACAAGCTCTCAGCCAATCTATTGTCCATTTCGAAAGAGATCTTCTACATCCAGCCTGTGTTGGCTTTGTGTCTGGTGGGGCTTTGGTAGCAGGGGAGGGGTCTACTGATACGGATTTTTCTAAGAAGTTTCAAGAAGGCTCCAAGTCAGAATTTGCCTGTGGCCAAGACCAAGCCAATCAGTGCTTCTTTGATAACGTATTTAAGAGGGGACATACCTGCTGAGCTGGTTCTTTTGTTTTGGGAGTTCTTTTGTTTGGGAGAGAAGTGGGACAAAGGAGAGACAACCATTGGGCTACCGAGATCAATAAGGAAGAAGAGGGGGAGACACACTGGAGCAGCCATTCCTCTTCTGCCTGTGCTGAGATGGCAGGCTGAGCCCTTGCAGCTCTTAGAGATCAATGGTGGAGCAGAATCCTGCCTGCAGCCATGGAAAACAACATGCCAGAGCAGGAGCCTGGACTCAAAGAAGTCCATGACTCTGAGGGAGGCCCATACTGGTGATACATCACTGGGAGGATCACTGTCTGCAGAAGGGACCCACACTACTTGGAGAAGTTCATGGAGGACTGTCTCCCGTGGGAGGGATGCCACACTGCTGTAGGGAAGTATTGTGAGTTTCTCCCCTGAAGAAGAAGGAGTGGCAGAAACAATGTGGAACAGACTGGGACTGAGTGCAATCCATATTCCCTGCACCACTGGTGGTGAGGAGGTAACAGAGCTGGGCACAGGAAGAAAGGAGGTCTAGGGGTAAGGTGTTTTTAAGATATGGTTATATTTGTCACTGTCCTACTCTGATTCAATTGGTTAATTGGCAGTAAATTTGCTATTTAAAATACATAGGAATTTTTTTCCCCAAGTGAAATTTGTCTTTTGCCTGTGATCATAACTGGTGAGTGTGCCCTCCCTGGCCTTTGTCTCAACACTCAAGCCTTTTGTTGTATTTTTCTCCTCCCCATCCCACCAGAGAGGGATAGAAGTGAGTGAGCAACTGCATGGTGTTTAGTGGTGGCTGGACGGGCTTAAACTGTGACAGATACAAAGGGCACACTCACCTCCTCTTCTTCCTTGCTCATCATTCTTTGTTCTCATCCATCAGGGCACCCTGGCCATATGAGCTGTCCCATCAGCTCTCAGTTATTCTGGTGCTTTCACAGTTCTGTGATCTCATAAGGAGTTCTAGTTCCTCCTGTGTGCTTCCCAGACTGCATAGAGATGTCTGAGGTGGGCTTCCTTTCAACCTTTTTGATCAGTTTTAGGTTTCTCTTGTTCAGATATCCCTGCTTTTTGCTTTCTATCTGTGTCCTTTGTTTCCTCATTAACTGTGGGTTGTAATCTCTCACTCACATGTTTTAGTGTAACAGAGAATATGGATGCAGATGTCACTTGTCAGTGCATTAAAATGTACAGAGCATATTTCATACTCAGAACAAAAAAAAAATTAAAAATCCCCCAGCTGTCTAAATTTTTTAGGAGCAATTAGGTGCCCTTGATATCTGGCAGCATCTGTGCTAATACACTCAAAGGCTGGACAGTAATATTTTAGCCAATTAAATTGAAGAATTCCATTGTGCTTTAAAAAGATATTAACCGCTATTATACTGCGTGTGGACTTGCCTATTCATAAATTATTAATGTCACTGAAAAATTCTTATGTTTCAATATTCTCTTATTCTAATATATTACTGTGAGGGATGAAAAAGAATGAATGGTGACAATAAAATAATAACAGGAAATAGATAACTTATATCTGAATGCTAAAGGAAGTAAAATGGGAAAGGACACAGAATGTTTCATGTAAAGGCAGCAAACAATGAAGTCTCATTTCTTTAGTACATGATATTTCGTCTGTTCCTAATGGGATAAAGAAGTAGTACATGGGAAAAAAGAAAGCGGCTGCCAATTTTTAATTCACAGATTGGAAAGAGTCAAAATAACAGGATACTCCAACCTCTCATAGGAAAGAGAAAATATTAATCTTCAAACACTTCATCCAAGTGACAGAATTTGTATTACCAAAAGGTGCTTTAATCTATTAGGGCATCTCTGAATTTCATGCTAATTCTTACAGTCAATGGGAACTCGGTTAACTTGGTAAAGTTAGATGGTATTGCACTCACTACCACAAATGACAATGTAAATGAATATTATCCCTGCTAGGTACATGTTATTTAAAAGGTATTACAGTGATTTCTCAAACATACACTAGGCAAAACCATTATCTTCCAATACTGTGTGACTCATACTTTCAGAAAATGCCACTTCTGAAATGCGAAAGCGTCAAACTGCAACCTGTGAAAACACTTAGCTCTACCTGTCTTTCCTTTAAAAATACTCCTTTAAAAACTGTATACAGGAAAACTATCTTTCATATTCCTCTCCATGCTTTTCTCCCTTAATCCTTTCACTCTTTTCTTCCACTTGACTGTAATATTAATTCCATCGCTGGCAAAAGTATTATTCTTTTCCTCATTCTGTCCAAGATCTCTCTTAATGATAGCTCCTTTAAATTTGTTTTTCTTTCTGCATGGATTCTTTCTCCAGAGTTAAGCATTTACCCTCTTTTTAGTCTCCAAAGACCTTCAGTCCCATACAACAACGGTGGCTTTCCTTTTGCGGTAACTCCTTTCCTCTTGGAGTAATACAGAATCATAGAATGACTTGAGTTGGAAGGGACCTTAAAGGTCATCTAGTTCCAACACCCCTGCCATGGGCAGGGACACCTCCCACTAGACTAGATTGCTCAGAGCCTCATCCAGCCTGGTCTTAAATACTTCCAGGGATGAGTTGTCCACAACTTCTCTGGTCAACCTGTTCTAGTGTCTCATGATTCCCTGTTACAAATATGAGGATATTTTATTCTCTCTTCTAAGATATGTGTATGTATCATAGAATACCAGGTTGGAAAGGACCTCAAGGATCATCCGGTCCAATCTTTCCTGGCATCTCAAGCTCTTTCAGGGCTTTTAACTCAATCATATCATCATTCTTATGCAAAGGAAAATATATTTATATTTGTAGTCATAATATTACTACATTTATTCGTATTATATTAATTCATACTTGAGGATTTTCTCCTTCTTCACAAGTAACTTCTTATACTCAGGTCCTATGTAGCTCAGAGTGTGATTGACATCAAATCATCATTAAACAGGCTCAAGCCAAATCCCTTTGCTTATGCTAAGGAAAGAATCTCAGGAAGGTCACAGCCAATGTGAAGTTTCTCCTGCTTTAAAATTCATTCAGTACTGATCAACTAATTACGTGAAGGAGCAGCTGGATTCATTATTTCGTCCTTATTTAAGGAGTATCTTCAGTGTTCCTTGGAAAAAAATTTACCTTTATTTAAGACTGATGATGTGGTGTCAGTAATGCATACCTTTATCACTTCGCAATGAATCTATCAGCCATCATAAACTTAAAAGACAATGCAGAACCAAACAGTGTATCTTAGAAAAGAATTTTTCTCTGTTCCAGGTTTCTATATTCTTTGTCAACTCTGAAAGCAGGGACATGTGATGTTTAAAGGATTATCTAAAGCTTCAAGGTAAGATTCATGACCACCAAATCCATTCTTTATATTGAAATGCTCATTGGAAGGATAAAATAAACTATCAAAGGTTCAAACATGTAAGGTTGATGCATTTCACTTCAAATAAATGTAAAAGCTGATATTTCTTCAATCTTCACTTCTTTCATACTTAGTAGCATCTATATATACAATGTATATATTCTGATTTATGCTCAGAAAAAAAAGGCAGAATCAAAATTTTCATCTTTTATCTGTAGAAAAGGTATCTAATACTTGGGTTAATATTTAAGATGGTGGGTAGAATTACCACTCTTATATTTATTTTTGTAGGCATCCTCTACTGGTACTTCATGATTATTTCATTGAGAATAAAATTTATTGTTTTTCCTCATCATCTACACCTGAAATTCCATGAATGAAATAATTTCCTGTTATTTTGAAATATACCAAAAATTATCCATGTGGGATATTGGTGAGGAAAAGACTGGCGAGTTTGGTCTCAAAGTGATGTGGTTTGTATTTCAAATGGTTGTTTATACTTTATTTTTCAACATTGCAGCATCTTTTCAGGTAAGTTTTAGAATTTTAGCTTTTATGACTCAACTCTTGCATCTGTCATCTTGAATCATCAAAGATCATGATTAAATAAATCCCACATACTTCACATCAGTTTCAATATGAAGTACAATACATATTCCCTGAAGTTTCTTAGTTTATGTGCTGAATATTTCTAGCTGACTTTAGTACTACTGATTCTAGTACCATTTTTGTATTTTTTTTGCTATCTTGATACCTCTGGAATTAAGACTTTATTCTGTGTAGTACACTGTTATTTCACATATTCCCATATTTTTCTTCACTTTCCACTTTCAGTAGCAAATATTTTACTTTTTTTTGGCCTTGTTTGCCTTTACCTGCTAACTTCTTGCTTTCATCAGCTCTGAAAGGGGACTTTAATTAAAGTAAGATTCTTCTATTTTCTGCCTTGTATATTTTAATGTTCCTATAATTCTATTCTACACTTTGTGTGTAGTGTGTAAGGAAGCTGCATTGCTCTAAATAAAAGTAAAAAGTGAAAAGTTAACAGTGAAAAAGTTATAATAGACACAGACCAGTAAAGAACTGAGTATTCACTGCACCAAAACATTTTTGTGGAGTATGAAAAATATAATAAACACCTCTTTGGAAACTCAAAGAAGAATGAGTAAATTATGGTTAAGCAGATTGCTCTTTGTAGCCTTGATACACAAAGTTATTATAAAGCACTTCCAAAACTCAGAATGAAGAATTGCAAGGCTACTGAAGTAACATTTCTATCAGGAATTATTAAGGCAGCACAGAAGACACAAAAAGTAAATCTCTGTAAGGAAACACTACAATAAGCTGACTAAAAACTTTTCCAAAAGTTCCATGCAAGAAAGGGGAAGATAAAGAACTAAATGTCATAAAGATAATTGAAAACTAAAAATTAAGCATATGCAAACAAACAGATAACAGCATATTCCAAAATAGTAATCAGGCAATGACAAGAAATAGTTAGCTAATCAAAAAAAGAAATTAAGTATTTTTGACAGTGAACATAATGAAAGAAAAAAACATTTCACAAAGAGAATGAATTAAAGCTCTGAACAATCCTGGGGAAAACCAGGTCATATGCTTTAAATCTGCAGCTGCAAATTGGACAATTTTTAAATAGCACATTTAAATAGAAACATTACTTGAAATGTGCAGTTTTGTTTCTCCATATGCAGAACAATATGTATTGGAGACTCATCGCAAAAATTCTTGTACAGGCAATACTTCTAGTTGACTCAATGAAAATTTGATTTGTGAAAATTGTGCTAAAGGGTTTGTTTTGAGTGTGAGGATGATTCACTATCTGTGGTTTATTCTGTCTTCTTCAGTAATAGCTGGGTCTCACCGATAAGCTGGCTCTATGGCACCAACCAATATTTTGTCCTGTTAACTGCTAAATGCTCACACATTTAGACGCTTGTGGACTGCTGCTAAATTATGTAAGAGTGCACACTGTGTTTCTTTGCAAACTGGATAAGTAACTCCAAGAATAACGGTCGTGTGCACACACCCACACCAACAAATATTCATTATTTTTACAAATATTTTTACCAATATTTTTACCATCAGTCTTGTTTTTTTAAATCCCCTCAATACTAATATTCTGTCAAATGTTCAAACTCAAATTAAAATAAAGTCAAATTCTGAACAAATATTGCTGATAAGATTGGCCAACTGCATTTATTTGGTGTAGTAGCTGATACAGCTGACATAATTCTTAATGTGGGCAGACTTAGGTGTCTACTGTAGATTATACATCATTGTCAAGAACAGAGTTGATACTTCAGTCTTTAAAATGTGAACTTGTGGAGTGAAAAAGATTCAGATATTAATTGAATGTCATCCTTTCACATATTTATATTGGATTTATCAATCTTAATTGTTTATTTGGCCTCTCATCGCCAGATACCTTATTTACTTATTTTTTCATTCCCCTTTTTGCAACCTACAATTAAATTCAATTTGACTTCTTGAGACTAACCTTCTTGGAAACTGTAGGATTTCTGTGATTATTTTTAATCATTAATATATTGCCAGTTCCACAAAGCAGGTCTTGCTAAGTTGCAGCTGATACTAATTGTGTGGTAAAAGCACTGAGTAGCATGACATTGTTTCTGCTCAGTCCTTTGTTCTTATGAACAACTGTGACAAGTAGGTGTGCTTAAGCAACAGGCAACAGGAGATAGGAAAGATTTAGCTGATCTTTAAACACTATAAAACATGTCTTGAATTATTTGGTTTAAGAAAGAAAGAGAAAGCCTACAGTTTTAGAGAGGATGACAAAACATTTCCATCAAATTAATACTGGTTGTTTGGTTGTTTTTTTTTAAATAGATGTCCACTTACGCACCTTTCCCTCCACCCACCAGCTCCCCATGAAAATTTTCCTGTTTTTTGCAGAAAGTTGTCTAGTTTGCTCTGAGGGCTGTTGGTGATAAGTTATAGGGATCGTTTTATTGAAAATCTGGTGTTCTTTCAGAAAAGAGTTTGCTGGGAAAGTTTCAGGCAGACCTGTTTTACTTGCTAAATTCATACCAGGAGGCTGTCTGCTTCTCTGTTTTCTGTTCTTTCTCAGGAGAACATATGGACTCTGATCACTAGCTCTAACTTGGCTACATTAATTGTTACAGGATTCAAAGAAAACAGGGAAAAGTGGCTTTATGCTGCATATTGTGCTCATTCAGTTCTCACGGAGCTGGTGAAACCTCGGGCTTGTGTAACTTGTGCTGAAAAGAAGCCAGCCTTCTTCAGACCTTTAAATAACACCCAAGTGGCATTTGCACACTTCAGAACAGTTGGAACATTTATACCCTGTTGTGTTGACGAATGTGTCTTAAATACTACTTGTGCAGAGCTAGCTGAGAAAGTTAAATTCCTTTAAAGCTTATTTCTCTCAGATTAAAAGAATTCTGAGATAGGTAGGATTTAAGATCTGCTACTAAGGCTAATATAACAGAGGTTAAATGTAGTGCAGATCAGAATCTGTCCCTTGGTGTCCTCTGGCAGTGGGTTTTCTTATGTTGGGATTTATGTCTGAAAAGGTGGTGTACTATCAGCTCTCCTCTTGTAAGATTATTTTAAGGAAAATTTGAAGGTGTCACTTTAGCAAGAGTTAACACTCTTGCAAATTTAACAATAAGCATGTATATTAGAAATATATACATTCTGATATTCTATACTATATAACATGTCCAATATAATGAATGAGTGAATGTTTTCTTTGTTTTTCTGCCTATACCAAAATTTTTTGTGGGTTTTTTTTTTTTTTCCATCAACTCTTGTCCTAGTTTCTGTGGGATTAGGACTGCTGTGATTATTTTATATATATTCCTTCCTACGATTTGGCTTGCTTGGTAGAAAGAGTGAGTTTTGTTGTGAGTGAGTAAACAGTAAATGTCAAGCTTTATTTTGCTGATGTCCATTGTCAACTTTCTTTAGTCTTTTGTCAGAATATGACTTCTAGGAAGCAAAGGATGCTATCCTGTTTGAGAAGTCATATTATTTCAGCACAGTTCTGGCAAAAATTTTGCAATTATTCTGTGGATCATCTTCACTGGGTAACCCTTGGGGCACACGAAGAGAAGACAAGATTTAAGCAGTTCTGTAGTGTACAGTGCAATTATTTATTTTCTGTTGTATATAATAGATACCAAGTCACTAACAAGCAACACATTAACATTAGGCTGCATATTAACATGCTCACCAGTCTGAACGAGACACTCAGTGAGTTTTTACTGGTTGGGTAGTCACCATCAATGGAGAGTGGTCATTATTCCTTGAAGAAAGCTGATCATTGATGTTTTCAAGTTACTATCTTCCAATTATTTGTTTCCTTAAAATTTTATAGCTTCCAGCTAGTAGTATTCATTCCTCCTGTGTCTCTGAGCTCATAATAATTGCTATCTTAATGATTAAACTTCTTCTGTGTTTTTTTTTTGACATTTCTTACCTCTAATTCTTGTAGCTCATATAATTTTTCACACCTTCATAATGATTTTCTGAACAAAACTGAATTAACATCACACAGCTGTGTTACATCAAGCTGGCCTTGGATCACAGACAGCTGAAATCCTATGCCAAGGGCTTCATTTTCATCTTGAAAACATAATTTACTCAAAATTCTCTGCATTGCTATTTCAAAGCGATAAAAAGCAACAAACGTAGAATAAACATATCCATATTTTTAGATGCTTTTGGGAAACATCCAAAGGAGGAGCATTAAATGAGCAAATTAAAACTAATGCATGCTTCTGAGGAAATTGTCTTGAAATATAAAGACTAGTTAAAATGATGATGCTATCATTGTAAAAAGAAAACATTCAAAACCAAAGCAAATCAGACAACTAAAGAGAAAAGCTAGAAGTGTTAACTGGAAAGTTATTAATGGATCCATGATTGTCTGATAGGAATGAGTTATAGGATTTTTAGATAAGACAGTTTCATAGTTGAATTTGTGCACTGTCTACCACTACAGTTCACATTGTTCATTGGCATTTCAAAAGCTCTAGATGTAGAATATAAAAAAGGCAAAATTAATTCTGATCCATTTTCAGTCCTTTTTTTCCTTGCACATTCACTGCTTATGAAATTGGGATGGTTTTTATGCTATGATATGTGTATTTCTGCATAGTACAGTATAGTTGGTATACTAAAATTTGTTGAAGGAAATCTAATTTAACTGAAAAGCAATTTGCTCCATGACACGTTCTTCTGTGTCAATCAATGACAACCACTATAAGCTAATTAATAATGGATATACTTGCAAGGTGAAAAATCTTCGTGAGACACTGTACCGAACAGAATAATGCAACAAGAAAGCTGCTTAGATATGGGGTTCTGCACTTCAACATACAGTTTCTTCGGCTGCTGTGCTTCTTCACACTGCAAAAAAAAAGTGGAATATTTGCTGCTAACATAACATTGATTTGGATTTTGAAAGAGAATCTAATAGAAAAGTCCACCCAAATGCTACGAAAGATTTCAAACTCTTTAAAAAAAGGTGCACTGAAAAAAAAAAGGCTGTTGAAACACATGAAGACATTCAGTACAAATGCTCAAAAACGGTGTAAATTCAGAACTCTTTTTTTCCAGTATGATTTCTGACTAAAAGTTTCCTGCCACTTGTTTAGGCCAAGCTCATTTAATCAAATACGGCCAATTGCAAGGTGATTATCTACAAAAGAATAATGCAGAACACAGTTTTTGTTACATTTTCACATAAAAAGACCATTTTCAAGCTCTTTTCAGTTAGTATTGTATTGGGTTTGGGTGAGCTGGA
>VWZK01019959.1:0-28679 GCA_013396935.1 Baryphthengus martii
TTCTTCCATTCCTTGTAGTTTCTTTTTGTAGGACAGCGTGAACTGTCACAAGAACTAACAAGATCTGTTTTCCTACAGGTTTGTGTCCTCATTTTAATTGTTTTGGCTGAAATCCTGTTTCCACTGTAAACCAACCTTTTTCCTTCCATCTCTGATGTACCCACCCATCAGCACCAAGGTCTGGCCAGGTGCTGTGAATCAGCACAGAGCAGTGCCAAGTTCTGTCTCGCTGACCCTCTCGCTGACCCTCCATGTCCCTCTTGCTCTCTATTCAGCTCTCTCTATCCCTCATGAAGCTTGCAGGAACTATAGGACCCCTAGATTGTACCTGGCTTACAAGCTGGACTGATAATTGGCCAAGAAGTTGAAAATTCCTAAAAGCAGGAGTGGGTATAAGACAGGCAAAGTGACTGTACGATCACAGCGGGTTTTCTTTAGGAAGAGACAATCGGGACGTATACAAAACCAAAAAGTCATAAGAGAGTCTTAAGCAGAACAGTCATTTCACCCAAATGGAGATAGATACAACACAATGAGGTGCAGTAAACACTGGGAAAAAAAAAAATTCTGAACATTACTAATGTAGAGATAGAGAGTTAGGGTAAGATGGTGTGTGACTTTAAGAAGAATGTTCTCAAATAACAGTTGCATTTCTGACTGATCCTTGGTAATATCAGCATTGGCATTCATTCCAAATATCTCTGGGGAAGGATTCAGTGGAAGTGTCTTTGTATATTCAATATAGGTTTGGTACTGAAAAGGGGGGAAAAAAATACTACTCGACTTAAAAGGAGATGCACAAACAGCCCATGACAGGCTGCAAGCTGTGTCTCAAAACCAATGAATACAGTGTTTAAACTAAGATACAAAGGAATATACAAGGACCTCACAAATTCCTCTGGTCCATCCTCTCACCCTGAAATCAGAATTAGCTTTGCTTAAATTTTCTGACGGCTTTTGGAAATTATCTTGCAAAATAAGACACTTGGTGCAAGGGACTGCAGCCCCTTTCTGCACCCACTCCTTGCCAAGTGTCTGAAGGTGTTTTGCTGGTGTGACGTCTCCCGTGTGATAAATTAAGCTGATTAGTACATCTTTGCTACCTCCAGCAGATATGAGCAACTAATTCTCTTATGCCTATTTTACAATTCTTCTAACTTCAGCAGCAACTTTTAACCTAATTGTCAACAGCAGGATTAGAGAAGTGATTCTCCCTCTGTACTCAGCACAGGTGAGGCCGCACCTTCAATACTGGGTTCAGTTTTGGGCCCCTCAATCCAAGAAGGACATTGAGATGCTGAAACGTGTTCAAAGAAGGACAGTGAAGCTGTTGAAGAGCCTAGAGCACAAGTCTTATGAGGAGCAGCTGAGGGAACTGTGGTTGTTTAGCCTGGAAAAGAGGAGGCTCAGGGGAGACCTTACTGCTGTCTTACTACTATGACTACCTGAAAGGAGGTTGTAGTGAGGTGGAAGTCAGTCTCTTCTCCCAAGTAACAAGTGATAGGACAAAAGGAAATGGCCTGAAGTTGCACCAGGGGAGGTTTAGGGTGGATATTAGAAAAAATTTCTTCACAGAAAGGGTTGTAAAGCAATGGAACGCTGCCCAGGGAAATGGTGGCATCCCGACCCCTGGAGGTATTTAAAAGATGTAGATGTGGTACTTAGGGACATGGTTTAGTGGTGACCTGGCAGTGCTGGGTTAATAGTTGGATTTGATAACCTTGAAAGTCTCTGCCACCCAGAAGGATTCTATGATGAGTAACACAAAGCAAAGTCAATAGTTGTTAGGTAGTTCGGCTGGTTTTTCTACATCATTTCTTAGAAGTCACTGAAACAAGTCCTAATAGAATGTGAGATCAAGCCGTGACAGCAGTAAGCACTGAAGCACATGCCAATCTCAGTAAAGACAGATCTATTTTAAAAAAAATATAAGCTGTTGATAATTCTTTTGTTTTGGGATACATCTCCTTCAGGTGGAGCAAAATACAGGCCGCTTGGGTCAAATCTGGATGTGTTGTATCAGGGTTTAGCTCCTACAACAAACAGCCAATTGGAAAACACAATAGATTAATATGCATCTCAAGTATTGTTATTAAAGCAGTTAATTTTTTTAAGTGGGAAAATATACAAATCCAAAGTTTAATTTCTTAGATGCTTATAGGTGATTATAGTAAAATTCACAGTTACAAATGAAACTTCCTTTCTACAGCTGGTGTGTTTTTATTCATGACTTCACGATACTGTACTAAAATTTGTTCTATCTATGCACGTTTGTGCAATATAGGAACAAAACCAACCACAAGCTCTGTACCACAAGAGCAATGGAATGTATACTTTGCCCTTTTAATGGACTTACTGTCATACAGCTGTTCTGGGAAGGGCTATAGTAATAATATATATACATTAGAAATGTGTTTGGTTTATTAAGAGGGGGAAAAAAGCCCAAAGAAATATACACTAATACCTCTTTGGAAACCTATAGCTGTCCAAGCGTAAAATTTCTTAGCATACTGCTTTTCTGCAGCAATAGACAGATGATGAAAGCTCTTGGCCTGAAGAGACTGTTGTAACAGCTGGGATTTACCATTCAAGAAACAGGCCAAACCCACCATGTTTGTGTCTGTTCCAGTAGGCAAGGAAAACGACAGAATGAATATGTGATGGTTACCCTTACATAATGGAAATCACCACGAAATACGCTAAGCCGGCTTTTCAGTCACCTGTATAGACTTAGAGAGACAGGCAACTACTGGAAAGAGTCCAGCAGAGGGCAACAAAGTTTACTGGGGGACTGGAGCATCTCGAAGAAAGACTGAGAGAGCTGGGACTATTGAGCTTGAAGAAGAGAAGACTGAGAGGACACTTTATCAGGGTCTATAAATATTTAAAGGATGGGTGCAAGGAGGATGGAGCCGGACTCTTGTCAGTGGTGCCCCGTGACAGGACAAGGGGCAATGGGCACAAGCTGGAACACAGGAAGTTTCATCTAAATACGAGGAAAAGCTGCTTTACTGTGAGGATGATGAAGCACTGGAACGGGCTGCCCAGGGAGGCTGTGGAGTCTCCTTCTCTGGAGACTTTCAAAACCTGCCTGAATGAAGTCCTGTGTAACGTGCTCTAGGCAATCTTGCTTTGGCACGGGGGGGTGGACCAGATCATCTCTAGAGGTTCCTTCCAACTCCAATGATTCTGTGATCAGTCACGCCTTCAGAAGTATTTATAAGAAGAAGATAATACTTATTTTTACCTCACAGACTCTTTCCAGTATTGGCATCCACGAACTTGCTAGATGGCAATTCTGCAGAACTATCCATGTTCCTTCCTTTACTGCCTTCTCAATCATTTTCAGGGCTATTGGGCCTTGGCCTTGATCAAGTGACAGAGAATTAAGCTTAGTACCACCGTATCCCTGCATAGAGAAAACATATTATAAGTAAAAATAATATAAATAGTGCATAAATGCACTAAACTTTCTGGTATGAGAGTTCACATCTACGTGTATTCTTGAAGTATTTATGTACAGTATATTTTCAAATACAGTTTAATATTTTCTTTTTTTCCATGTCTTTCCAATTGATTAAAACCACTTCTCTATCTTCCAGTGAAAAGCTCCAAGTATACATCCATTTAATCTGGAACTGTGAAACTCTGACAGTTTCAAAATACTCCTGAAAAGAAACATGCTCTTTAAGGATATAGGGAACCTACTATAAAACACAGGATACATTTGCAGCTTGGTGGTTGGAGACTTGAAGTATGTCTGTCATTCTCAACAGCACAGAATTCTGACAGAATAATGGTCAGGAAATGCAAGAAATACATATTACCAGAAAACAGCAACTTTCTAGTATTATAACAGTACTATTCTACAAAAGAAATTATTTAGGCTGTTGGGAATTTTTTTGTTTAAATGCCATAGTAACGACAGTCAACACCAACAAAAATCCTTATTTGAATTCTGAGGTGTAAATGCCACCCAAGATCCTAAGGTCTTGTATTAATTACTACAGTGTTTTTTAATTAAGTAGTATTTTACACATAATGCTTATTTTAAAAATACAAACAAACAAATAACCATAAGACTCCTTACAATGACCATTTAAAGCATTACGATTTTGTTCCATTTTTCCATTTTCCATTTGAGATTATACAAACGAATTAGTTAAATAGATTACGACAGCACAATGTCATAAAATACACCAAAAGTATTTAATATACAATTTTTTATAAAAAACAGACACATTCACTCATAAAAAACAATCCGCTTGTATTAATTAGTGATTTGTGTTAAACAGAGCCATAAGATCAATGTTAACCTGGTTTTGGACAGTTATAAACAGGTTTTTGAGCTTACTTCGGCATTTCAAATTTTACTTAAAGTTCCTTGCTTCATACAAACATACACACACACACACACGTGCACACATACAAACATCAACTATATTAAAAAAGACTGAAGATATTAAAATACCTGATCAACAGCAAACTTAACAAGGGCTGCCATAGGGTCATCACCAGGAGAAAGTATAAATATCAGTGGTACACAAGAATGGCTATCCAAAAATGCTTTGGACAAATCAAATGGAGGTGGCTCAATAAATGGGCGGCCCAGGTTGTGAATAATAAATTCCTGCACCATTGGTATTATCTAAAAAAAAAAAAAAGGAAAGTAGAATTAAAGTGTCCTATTTCTGTGTAAGGATTAATATATATTACTCTAAACATTTTAACATAATTATCAAAGGTCATATTCCTGCATATAGAATTAGATACAAGTACAGTCCCAGAGAAATCAATCATTTAGCACATGTAGAATCATAGAATGTTAGGGGTTGGAAGGGAGCTCTAGAGATCATCTAGTCCAACCGCCCTGCCAGAACAGGATCACCTGGGGAACACAGGAACGCATCCAGGAGCATTTTGAAAGTCTCCAGAGAAGGAGACTCCACAACCTCTCCGGGCAGCCAGTTCCAGTGCTCCGTCACCCTCACAGTAAAGAAGTTTCTCCTCATGTTGAGGTGGAACCTCCTATGTTCTAGCTCGTGCGCGTTATTTCTTGTCCTATTACTGGGCACCACAGAAAATATAGGCCAAAAAAGATTCCCTGAGAGGGTCAAAATTAGAAGTCCTATACAGATGGTCCTTAATCTCACTTCTGTTGCCACATCTGGACAGACTAATGTGCTGGTTTAAGAAGCTGTATTTTTTTTCTGCACTTACTCTATCTGTATGATGGAGAGGATTTAAATTTTCAAGTCTCGTTATGTAACACCTTTGTTAAGATCTTGGCTTAGAAAACTGCTGTGTACAGCAGTCTTGTATGCACTGGTGCTTAAACTTCCTACTGAAGTTAACTGGGCTCTGTACCAAAATAAGAGACAATTTATAAAATGACAGTTTAATGCTTTTGATCCTGTAAACAATTACCAATATAATTCTTTTCAAGATCACCATTCATTCTATCTCTGGACACACTCTAGAATATTTTACAATAACCATCTCCTCTTTAAGGAAATGGAAGTTTTTGCAAATGTGATACTAAGATTTGTATTGGGTTTGAGTGAGCTGAAGTTAATGTTCCCCAGAGCTGCTCTTATGGTGCTGGGCTTTGTATTGGGAGGCAGATAAAATGCCTGTCTTGTGGCTGCTGGTGAGCAGCGCTCGCACAGCACCAAGGCTGGCTTTCCAACATCTTACCCCCTCTCACCCAGTGAGATGGGGTGGGCAAGATCTCGGGAGGGGACATAGTCAGGACAGCTGACCCAAACTGACCAAAGTGATACTCCGCACCATACGATGTCAGTTCAAGTATAAAATGGAAAGAAAGGAGGAGAAGGACGGGGCCATCCATTTGTGAAGACGCTTGCCCTCCGAGCAACGGCTATGCATACAAGAGCCCTGCTTCCCAGGAAAGGCCAGACACCTCCTGCTAATGGGAAGTAGAGAATAAAATCTTGTTGTGCTTCACTTTGCTTTGCACGCAGCTTGCTTTTTGCCTTTTCCTATTAAATTGCCTTTATCATACCCCACGGACTCTTCCCATCTTATTCTCTCCCTCTTGTCATGCTGAGGGAAGTTGGGGGGAGTGATAGAGCGACTTGGTGGGTACCTGGTGCTCAGCCAAGGTCAACCCACTACAGATTTAATCTCTAAACATGAAACTCAATAAATACTAAGGGTTTCAAATAGCAATAATAATTCAATCACTTTGGTCACAATCAGTACAATATTTTTTAAAATATTGTATGCAAAATTGCTGTGTTCATAACTAGTTTTTAATTTCCATTTTTGAGATTTCAGTTATAAAACCTGTAATTTTCATACTGCATTAGCATAGGTGCTTTCAGGTAATAAATACATAGTGTGAACCAGTACACAGAACGAGACACAGGGAGGAAAAGGTACCAGTAGCTTCATTTCTCTTGATTGTCCTCCTTATAAACTCACCTGTGTTTTCACTTTTATCCTGCTTTACAGGTGCAATGTGTCACCAATTAGTATAATGCCTTAAATTTGAGAGCAGGAGGGTGGCTCTGGGCTATGCCAATTGCAGGCTTTAGAGATGGAGAGACTTTTGAAAGAGCTTGGTTTGGCTTCCAAGCTCTTGAGTGATTTTAAGGACATGTATGAATATGAGAACCGTTTAAAAACCTTCACAAACTGGCCTTTTGTAAAGAACTGCAAGTGCACTCCAGAGAATGTAAGTCTGAAAATAGATATTTTGACTTATTTTTTATATCCTGTGCCTGAATGTGAAGTCATTGTTAAGTATATTCGTGTTCACATGTTCAAGAAGAGTTGTGAGCTTCCATCTAAGCCTGAAGAAGATGAAAAGTTGAATACTCCAACTTTCCTCTGTTTCCTGCTCAGAAATACTGTAGTAGGATGACTGGTTTCTGCATGTTCAGTTGTCTAGCTACAGAGTTAAATGAGGTTACTTTTCTCTGTTTATTTTTTGGTTTTGTCACTTAGACTTTAATATTTTGTATTATATAGTCTTTCTGATTGCAAATTTTAATTCCTAAAAACAAGTGCAGAAATCCATTCCCTACTTATAGTCTACAACTTGTTTCTTCACTAGTTGTTTACTTACCTGCTTGCAGTCCTCACACTTAAATGAAATGTATTTTCCAGCTTGATCTGTGCCAGTAGTTATTGTGAGGAAAGACATTATTTGCAAGCTCTTGAAAACAGTTTACTGATGTGAACATGAGCAGTGTGTTGGATGAGGCTCTAAACTTTTAAACTGTCACCTGCAGATGGCAAAAGCGGGCTTTGTCCACTGTCCAAATGCAAATGAACCAGATGTGGCAAAATGTTTCTTTTGCTTGATAGAACTGGAGGGCTGGGAACCAAATGATGACCCGTGGTAAGCACAGATATAACAGTATTCTTTGACAACATCCCCTTACTCTTTATAGAATGACCAATTTCTCTGTAACACTTCACAAAATTGAAGCCTACTGAAAGCTTATCTTACCCAGTAACCTTGAAACAGTTCAACAAGCTTTTACCTGAGATCCACTAAAATCTATTTTACATGTTTTCTGTATGATACTTTTCCTACTGATAGACAGTTGAAGTACTGAAGAGCCCTATCTATTCAGATTTCTTCATCTCCTGAAATGTAACTTCCTCGGGTCTAGCATCTCTTCTTATTCTGGGTTTATGTTGCAGGGAGGAACACACCAAACGTCACAGCTGTGGCTTTTTATCCCTTACTAAGAACTTCGATGACCTGACAATGGAGGAGTACTACATGTTGGAGATGACACGGCTGAGAACCTTCCTTGTAAGTGTTAACTAAATAGTCTTAATATGAGATTGAAAGCTAGAATGTAAAGATCTTCCATCTCCAGGATTTCCAAGCCTCAGCAAGGAGTGATTGTGTAAGGCAAGGACATGACATTAAGAGTTCGTGATTTATATGCATTATTGGCTAAGAAATCTGCACCTAAATTCTCAGTGTAGTCTATTTTCTAAAGGAAACAGTTTTTCCTTTTAAAGCTAGACATGTTCTTCCTACAATTCATTACAGTAGAAAAAATATCTTGGGTGCAATAATCAATCAATCCAGGAAGCTCTACAATGAGCAGTTCTATCATTCTTAGGAGGAATGAACAACACACAAAAAGATAAAATTTGACCAACCACTGCATCACCTGTCCAGTTGGACATGTAAACCAGTCTAATTAAGCTTTCAAACTTTAAAGCCTATTTCAAATGTTTTGTCATTATCCAGTTTTGCTCCTCCCCACTTCTGGAATTTCATGCATGCCACAGTGTTAACATATATGAAAGCACATAAGGCTGAGCTGCTTCAACTAGTTGATCAAGATCAGCTGATCTTTGATATGACCCCTAATCCTATGGATAGTAAGAATTAAGTGAAACAAGTTTCCTGATTAGGCACAGTAAAGGTTCTGCATCTTACTTCCTAGTGCATTTGCACAAATAAGATCTCTGTCTTGCTGATTCTCTGTACTGACAATATACCGATGACTGTCAAAGGTCAGCATTTACGTTCCCTATACAAATATATAAAAATAATAGGATCACATGCTGCAGGGAGAGTAGTCTGATATTTTAAAAGGTGGACTAAGAGTAAGATGATGATGTTATGTAACCTGAACAGCACATGATTTAGCGAAGCATTGCAAGGTACAAGAAGTCTCAGACATAATATTACTTTATTTCTAAGTGCAGCATATAGAAAACTTTAAGCAGCACCTTTAAGTGGGGATACTTTGCCCCCAAGAATACTGTCACCAACAGTCCACCAATAGGAGGGCCACACTCTAGGGCTGATCCAAAGCATTCTGCCATGTTGAAACACCAACATCTTAATGCATGCTAAGAGGTGAGATCATGCCTCTTCGTACAGAAGAAAATCAGACTGAAGTCTCCCTCCCTGATGTGATGTAAAATATAGTTAAGCAGTAGATTCACAATTTACTTAAAATAAAAAGTATAGTAGATATACACAAAAGTGGTCATTGAACTGAGCCTTACTGGTAATGCTGGAGAAGTTCTTAAATCAAATAGAGATACGCCAAACTGCTCTGCACTATTCAGACAGAAGTATTACTGACCATAGCCAAAAGCAGACTTCTAACATAGAATTAGTAGCAGATCAGTGGTGGTTTTGAATGTAGTTGAACTGAACAGTTAAATTGCTCAACTGAAAGTCTCAATCTTTTGCTTTGCTTTAAGTGCAAAACTGGCAGAAGCATAATAAACTCTTTTGAAGAAGAAGTCACCGCAACTAGGCAGCGTCTTGTGGATAACTTTGTCTCCAAGCATCAGTACACACCACCGTTGCCAGTGCCTCTCCATGCTGATTCATCTGCCCAACATTCTGAAAGTTCATATGCCAGTCAAAAAAATAAATCCCAGAGAAGTGAAGTGTAAAGTCTGACTAAAAGCATCTCTCTATGGAACAAATAGTCATATTTATACTAACTCCTATCTTTCACAATGTGCTTTGTCATTATGGCTAGGTGTGGGATAATAGTAATCTCACTAACCTGTGAATATATGGACAATGTCTAAGCAAATACTTATATTCTAGTTTTTAGTAGATTTCTTTTTTTTTTTTTTTTTTGGAATAAAGATTCACAACTGTAAGCACCTACTGTGATCTGTACCACATTCAAGCCTTAAAGCTAGATAGACTCAAAGTACAGTTCTGCTTCAAAGACTTTCCATAGGCTAAAATGGATCTGTTTGTCTGCAATAACTGCTACCTTTAAGCACCTACATTATCTACACTCATGCTTATCGTTTACTTATCTTTCTAGATCAGAGACAATTTACCATAGATAGGGGCATCCATCAAAAAAGTCACATAAGCAAAAACGCAGGTGTACTGAAAAAGGCAAGTCACAAGGTTTGTAAGACAGACTTGAGGAGAAAGAGCTCTGGGGATTTTGGTGTATACATTGAAACTTAACAGAACCTAAAGGCCTACCCTTCTGGTTTTTTAAAAGTTTTTTTCATCACAATTTCAAGATTGTTTTCTTTTTTTTTTGAAATCCCATCAATTCCTATTTTCCTTTGACAGACTGCTGTAGAATAGTTGTAGTCAACACAGCTGAAGTGCATACTTGCAAATACTTTTGATTTCTAAGATGGACAGACCCTTTTGAATAAGGTGAAAGTTTCATACATACTTCGTCAGGTCTCAGGCAGCGAAATGATAAGCATCCTTGGGAACTCCCCCAACTTGTCTTGCCACTCTGCAGGAAAATCCTCATGCTGGGGATCCTAAAGAATGTGAAATAATACATATGTTTTTATGATGTATTTTTTTCTTAACCTACAGAAATAGAGTTGACATGCTTAAAGCTTTAAAAAAACCAAACACTTTAAATATGTTTATCTAAGAAACTTCTCTCCTAACAGAGAATTTATAGTAATTTTTAACTGTTTAAAAGATAATAACCCAAAATTCTTCTCTAGAAGGTGGAGAAGGAATGAGGTGAAGGAAACCTGAAAATGTACTTTGCCTCCCTCTCTGTGTTAGAACTCAATTATGGTGTCAGTCTTCAGTATTACAATGGTAGCCATATAATCAATGATAATCACATTAGAGTATTACACAATAACTATGAGTTAAGTTGCATCTGAATGCAGAAAATGAGTGCAGGAAAACAGGAATCAAAATTAAGTCAATGCACTAGAGAACTTAGTTTGTAAACAGCCTATGAATAATCCAGCTGTTACATTGTTATTGCAGTTATCAGACTGGGAACAGCTCCCTCCTTCCCCAACTTCTGGATGCTTTGGTTTAGACTGGAATCCAGAATGCTTGTATTAATATATGAGAAAAATATGTACCTCAGAATGACACCTGTAACGGTTGTTAAAGAGTTTAGCTAAAGATTTGCAAGCTTTGTAGAACAGAGTGAATTAGAAAATGCTGAAGAGCGAAGGTTGCACTGAAGTGCCTTGAGTTGTGCCACTGCCCCAAAAACTCTTCACTTTTCCATGTGAGGAGATGCATCAGTAGCTTTGAAATTAAGTCAGCCAGCCAGAGGAGAACTGAGTTTCAGCCCCTACTCCAAAATATACCATGGAACTTCTTTAGATAAAATACATAGAATCCTTGAATTGGAGAGCTCAAGCCAGGTCTCCCCTACTTTTGGAAGCAACCTGATCTATGACAGTAGTAAAGTGCATCTCAAACTCCTTTGAAAAATATTAATACTCATTGTGTGGTTGCTGGTAATGAAGTGGCTCAAGCAACACTGATTTTTGTGCCCTCTCTCCTCAACACACATGCATGAAACTGCCTTTTCTTTAAACTTCTCTATCACTAACAAGACAGAGGTGGTTGCATATTACTGGAGATAAATGATACTAGTGATAAAAAAAATACAGCTATCAAAACAGGAATCTTCCCCAAAATCCATTAACTAGCATTTTTGAAAAATCTAGTGCATTCACATGGAAGTCCTAGTATTAAAGCTAGACAGGTAACAAAAATGTTTTCACACAACAAGTTAAAGGCACAGCAACTCTTTCATATCAGTACAGTAATAGATAATGCCAGTCTTTTTGATCTAGCACTCAGTAACTGACTGCTCCTGGCTTTGGTGTTACTGTTTATTAGATTCTTTAACAGTTAACTGATGATTTGATTCTCTAGAGCTCATTTTATTAAATGCCACTTAAATGAATGCATTTCTATTTATTTCTGTTTGGCTGGGTGATGCCTACACACCAATCAAACACATCTTAAATCTTTACTTCTGAAAGTCAGCACCTTCCATTTTTTACTAGGTATTGCTTAAAAAAGCTATAATCCCAAAGTGCACAAGGAAGTAGTCCTGTCCCTCAATCTCTTTTTTTTTTTTCAATTGTCATCATGTCTGTGTTCATTTTCCAAGCAGCTATTTCCCAAAGAAGAACCTAAGTCATCAACTTGCTGTATCTTTTTATATATACCCAAGGAAAGCTTTATCTCTGCTATTCACCTGTTTCCTGCAGCCTGGACAAGTGAGGAAACTGCAGCTTCTTATTTTCTTTAATGTCTCTCATCAGACATTTATGAGTGTTTTCAACCAAAAATCCATTATTTTCCTCTCTGTATGCTTTAAGCCTTCTTTTTAGATAGAAAGAATTTCTAAACCCTTGATACATACAATGAATGAAACACACAATCTTTTTGAAATGAGTGTAAAAAGTCCTGGGTCATTTGATCAGAAGAAGAGGGTAATATGATAAAATAAAAAAGGAGTTAATAGTAAGATTAAAGATGAAGTAAGTGCCCAAATGTGGAGTAAGATTCATTTAGAGAGTTGAAGGAAACAGTGATGAAGTTGTTAGATAAAGGCAAAGTCAGTCATTGGTGCATGTGTCAAGTCACTGTGAGAATAGGGAATCACAGGTCTCCTGAATCCCATTCCAGTTTCTCTACGTGCCAGTAAGTGGTATTTTTGCAGTTCCAGGAAAAGGTTTTTTTCACACTATCGAGGAAAGCAGCATGTTACATAATAGCATGAAAAGGCATTCTTAAAGCATAGTAAACAAATTTATGGATTGCCAAGGGACAGTGGTTGACTTCTTAAGTTTAGCAAATTTCACTATCACCTTAACACTTCAGGCTTTGTTGCCTCTTCCATTCAAATTCAAATCATGACTTGCCATAATGGAACAGTTTAGGCCACTGGAAAGTTTTAAAAAACTTTATCTCTAAGCACATGAAAGAAAAGAAGATTATCAAGAGTAGCCAGTATAGATCTACTAAAGGGAAGTCACGTTTGACCAATCTGATAGCCTTCTACTGTAGTGTGACTGAATGGGTAGATGCAGGGAGAGCAGTGGATGTTGTCTATTTTGACTTTAGCAAGCCTTTTGACACTTTCCACCTTTCATAATTGAAAAGTGGAAAGCTTTTGACAGAAGATCAAGATTGAGAGCAAGCTACATTGTTTGACCTGTGTCTCCTTTTCAGTCTCGTGTTTCAATCACTTTTTGTTTTCTTCCATTCAGCTAACAAGAAATAGAGCATTTGAAATACTACTACTGTAATATATAAATGCTCTTTTCTCTTAATTAGCATTGTAAGTCTTTTTTAAATTACTGATTCCTCATCAGTTAAATGGCTATACATACAATTTATACGCAAAATACCGACAAAAAGACGGTCATGGAACAAAATGTAAACTTTTTTCAAGTTGCAGAAGGAACATGGTTTGCATGAGAGAAGATTTATTAAAAAAAAAAACACCTCAGCACAGAACCTATAGGAAAAAATGACTGGCTAGTGAAGACAGCCCAAGACAGTATTATGTGAATTATTAATTCAGAGAATTTTCTGTATCTGTCTTCCTCTGCTTTCACTGGACAAAGTTATCAAAATGGGCTTACGTGAGTCATTCCCTAGGAATGGATACTGTCAGGTGGGATTCAGTTCCTTTATCTTTATATTTCTGCCGACAGAAAGGTTCTGAACCCAAAAAAAAGATTATTTTATTTATTGCTTACTTTAATTTAGGCACACGGGGGGGGTTGCATTATAAAATAGTAAGATGTAAAGTCAAAGAGCTAGGTTTATAGAACACAGATTGTCTTATGGTAAAAGGCTGCCTTGAATGCAGTTTCAAACATGATACCAAAATATTAAGCTCTGACTTAAATGATTAGTAGCAATATCTTTGATAAAACACTTACACTAGACTTAGGTTGCCCAGATATTCACTAAATTCTAATGAAAAAATAACCTTCATAACCAGTATGCCACTAAACTTAGTGTATAGTTTAATGTGTAATGTTCACTTTATACTTTACCGAGTACTGCAACTTCCTTGTACTTAAACAGAATATGGACAGTAATGGAAAATTCAGAAACTGCCATTTGCAATACTAACTCGAAAAATTTTCTATATACAAATTGGGAGAGTAGTTTCCCTCTCCCATCCTTTGTTCATTTGATAAACAGGGAAGTAGCTAAGTAAAAGAAGCAATGCTCTGTAATTTGAAGATCAAATAAAGCCACTAAAGTATAATTTAGTAACTGATGTGATAGAAAACTGTAAGACTTTCTTTAAACAATCTTTGTGTACATAATTCAAGCGTATATTTTGAATAATTCTAATATTGTAATTGTGAAGTCCATCACATGTAAAGTAAGTTCAGATCATTAAAGACTGCACACTTTCTCCTGTTCTCATAAACAACAAGGAAGAGGGAGGGACACCTGAAGTGTAAAACAATAATCAAACTGAATTTTAAAAACAGTTTGGTTAATAATGACTGCCTTACACACTCTACAGCCAAGAGCCCCAGTCACAAGACTTCATTTTGTCACCAGCTGTGTGAAAAAGTTTCTTATCTGTTTCTTGAAAACATACAAAGTCACTAAGTGAAATGAAGTACAGAATCAAAGCAAGTGGACCATTTTAAGCTAAGTGATACTTTATAATTTTACACATGACTTGAGATAGCAATTACTAAAGAGAAATAGTGAAATATGTTGCAGTTGTAATATATTGTACCATTAACTTATATGAAGAAATTATTTTCCAGAAAAATATCTGATATACATATGTACAAAAAAAAAATCAAAATACAATGCCTGAGACTATACACTTTGGAGCAATGACAGTAACATTTCTGGACTAACTATGAATACATCACCAATTACAAATGGTGAATTTTCACTCTTACCTTGTTTGTAAAACTTTTGATTGCTCTGAATTATCTATAGACATGATGAAAAGGTTAATAAACCACATGAGTGAATATTGGTACATTGGCTCAATGTTGCCTAGATCAGCAACAGAAAAGAACAAGACTGACGAACGGATAGCAATAGGACGAGAGCCCATACGAGTACCATCAATCTTCTTTTCTGTCTCTTCAGCTACAACTTTGGAAGAAGACAGTATATCGATAGCAGTTTCATCCTCCAAAATAGTTCCTTCTGAGGTTGAAAGAACTTCTAAAATCTTGTCTTCTATTTCTTTTAGCTGCCTAAAATAATATACAGGATTTTTCACATATGAAAATTACAGCTGCTTTCTGTTAGTTTCTACAAAATAAGACAATGTGTAGATTGTATCCATGGCATGCAACTTAGATAAGAAAAATTTTTTTCCCTATTAAACAATCCCATAAATTTCTGAAAAATGTATCCACTTTCAGGCTAAAATGGGATGGCAAAGGGAAGAAGTGACAAACCACTTTGAACACAGCACATTTCATGCTTTGACCCATAGGCAAAGATGTCCTTTGCCATTTACAATCAATGCAAATCTAGCACACAATGAAAACATTTATAAAACAAAACCATTAATATCTAATCAAAATTTGTGAGGGCAGCAAAAAATATGCCAACATCATGGAAGGGATGCATAAAAAGCCGAGGACAGGATCAAGCATGACATTTTGCAATTACACAACCCACAATTGAGCTCTTTAACATTTTCTAATAATCCCACAAATAGGAAAGTACATCAGAAGAAGGCAGGCACAACTGAGTAAGAGCATGCATCCAAATCCACCTAAAAATCAAACAGAAGCCTAAGTTCAGGCTCTCAAAAATAGTAGTCTTGAATTTCCTGTTAAATCAACCCAAAAAAAAAGTCTCTGAAATGTATTTTCCATTATTATATTTCCTTAAACTGCAGTCTGCTTCTATCCCTAGCAGGGGAAGTTATCTTCATACCTTTTATTCTCAGCCCCTTGAAGGATGAGGGCTTGCTTTTCTTCTTCAAGATCTGGCCTTTCTCTTGCAACTACAGTTCCAAGAAACTGATTCTGCATTCCTTCAGAAGTTATCATGAAGTTCAATTATGTTACCTGTTTGAAGAAATAATTTTTGAAAGATAGCACAGTTATAGCCTGATGCAATTAAAATGCTTCTTAATTTACAAGATAAGGTTTCTGTAATATGCTTAACCAGAGGGTAAATGAATTGCAGCTGAGGGTTTAAGATTATGTGTTGGAAAGCTAATTTCAGGATTAACTTTCTAAATTAACCATAAAAGGGATGTGACAAGAATGTATAGAATTTCATTCTGTTCCTCGAAATCGCACTGAAACTTTGAATATCAGTGCTTCAAGTGAGTGGTCCAAATAACATGAACGAACGCTTTTATGTGCAAGAGGGATCTACCCATTTGATATTCGTATGCATCAAGCAGCCTTTGCAATGAAAAAAGCAAACCATTTCTATGAATGGAAGATCCAAATTAATGTACAGGTTTTGTAAACAAATTTGGTATTATTTGTTTTCCAGAATTGTTCCCTCTGAACATCCCAGTGCAAATGGGATGCTAGCACAGTATTTTGCAAAACCATAAAGACCAGGCAGATCACATTGTATGGTATTTAGAAACTTTTCACCCATAACATTTTTGCTGTTTCCATAAAGTAAGTGGTAACATAAATGCTGGAGTTGTTCTTCAAACTACTATTGCCTCTGCCACATACGTATTTTCTCTTTAATGCAATTTGTAGTGTTATTACTGGGATATTTGTATCCTAGAATTAGGATAGCATTCAGGAGAAAACAAGTGACTGGGAAAAAAAAATTGTGTAAAAGAATTCCCATCCCATTACATATTTATAATAAATCCAGAAAAGCCCACATGTTCTTGCTGAAGAAGTGGCAAAAATGTACATGCGAAAGGGAAGGAATATATTACCAGCAGAAGGCTAGAAAATACTTGGATGCTTGTAGTTCAAAACCAAGAAAACAATCTACTTATCAATCATCAAGACTGATTAAAGTACTGGTTTTCATTCAGTGACTGGGTAATAGCGACTACAGATGCTCTTTGGGCTTTTTTGGTGGGTACAGATACCATTGACTTGTGTTTCAAAAGAACATTTGCCTTGAACATAGTGATTGGTTAGAATATGGAACATCTGTGAAGTCAACTTGTCTTGATCCACTTCTGCCACTAATAGTATCTGAAAGTTGTCCAAATATTTGAGGCTTTTTTTTCATGAGTTTTGCTTGTAAAGTTAGGAGGGGTATAGTTTAACTTTCTTAAAATACGTAAGTAATAGGGTTTTTTATTATAGTAAACATCAACTGAAAAAGAAATTGGGAGCACAGATAGCATATCACACTGTTCTTTCACACAGGAATTTTGAGAGGAAGTTCAGTTCTATATGATACTAAGAATCAGTAAGATCTTCACAAGCATCCTGGCATTTCTTCCTCACCTTATTTAACCATTTTAAGTAACGGGAAATATAAAAGACCTAATGACCTAATGTTTCAAACTTCAAGGGTCTTCCATAGGCTCCATTTCCCTTCTTCAAAGTAAAAGGCTAGCTACAGTGTTATGAGTTAGCTTTCAATCAAAGCTCCCATGCTCTGAAAGATTGGGTCATTCAGACAGAAGAACCTCTGAAGTCTAAGTGCAAACTTCTCTCTATAGTCTACATTTCTCATTGGTCCCTGAGGGACAGAATGGTACTTTTTATGGACATGAATAAGTCATCTTTCAGCAGTGCTGAAAATGATCTGATTTTATTAGCATTTCTTACTGCATTTGATTAGTAATGTTCGAAACAGAAAAAAGCTACCCCAAATGGCTAATAACTGCAAATACATACCTACGTAGTATAAATACATGTAAATCCACAACCTGTGTCTCTTTGTAGGCTTCGCTATTTAACTCACATCAGAATTCAGTACAGTCTTTTTCAAGATGATAACCACATCCATAACCATCTTCCCTGGAGCTAGTTCCCAAATAATCTTCGGCACAAATTCACCAATGGATGTTGCAATTAGCTTCAGATCAAGATATTTAGATATTACTTTTTCTGCCCCCTACTCCCTGTATGTGAGCAACCTTAGTCAGTTAGCTCGGCAGTGTGTGGCACAGCTGGGAGTATACCCAACCATGTCATGAAGCAACTGCTCCTCATTAGAGCAATTAACAACTCATGCCTGAGCACATGCAACCCAACCAGACAAGAGTCATCTTTAGAAACTTTACATTCTGAGGAATAAAAGAAGAGTTAGTATTGAGTGTTGACTGGCAAGAAGGAGATTTTAATTGTCTGTTAAATAAAAAAACCACAACTTTAGATAGTTTTTAAAATGTACGTGTATTTTAAGAGTAACTCTTTGAGATGTTCTCTTCCTTTCATATTTCACATTTTTTCTGAATATGCAGCTAATTACCTTCTTTGATGAAAGATCAATGTGATTTGATGTGCATTGAACTGAAGTTACTCCCTTTCATTAATTTGTGTCCATTTTTCCTGTATCAGTGTTCCTTCATTGTTGAAACAACTTACTGTTCGATTTTACCAAATACCATCACTTTAAAAGCTTTGATTTCAAGATTTTGTGTTTCAATGTAGCCTATGTTTAACAAAGTGTAAATTTGCAATGCTTTTCTATAAACAAATCTCAAAAAATAATAATGACTAAAAGGGGGCATACATCTCCCAAGCAACTTCAAAAAGACTAAGCCATCAATTTTATTCTTTAAAGAAGGAAACCTCCTATTTCTTTGTCCTAACATAGGAAAACAACAATAGCTATAGTTAACAAATATCTGAATCTGTAAATATATTTTTCAACTGTTATAAATAAGGTGCAATGCCCGGAACTGCTCAGACTCCCGTCCCTAAGTACACTACAGCTAAAAATTGTGAATATGAAAGTCTAATGTAGAGTTTGCATGTTAAGCACTTGTAAATATTTTTATAATAAAAGGTGACTAAATAGAACTGGGAGATATAGACTGGGGAAGGTAGTAAAATAAAACAAATAAATTCCTGACATTATGAAAGAATGATGGTGTTGCGAGGTGAAGTATTAGATATGAGAAATGTCAACACTTCTAAGATACCGGTCTTCTAGCAGTGTGAAAAACAAAAATCCACAACAATGTTGCCAGGATAGGAGGAATAAACAAATGCCAGAAATTCTTCCCTGGTTTTAGCCAAGGAATCATTTAAAAACAAAAACATATTAATTTTCAAAATTCTCACCTCAACAGATGTTTCAGGAAGATAATGTGGATTTCTCAGTTTAGTGGTAATATAAAAGCAGAATTCAGCAGCATACTCAATAGTGGAGTCTCCGAGGCAAACGCGTACACACCCTGCCTGCTTAAATGGCTGTTTGAGCAAAAGGGGCTCTAGGATAGGATCAAGTTCTTCTCCAATATTCTCCACCAGCACTTCAAAATAGAATAAGAATTAGTAGGACTAATTTATATTACTAATTGACTGTTATTTACAATACATACGTATAATGTATATTTACAATGTACAACCAATTAAAATATTAATTGAGCAATATCTAGATATAAGGTTAATGCTTCTTAGCGCATTCAGCTGATTGAAAAATGAATCAATTTCTTTTGCTAATATTTTATCAAATTGTAAATAAACACATCTAAAACTATTACTACTGCCAGTGGCTTAGAAGAGCAATTTAAGGCTACCATTTTCAAAAAGGGAAATAATAAATCAAATGCATCACACTACAGAAATAATTCTTGGGTAACTAAGTCTGCTTCAATTTTCACTGTAAGCATATGAGACTGTCAAGATCAAGAAAGAAATAACAGTGAATAAATAATGCATTTCTTTACTTGTAGTCCAGTTAGCCATTGAAAAATAGCTGGAGTTGTAACTATGTGTTTCAATAATTTAATTCTATTTGAGGGTAATAAGACTAATTGTACTAAAGATACTACAGGGAATACAAGAATCATTAATGATCACAGCATACCAATCTGGTATTTATAGACTTGAAAAGCCAAGTAAAAATATTACTTTTTAGAAATAAAACTACTGTAACATGCAAAAGCAAAAAAAAACAGAAGGCAAATCTCATAAAACAATTAAAAGATAAAAATGAAACCGAGTGTTATAATTATATTGTGCCAAGTAGTATCTTCTAACCTGGGGTGAGGACTTCAATTACCATAGTACTAATTTGAATCAAAACAAGAAAAAAAAAATAAATCTCTATTTTTCTTAACTATGAGAACATTTGATACCACTGGAGTTTCATTCTTTAGCTAATTGTGCCCCCTCCAGGTTCTTCTGTAATTTACACCTTTAAGTAGACATTAACCTACCCGGACTGCCAAACTGAATGCAATTTTCCAGTGTTGTAACAAATTGAGCATCACTGAGTTTGATTATATGTAAATTACTGGCTTTTTCCATGTTCTTTATCCATTTATTTGTTTGACCCTGAGGATTTATCATCAGAGGCCATCTTCTTGCATTACTGAAAGGAAAAATACAAATTCAAAATTGAAATATAAGCTTATCAAATGTTTACCTCAAAGTACTTCTTAAGACAATTCATTCTTTTGTCATTAAACCAAAAATACAACTGTATGAAATTGTAGTAGGCATATACTCAGGTATAATCGTTGATGAATTTAAGAGGAGATAAATGTGTTTTAAGTTTCTCTGTTCACAAAAAATAATTTTTCTCTTTCAAAGAAAGTACTTAGAATAAGACTTCTTACTTCCTAGAAAGTTATTCACATTTAATTTTATAGCACTTTCAAAATAAAAAGATTTGGAACTTTGAACAGCTTTAACACAATCACATGCAAAAGTGAGCATTTTCAAGTGAAAGTGAATGAAATTTTCCACTAAAGAGACATTTTTGAGTTAGTACAAAGGGAAATATATAAACAAGATACAAAGGTATCCACCTTTTAATCTCTATTCCTTAAGCAGCAACAGACACAAAGAACTTGTGGATTTTATTGTTGGCAGACTTAGTAAAATTACTTCACAGATTTTTTTACAGTATTCTCCACCACATGTAGTTACCTTACCAAGATATCTAAGACTAGTGGCACATTTTAATGGTCAATTACAATTACAGCAATAGTCACCTAAATCAGAAACTATCTAAGCAGGCAAAAGTAAAAATTCCTAAATAAAAATATTCCTAAAAATCTGGATCAAGGGGTCCAGTCATATCCTGGTTAGTTAGGAGATATAATATAGTCTACTGGAAGGAACAAAACAGGAATACCTTTTTTCCACATTCAGCATTAAAAGAAATCTTTCAGATTGCTTCTATGGTTGCTATCATTATTACAAGTTAGCTTACACACAATGACACTGACAAACTATTTATCATTAATAACCTTTTAAAATATTCATAGAAATAGAACAGAATCATAGAACATTTTTGGCTAGAAGAGACCTTCAAGATCATGTAGTCCAACCTTTTCCTAGCCCTAACACCACCACTAAACCATGTCCTCCAATGCAACATCCACTCATCTCCTAAACACCTCCACGGATGGCAACTCAACTGCTTCCCTGGGCAGGCTGTTCCAATGCCTGACAACCCTTTCAGTAAAGAAATTTTTCCTAATATCCAATCTGAACCTCCCCTGGTACAATTTAAGTCCATTTCCCCTTGTCCTATCACTCAACACTGGGGAAAACAGATCAACCCTCGCCTCACTACAACCTCCCTTCAGGTAGTTGTAAAGAGCAATAAGGTCTCCCCTCAATCTCCTCTTCTCCAGGCTAAATAGCCCCAGATCCCTCAGTCGTTCCTCATACGACATATGCTCCAAGTCCTTCACTAGCTTGGTAGCCTACCTCTGAAATTGAACTTACTCCTTGAAAACTTCACAAACAAAACTTGAAGTGTAAACATATCTGCATCTGTGTTCTTATTTTCTTTAAAAATACTAAGATGAAATGTATGAAATTAAGTAAAACACAATCTTACTTTTATGTAATCTTCAAATCTACCTTTTCTTACAAAGAGTGATGCTTCATGAAAGGTTTCCATAAATCATTAAAGGAAAGTGATAAGCCTTGACTTACAAAAAGGTACAAAGCAAGTAGTTGTAGATAGTGTAAATTCTAAAAAAGACAATACTCAGACAAACTTAGTTCAATGTAACCAACGTTCTTGTGGGCTTCTTAGTTTCAAAACAACTGGCAGGCAAAACTGTGTAACACATAAACCTTATCTTCTTTCAAGAGAGTAGTTTTAAAACTGGTAAAGCACACTTTAAGAGAGATAAATCTGTTATGTTCTCTGTTACAATCTCTATTCCACAAACTTACTAATTACTAAGTGTAGTTGTAAAGCCTATCTACACAGGTAAAATACACTGGGACTGCCTGATAGCTAAGCAGACATTAAGAAAGTTAAAATGTTGCCTTTGTGAAATTACAAGTATTTTGAATAATGTGATATACACAGATGAGGGCAAATTTGATAACACAGTAGGTCCAGAGAAGCAGAGGATTTGAAATCTGAACATCTGTCAGATGAAGCAGTAGCATCATCAGTATTAGACGACAATTTCACAGTAGGTAACAGTGTTCAACTGTCTTCAGTCTTCAGTCTATTCAAAGAACTGCTGAGCTCCTAAATTGCTAGATGATTCAGTTGCTTATGAGAACCCAAAGGGAGACCCAAATGATATATATCCAGATGATTTTTAAGAGAAAGATGATACAAGGTGATATATTCATTGCAAACTGTAAACTGAACACAGTAATTTTACATGTTAAGCACATTCTAAAACAGTTAATATTTATGTAACATGCTTATAATAATTTTGTTTGTTCTAATTTTAAAATAGGAATTTAAGATTTGAGAAAACCTCAGCCAAAAACTACAGTATGCATTTATTTCCCTAATTACTTCAAGGTTTCACTCACATACTATTTTCAGCATATTCTATTTCAGACTTAATGTGTAATAGACATGAAATACTTAAGACTGAATAACCAAAGAGTAGCTCTCTAATGACAGGCAAACACGGATAGATTTCATCAGCCATAAAATTCTTCTTCATTGATGGGAATGCATAAGCAGTCACTGTGTATATCTGCAAATTGTCCTTGAATGGCTCTGTTGTTCTGCTTTTTAAAAAAACTGTTGTTATAAAAAGCTGGAGTTGCATTTCATATAGTTCCTCAAATGCTAATACAAAATTAACCTAGCCATAAACTCCTAACTACAGGCATAGCGTAATATGTATCATCAATCTGAGGTAGATTCTATCTCACATTTCAAAATGTAAAACTATCGTAATATATTTCTAAAATGCTAATCATTTTTCCATTAGTTCAAAGAGATTTTTGATCAAAGCTTTAAAAAAGTGAAGTGTCAGGATGTACTGTAGAAGTGTTGAATTCATTAAAATTTGTCAACTGTTTAGCCTGAGTGATTGAATTATTAATACAGTAATTACTTTTTAAAAAGTTACATCTACCGTCATAATCCCAGCATATAACCTGTAACTTCATTAAGTAGTTTCACTTCCTGAAGTACAATCAATTTAAATTTTTAAAGTCAAATGAAACTACGTTGTAGTTCTTCAGCCCCTGCATTATTTTTGTCTTATCTGTTTCATTTTGCATTTTGTCACCTATGCAGGTGCCAAAGTGAAATACTATCCACACATCTATGCCTGCAAAGTTTAACTATAAGAGATAATTTCAGTTCTGTGTAAAAACCTAACTGTACAGTAAAAGAAGTACTCATTCATCAGTGCTATACAACTTAGACTTCTCAGTGAGAATAATTTTCATTTAAACAGCAGCAAAACTTAGATATTTCTATTAGTAAGTTTCTGCTGTAACATACTGTAAAAAAGATGCAGAAATATTACATACATGTTATCCTAGACCTGATAACCATTAACCTGGCTATAGAGAAGAATCGTAACAATTATTTATTCATTACACAGAAAAGAAAACTAACACAGTGAAGTAAATCGGCAGCAACCGCAAACATAAAAGCAGTTAAAGCAACACTATTCCATGGTCAATTCAGCTTCAGCTGCGCTAAGAACAAACCCTAAAAGCTATAAGTAGCAATGCATTAGCCAGCATACTGGGCAGAACTGAGAGGTTCTCTGTGTACAAATACACATCCAAATGAAAGCGGTAACTCCTTATGCCAGGCCACAAAGCTTAGCCTCCTGCAAGCACTCAGCTCTGTATTTAACAAACCTGTCAGTGCCATATGTATCTCAGTCATCAGTAGGCACATTAATCTAATCATTAGTGAGCTGTAGCTATTGCTAGATGTTAAAACCTCAACACGGTCAGTTCCTATGTTACATATTGTCATACAAATCACTAATGTTTGCACTGATTGTGACACGGATATATACCAGAGGAACTCTGCCCAGATAAACGTCATTCTAATGATGGATGTGAGACACAGATGTGCGTGTATCTTCTCCTGTCTTGTAGAGTTGCAGTGAGACTAAAAATTGAAATCTATGGAGTTTCCATTTTAACTTTTTTTTCAACCCGGATTAAGGAAAAATTTTGCTTTTAAGGAAAATTTAAAAATTATGTTCACAATGCAATTATAACTATGTATGATTTAATAATGGCATTTTTAGGATGGCTATAGACTTTTTATATGTGCAGCTTTGCTTTATTATTTTCAGTATTTCCTAGCTATTATTTAATAAATGTCTATGAAGAGCATAATATGCTAATTGTTTGTAGTTCTTTAAGAAAGTGCTATTTACAGTTAGAGAATTTTAAGGTCTTCCTCCCCTTCCAAGCTGTTCTTTTAATATGTAGCTTAGCCCAGTCTTGAAAATTCAAAGATACTTCAGAGGGATACATTTTATCTTAATCTCTGTTAGCCGAGAACTCTTAAAACCCAAATTGCAGTGCTATATAAGATAAAAGACCAATGATTCAACCTGTTTTTCTTTTGACAATTTTCTGCTTTGTATCAGTTACAGAATGAGAAGAAAAGGGGATAAAATGCATAAATGTGTTTCTAGATCTTGCATCAGTTGCATTAGGTTAGTTGTGTGAAGATGTTTCCTGATCAGTAGTGGCCTGTACTTTAGGAGCAGCAGTGCCAAGAAAGATGTAATATCTAATACATTTAAAAACAGAACCACAGTTTCACTGAAGTTTGAGATTTTTGTGAGTCGTCTTAACTGCATCTTTTTTTCTAAGAAAAGCCACGTAAGTAGCGCAGTAAGGTTTAAATAGCAAGTGTTAGTTTACCATCTTTCATTAAATACACTCAAAAATAAGAACATAAGCTAGAGCTCTTTAATTTTAAATAAATATACTGGCATCTGTTGCTACCAAGAGGTGTTTCTGCAAAGATACTGAAGATTATTTTGTAAAGCTTTCTATGAAGGTCACACACTGGCAATGGAAATACTGTAGTTTATGTTGCTAACTGGTAGGAAATTTTAACATCCAGGCTTGTAACACATTTATTGTGTAAAGCCCTAACATTTTGGAAGTGTTGGTTTGTGTACTGATGAGCTCTGTTTTTTTTCTATGACACAGTAAAAAAAAAAACAACAAAAAATCCCGAACAACTAAAAAAAGGTCCATATGTATCTTCTACTGAAGAAGTAAAGGAGTAAAAGGAGTAAAGGATTTGCTCACTGCAGAAAAAAAACAGAAAAAGAGGTCTACTCTAATAACCTTCTTGACCTTCTGAGTACTCAGAAGTCCTTTGATCTTGAAGGGTTTGGCACACATCTGTGATAACAACCTAAAAGGTTCAAATCTCCTATTTAAAGCTCCTAAAATCATTGAACTATCCAGGTTGGAAGGAACCTTGAAGTTCATCTAGTCCAACTGCCATGCTCAATGCTAATTTCTCAACAATGATTTCATACCAGCAACAAGCTTACCCATACAGAACTTTAATCTCAGGGATAGTATCACAAAATAAACATGAGGAACTGTATTAGAATAATTAGAAATCTGAATATCCTTTCCTTGTGACCAGCTGAGAAAATAATGCATTTACATATTTGTTTGCACTTAAACACTTATTTGCATACAGAAATATATCAGTTACCATCTTTTTCCCAAGAGGAGGTCCAAAAATCCCTCTTCTCCTTTTATCCATTTTAGACATTATAATATTCTGAGTCTGAGCTGCTGTAGTTTGTGCTGAAAAGTTAATGAGCAGTGGCTCGTAGACCTCTTTGTTCAAATTATTTAAAAGAAAAATCTAGAAGGGTTGTGAAGAGCAGAAAGTTAAACTACATACACAAACAAATTTCACAGCACTTTAGCAAATAGCAATCAAACAGATGTTTCTATACTATTTTTATTTCATCTAAAATGATACAGTAGTAATTTATCTCTAAGAGAACTTTAATAATCGTATTTCAGCAGATAAACAAATATTCCTGAATAATTCAAACATAATCAACTTAATTTGTCAGAGAAAAATTTCAACATTTTCACATTTTCTCAAAAAAAAAAAAAAAAATCTACCCAGTATATTATAAAAATTCAGTATGTTCGTGTTTTGCACACACAATGTTTCATAGTACAGTACTAATTAGAGTTGATACACATTGCCTGTATTAATCCACATCCAAATTTGCAAAAGCATCCACAGGTCCAAATACTTTGCCTAGTTTGGAAGAATTTCCAGGAATACTTCCTTTGAAGGGCATACCAAGAATAGTTAAAGATAAGCTTTGCCATCAAGATCGGTGTTATTTTATAATGCTAACTACCTTTCAAAAGTCCCTTATGCTAGCTGCAATTTAACCTCTGGGGGAAATCTGGATCAAAGTCAACATTTTGAGTATGACTGAATGGCTCTCATTTCTTACCCACAGGCAGAGGGAAGATACCCATCCATCCTTCCAGCAGTTGCAACGGAGCATTATTGCACATAAAGTAATGCCCCTAATGACTAGTCTAATCTCTGTCAACAGCTGTTGAGATCTTCCAGAACACGTTTTTTTTTCAGCAGAAAGAATATTTAAACTCTATCTTTGAAGGAAAAATCTGAGCTGCTGTACAAAAACGTAGCAATGACAATCTGTGGAAACTATATAGCAGTGTGACTCAATGGCCATATTTATTTTATTCTTTTGATCAATTCTGAACTGCCAAGAAATACCACTTTCTTAACTATCACCCCAGAAATGAGCTGGGCAGTAAAAACTAGTCACATTCTTCATTATAAACACATGATCTGCCCGAAGACTCAAAATTTATCTAAAATTTTAAATCTAGACCGTCGGAATATTTTTCTATATTACTCATATTGTTATTTTAATACGACATGACAAAGTTACAATGAACAAAGCATCAGCTGGTGACTAAAGATGAAAAAAACAGGAAATACTCTATCCCAAAATAACAACAACCCAATTATTTCAAAAAGATAATAAAACCCACTTTCAATTATACAGTCTGACTTTAGGCAGGAAAAGTAGTATTTGCAGACATGGAAAAAATATTAAACCATTTACCTTTTTTTCTTATTCTAATACCTTAATTTACAATGTTTTTTAAAATACTGTTATTCCTTTGATTAGAATTTCACAAGCTCTGAGGAAATATATTGCATTTGGCTGCATTGTCATTATTTACATTAAATGTTTTTGTTGCTTACTATCATGTGTTTTGATTATTATTATGCACACTCAACTAAGAATATCTTGCTTTTTCAACACAAAAAGCACACTGGGAACTTGAAAAAAACAGCTATCGATTTGTTTTCTCTTTGGTGATCAGTGCTCATCTTATTTAATAAACAGAATTCAAATCATATTCAATATGGTACATACTAGCACAAAGATATGGAAAGGTAATGGGCAAAATTCTATCCAGTTAGGTATCTAATTTCAGATAACAACAACTTGATTTTTTTATAAACAGCACTTCTTCATATCAGAACTCAAGGATGCATATCAGCCCTCTGGAAAATGAGGAACAAATAGCTGCCTGTGAAAAGCTTGACTTATGTGACTTTTCTACTGTTACAGAGAACTTCTGTCTGACAGGGACAGAACACATCCCCCAGAGATGATTTTTTCCTGGATTTACTTCAAGTTTTTGAAGCTCTGCAAGAGGAGCAGAGGTTCTACATATAACTGTCTTTGTTCTTTTCTAAAAAAAAAAATGAATAGTCTAATACCCATAGCAGTAAATCTGGAATTCTACAGCAAGGAGAAAAAGTGTATGATCATGCAATTCAAGAGTTTATCATAACAAATGCACAAGAGATGTCAAATTACTGTATAAAGTAGAATTTATTAGCTTCTGAACTTTCTGGTTTACTACCTTAATAGTCTTTTTAATATATTGTGCGTCATATATAGAAATACGTAATACAATATTAGTCTAGATGAGATGGCTGATACAACATACCAACCTATAACATAACTTTTTGAAACGATTGTTGACTTTGCTACTTCCTAGAAAATTAAGGACTCATATTGAAACAACTGTTTATATACTGAAAAAAACCCAAATCTTTTTTTTCCTACCTACAGGAAGATCATATCAAGCTTAAAAAAATCCTATACCTAGATCAAGTATTAGTACTTCGCCAAGAAGATTTTGTTTCAGAAATAGCAGAAATTGTGTACTGCCAAAAGCTAAAGTCAAATTAGATTATCATTACTATTTCTGTTTCTTTTTCATTTTCACTCAAAGATAAGGGTAAGAGGGGTAAAGAATATGCGGCATTCTGTACAACAAGACACACAATTGTTTTGATTTAAAATTTATTTCTCTTGAAATGGGCAGCTGCTTTTCATTGTGATGATCAGATACAGCTAACTAGTTATCTGAAAAAAACTGCCTGGAAAGATCTTGACTAGTCAACTCCCCTTTTTTTTTTTTCCTCCATAAAGATTTCTTTGGTGATACTGCTACTAATTTTTTGCCTTCATATTTCTTTCAGTCACAAAATTCTTGGTTTT